>MJGA01000027.1:0-412584 GCA_001910725.1 Phanerodontia chrysosporium
CATACCTTGAACCTCTTTTTACCTGCCACCTCATAATGCTTCATTCACATGCTTCATTGATATTTGACAAGAGTTCACTTTGCTGCGCTTCGTGGGTCAGAAGT
This sequence comes from Phanerodontia chrysosporium, assembly GCA_001910725.1. Lineage (NCBI taxonomy): Eukaryota > Fungi > Basidiomycota > Agaricomycetes > Polyporales > Phanerochaetaceae > Phanerodontia > Phanerodontia chrysosporium. Next base: position 105 of record MJGA01000027.1, read on the forward strand.
GAGGCCTAGTGAGGGTCCGGGAAATGCGATGCAATATAACTATGACTACAACATCGTGATTGTGGTGTGCGTCAGAGCGCGGCACACGTGCGAGCTGTCAGATTGAGGTGTAGGTAGTCACAGGCATGCCAAGCCTAGAGCAAGTTGGATCGGTCAATGACGAGTTCATGAGGAGTAGTATTAGGGGTCGCGGGCAGGGTATGTAAGGAAGCGAGAGGGGCAAAGAAGCAGGACTAAGAAAAATTAAAACAGGGGTACTACTTTCAAGCCACCTGGTTAAATATATCATATCATGATGAAATGTATCATATCATTCCTGGTTAAATGTATGAGTAATGTATGAGTAATGTGAGTAATATGAGTAATAACCGTCTGTTGTATACCTCCCATGTAACCATGCTGGCTGCACAACATATGCACATTGCATCTACGGAGCTCTCATATGCCACTCTAAGCCCTTCGCTCTTCAGTTGTTATGTAACCTCTTGGAAAATGTGCTTGTGTGATAAAATGCACGTTCAATACATGACAGTGGATTGAACGTTTGCGAAACGATGCAGGCACGTCAACAGCAGCCACACTGCATCCCTTTATGTCCCATGACAAGACTGTAGGTGAGGTGATTCAATGACATGTCCACCCCAAGGAACTGGTGACGCCCCAAAACAGCGGAGTTTTTTCGAGGTTTCTGGGGTTCGGATAAGGTGCCAGGGGTACAAGTGTCGGAATATTTAACATTTCCCTGCTCAGTTACTTGCGCCTGTATCCTCCTTCGCCCCCACCATGTCGCCTTCAAACGAAGTCAAGCCCACAGGTGGGAAATGTCTGAAATGCGCAATATAGGGTCACTAATAACCTACTTCCACCAGCTGTCCGCGGGTTGGAGGCTTCGGCCGCCGATTTATCGGAGAAGCAGCGCAGGCTGGCAGAGCTCCGCGCACAGCTGGAGCAGAAGCGGAAGGAGCTTCGCTTGGCTGAGGAGCGGAAGCGCGACTTGGCTGCGCGGAAGATCGCGGCGGAGGAGGCAAAGGCCAAGGCGGAGCAGGCAAAGGTCAAGGCGGAGGAGGCAAAGGCCAAGGCGGAGCAGGCAGCGAAAGCAAAGGCAGACGTGCAGGCGGAGTCGTCGAAGCCGACGGCATGCGACACCTGCCGGAGGCACGACATCGACTGCTCATGGCGGTCTGGTCGTGCAAAGACCTGCACGGAGTGCGCTCTCCACAAGCGTCTGTGCACCGTGAACGGGGTTGCCGTGAGCGGAATGCGCCCGCAGATTGCAAAGCCAGCAGACGCGAAGGGCAAAGCTGCCATGCCGCCGAAGACAAGTTCCGTCATCGACTCCGACGACGAGCCGCAGTTGGAGGCTCCGCAAGCAAGCATGGACCTCAACACCGACTGGTGTCATCGTTCTCGAAGTGGCCATCGATTGCATGACCGACACGATCAGAGCCCTCGGCAAGTTGATCGCCGGCGAGATCAGTCAATTCCGCGATGTGCAAACCGCGATCGGGGAGAAGTTTGACCGACTCGCAGATGCGTTTGAGAACTTCGACGCCCACAGGCCAACAGTCAACCCGCACCCCGCGAAAGGAAAGAAGGCCATGGGTTCACTGGCGACTGGGTCCAACGAAAACGCCGCGGGTAGCGAGGAAAGGCGGGCGAAAAAGCGGCAGAGAAAGGAGTAGTCAGAGATGCGGCACGCGCCTTCCTTCGATGATCGTTTTTTGTTTTTGTTTTTTCAATACATCACCTGTTTCGCATGCTCTCGCAGAGGCTCAAGTGGACAGAAATAGTGTGCAAGAATCGAATACAGTGCAGGTCTAGTGGTTGAGTCTGGGCCCGCGCAGACTCGACAAGCAGTGTTGCTCGTACGTATACATACTGTATGTACAAGAGGTGAACCGACATCGATCTTGAATGTATAGGAGTGTGAGAGGCTATTCCGAGTTTCATTTCATCAATGGAATGATTGAATTATAGTTGAATGTATAGAGATGGATCAGTAATTGTAGAACTGGCTTAGTAACTGCTACGTCGTGGAGCGCTGGACACAGTTCGGGTATCAGGTCTGACTAGGGACATTCAGAGCTGGATACGTAGTTGCAGACATTATTGTATTCTAGTTTTACGACATGCCTTCAAAACGCGAACAAGTAAATATGAAGTCTCACAGAGAGTTCGATCTTCTGCTTCCACAGCTTTCTGAAATAATGGTGCTAAAAGGTCCGACAGTCCGATGCGTAAAGTAAAGTCCGATGCGTCCGAGCAAATATTCAGCCAAGTCCGTCTTCCCCTCCTCCCCGCTGACTGCTCGTTGAATGGTTCATCATCCTTATGCAACTTTGACCAGGGAGCACATGGAACAGTCACTTGGGAGGGGATGTGGTTGGGCAACGGATGGTTTTAGGAGTTGAAAAGAATGGGAAGAAGTGGCCAAGAAGGGTGCAGTGTTGCAACTTTGAATGTGGGGTAGGAGGTGAACAGGGAACTCAATGACTGTCGGTGAACGTTACCGAAGGTTGGACACGGGGCGGTGGTGGTATGAGCGGCAGAGGTCCAAGGCCAGATGGATTCTCCATGTACTCCCGGTATATGTGGTGTTCTTCCTGGTAGCGGGCCGCGAGATCTTGAGGGAGTGTAACGTAGCAGCGCCGAATGGTGAGGTAGAAGCCAATGGTCTTCTCGAACACATTGGCGAAAATGGTGAAGGTGACATGACGACGCCACAGCACGTGGACTTGGATGATCTGGCCAACACCCAAGCGGTAGTTCTCATTGTAGGTATCCCCCGAACCGTGCCAGAGGGAGACGAAGTCGCCGACCTTGAGCAATCCGTCATCGGGGTCGCAAAGAGATGCGAAGTGATTCTCTTGCTGCTCTGGGCAGTGAGCGATGCGGAGACGGCGGAAACCAGTTTCGCAACGGAACTTGACATCTTCTGACTTTTTGCGCCATTGGATGGGAGTGTGTCGGATGCGTGTAAGGACAGCTGCATGTTCTCTGGCATTGGCACTGGTGATACCTTCGCTTACAGATGGCCACCAGTCGATGGTCATGTCTGGGAGGCTATCGGCAGGGTGTGTCATGATTTGGGTTGTGATTAACAAGGAGCGACAAGTGGAGCGCAGCTTTCCGATAAAAAAATGGAGGCAATGGGCAGTGTTGACGAAGGGTAGTGGAAAGATATATGAAAGGCAGATGGAGCCCATCAAGGGTCGCATTGATGACATGGCATCGCGACCCTAAGCGATGCGGAGGTGACCTACGCTAGACAAACTACGTACCAGGAAAGGCAAAGCCTAATGGCACGATTCCACTAGTGGGCGGGGTCTGAACTTTACTAGAAATGACACGTGTGCACTGATTTCTACGGGCCTAGCGATGACATAAACAGCTGTGTTCTAAGCTTGAGAGCGTTTCAACAGGCGTAAAGCTGGACATCGCAAAATCGGGGAACTTGGCAGCAGAATGGGCAGTCTTCCAGTCTACCAACATGATCCTGCCCTTGTGACATTGCCATGATGGCAATGAAATTAAATTGGAACAGAATCTGCCATAAATATCATTCATTGGCTGGAGATTAACAGTAGAGTGATGAAGGTAGTCGATGAACGGCCGCACCGCGAGAGTGGTCGCCACTGGCGTCCACCTGCACGGCAGCCCACTTCAGCGCCTCTGCCCAGCCAGCACCCACAGGACCGTGCACACGCGTCGTGGTGGTCGCCCTTGGCGACCATTGCCGAGCAGCGATTCATTCATGACAATGCAGCCGATACAAAAGCCATTTGATGTACATGACGATACAAAGGTAGTTTACGCTGCGATATCACAATCGTCGTTAGCAGCGAGAATCTGAAGGGCAGCAACGAAGGTCTCGTTGTCGGCAAAGGCCTGGTATCCCATGGCCTCCATGCAGTCCGCCAGCTCCGGGAGGTCATGACGTTCCACAAGGTGCAGAAGCCCAACAAAGGTGGCAGGCTGTCCGTGTTTGTGCATACAGTCCGACTGCGGATACATTGTTGATTAGTGTGGACCTTGCTGAGAAATAAGCAGCATCTGCATACAATGAATCTCCGCGCAGCGATCCAACCATTGCTCCACGGCCCGTCGGAGATCAACTCCGAGATGACCTTGCAGGCGCGATCGGCCAAGTAACGCTCCTTGGAGCGACGGACAGCGACGCTGGGGTCTTCATCATCACCCAGCAGAGTGTGGTCTATGACGAGGCGATCCGTGCGGTCGGAGTGCTGCACTCCACCCTCATCGACATTGTCGTCGCTAGATAGCGTCAGGTCAACGACTTCGTGTTCTTCGTCCTCGTCCTCGTCGTCCTCGTCGTCCTCGTCCTCGTCGTCCTCGTCGTCCTCGTCCTCGTCGTCCTCGTCCTCGTCCTCATTGTCCTCGTCCTCGTCCTCGTCGTCCTCGTCCTCGTCGTCATTGGAGGAAGCATGCGTGGAAGGCTCGTGACTAATGAGCTCCTCTGTGGACATATCAGTGTCAGAGTCGCTCCCACGTCCGTCATCGGAGTCCTCTTCCCCATGGGAGTTCGAGTTTTCCTAGAACTGCAACTTGTACACCCAGTCACAGGCAGCGAGCAACTCGCCAGAAGGAGATCCGTTTCTTGTGGTCATCAGCCTAGCGACCTCCTGAGCGTCCGGGTCTCCGCTGTGCGCCGCAATCACATCGCGCTACGAACGCAGATCAGCAATGGTCATAGAAAAGCTGCTGCATCGTACAATTCTCTTCAAGAGCACGTTATAATAAACGTTTCTGACTCTCTCTCGCGTCAGGAGGTCCTTGAGCTGAGATTTGAATGTAGCAGGGGCAGTGGGTTGCGAAGCCATGACGAGCTCACAGAGTCCAGCAGGTATCCTCAATCCTTTATATATTCCTCGAATTTGAATATGGTGCGATCAACGTTCATTCCATTGTCTACTGCGTCAACGTTATCAGATGTCACTGCAAGTTGCCGGACTGAGTACCATCAGAGGCACAGAGGTGGTCGCCATCGGCAGCCGTCACGACAGTGACGTACCCATGCAGGCCCAGTCCGCGCGGTCGCCTCTGGCGACCACTGCAGCGCTCGGCGCCCACAGCTGCTGGCTAAGCGATGCCCCCGGTTCAGTGCCCAGTGCTCTGGTAAGGCACGCATCACTGCACTAATGAGATGCTCGCAGCACGTCCCAGCGCTTCATGGCCACCGATGGTCTTGCAAGGCCTGGTGATCTTATTTGCACGGATGAACCAGTAGGATATAGGAGTAACCAAGAGGTCTCATCAAAATCAGGGATTTTTTTTTCGTTTGACTAAATCCCATGAAGCAGATCAACGATGATGGTGGTGCGAGCATCGTACCCTTATATATGACCACAGACCTGTCGGTTGTGCCTCCCTTCCCACCTTCACGAGAGAGCCTGGCGTACCTCAGCAAAATGGGTGCAAGCTGGCGCAAGGTGCTCACGTACGCCCCTCTAGTTTGGACCATGGAGCAGTGGCAGGCAGCCACGGGTATCCAGCGTCCCATCTGGGACGACCATCCCCAACCAGACCTAATGCCAGTGGTAACTTTGAAGGAACGGAAAAGCATGCAGAACTTCATCGCACGGTTATCCAGCTACAAAGGCAAGGCCCGCGAAAGATTTTGTCAAGGCAGTCATGCAGCGTGCACAGCTCAGGACAAGGAGGCTGTACGTCTCATCGAAGTATGGTTCAAACTTGTCCGATGTCGCGTCGAGTGGCAAGTCACGGACAGAGCAAACGCTCTCTTCGAGGAGCTTGGAATCGACTACCCAAACTTGATGCGCAAACTGAACACCATGGACACAAATACAAGCGTACGTACTTTAATACTTGAGTGTTTACCTTGTCTGACCAAAGCACCAGAGAATTTCTGCGGACTTTATCGCAAAGACCCACAGTGCCCACATTGTTGCCCACCTTCTTGATCCTGACATCAGCCTCATGTTCCACGAAGAGGCCGAGCATCTCCGAGTTTGGGTCAGCACACTGTACTCGGTCATAATCAGCAAGGACAAGTCGGCCATGAAGCGGAGTTTGGACAGGATGCGTAGTCTTGAACAGAAAGTCGAGACCGCGAGGCATAGTGCGGACTTCCATCATGCTATCAGTGCATAAGTTTCTCACTGTATATCACAGAATTAGATACTCTCACAAAGGGGATGGGTCCGGGAGCCATTCAGGAGATTCGCACGATCACCAAGCACGCGCCAAAACTCCTACAACTCCGCGGGCTTGTGGCACTTGAAGAAAACATCCGCAAGAACTCGGAGTTGACAGAGTATCTCCGAAAGATACAGTCAGCACTCCACACAGAAAACGGCACAAGTAAGCAACATGAATTTTAGGGGATTTCCCGACTGAGTTTCTATACAGAGATCAACAAAGACCTTGGTCTTCAGATATTTCAGCTGACGGACCCGGCCTTGAAGTCCGCGATCGATGGCGACATTGCTTCAGCGCTTGATGGCATAGATGAGGACTCTCAGCCTACTCGTGTCTTCGATGCTGACCAGAACAACGGCGAATTGGTCTGGGATCTGGCGGCGGTGTCGGAGTTGAATCAGATGTCGCCAGGTGATATGTTCAAGGACCTCGGAATTCCGAGTGATGGACTTCCGACGCTGGTGAAGCATCTGGATCCGTACGGGGAGTTCAGCGAGGCGAACAAAGCCGACTGGCCAGAGGATCGAAAAGTCCCTGCGACGCTCAAGTACCACCAAGTCGTTGGCCTCTACCAGCTTTCAGAACAAATGTTCAAGAAGGATGCAATGTTGCTTCTCGACGAGGTCGGTGTCGGGAAAACACTGCAGATTATCAGTCTTATTGCATATCGCATTTGGGCGATTGAACATAAGAAACTGCAGAAGACTTATCCGGGAATGTTCAGTGAGTTACATCTCCCACTCTAGTCTTTGTTGCCGCACGTCGTGGTCGCCACCAGCAACCACAACTCCGCAGAGCCAACCAGCAATGACAAACGGCTAACGACCTTACAGAGGAAGCCCACACGGAGTTGGACGAGTCACGGCCCACGATTATCGTGGTGCCGCCTTCTCTACTCAACCAATGGCGGGAAGAGCTTGTCCGCTGGCTACAACCAGGGAGCGCAGACATTTTCGTCTACAGCGGCAAGTACGAGACAGAGAATCGGGGTGCGTTCTGGAACTCGATCTGGCAAGCGAGCAAGATGGAGCCGTACAGAAAAGTGATTCTTACTACGCGCACGGTGCGTACAACTGCATTCCGGCCTTTCCCACAGATGATCATTCTTGCTAGGCGCTATGGTCCGACGCTGAAGTCGCGATTACCGGCATCGGCACTATCTCATCAAGTGCCAAAGTGAAGAACACCTTATATCAGATCACCCCTGGCGTGTTTGTTATCGACGAGGTGCACGAAGTGCGGAACTTTGGACCGCGCCTCGATGCTCTGGTTCATTTTGTGGAGAAATCGGAGCTCACCATTACTGCTTCTGCGACGCCCATCGTTACCAACTACCTAGTAAGACGGCTCTGCTATTACAAAACTTTGCTTACTACCAACTGTCTTTCAGAACACATTGACCCTCGCGAAGCTTACGAAGCAGGGTCACCATGTCACGGACTCGTTAAAGAATTCCTGGGCAGCGCGTCTTCGTAAGGCAAAGAGGCAAGACAAGGATAGCGGCAGTGCAGATGCGGAATTCGACCGTGCAAAGGCTCAGCGCGGTGAGTTTGCAGAGGATGCGTCTCATCTTCGTGTCGTATCACAGGAACTATGCGGAACGATGCAGCAATGGTTTGTGGGGAGGGCCCTGCGAAGGACGATCTACAGCAAAGACAATGAAGGTCGCCCTGTTTGGGGTGCACCAGAGCCAATCTCCGTTGACCTGTATCTCAAGCTCCACAAACACGAGTCGGAGGCCCTGTCCACAATGATGACGGATGAGGACGTCGATGTTGATAACCCCCGGGACTCTGTCACCAATGTGTGTGCTCTCGTTTCCATGATTTGTGCCTGTGTGCACAGTGGCTGTTTTTGGTGACCGCGGGAGCGGAAGGGGCGTTACCTGCAAAGCGCCGCGAAGTGGTCGCCAGTGGCGGTCATTTGGGTGCCATCTCACAGACCCTTACTTTTAGTGCTTTTACCTGCTCTGTCGCAAGGCGCTCGACCATGTAAAGTTCCTAAAGAACTGGCATTGGGAGGGCCCAAGAACGCTGCAGGAGTGGAATGACATGCCGTCTACCAAGTTGCAAGCAGTCGTGAAGATTCTCAAGCATCACTTCTGGAAATCCCAACTTCCACCTCTAGTGAACAAGTGCCCTGATGGATATCGTCTGGTGAACTGCGACCCAGAGGACGATGAGTGGAGAGCATGGACTAACGACCTAGTTGCTGGAGAGCCATATCAGCAACCTCCACCTTACGATCCACGAGGCATCGTTGACGAGTACGACAAGTATCTGAAGCGTACGTCCTCCGGAGCCTCAAAAGCTGATATTCCGGTCTCCCCGGAATTGCGTTTTTGGCTTGACCAGGCCCGCACGGTCGATAAGGCGGTCTTGTACGAACCCTTCACCTCGCACCACCCAATTGTGAAGAAGGTAAGCTAGTGACCGCTCATATAAGGTTATCCACCTTGTCTAACCAGCGTTTCTTAGGTGTTTGACCTAGAGGGCATCAAATACCTCTTTATCTCTGGTAAGGTTGCACCGAAGAAGCGAGCGAATATTTTGAAGGAGTTCCGCGAGTCGAAAGAGCCACTGGTGCTCGTCGTCTCTGGCGTCGCCCAGTCGGGGCTCAACATTGACTGCGCGAATATCGTCATTCTGAAGGTGAGGCAGATATTTATGGCATGCGGTTGAGACTAATCGAACAACTTTGTTTTTCGCTCAGTCTCCAATGTGGTCAGCACAAGAGGACAGTCAGTTTATCGGCCGTATGTGGAGGCGCCCACAAGTCAAGCAAGTGATAGTTTACCGCACTCTTGCTCTCGACGTTGGCGAACGGTCCCTGGCAAACATCGCATTCAGCAAGGAAGGAATGCAAGAGATGTTCTTTAAGCCCGCCATGACAACGCTTGTCCGTGAGTGCAACTCTCCTTATCTGCTAATGGAGTGAATTGCTCATGTCATTTGGGGGAACTTGAATAGAGCAAACCCTTGTGGCCGCTCGCGAGGCTGAGGAAGACGAAGGTATCGACAAAGAGGCAGATGTTCAAAGTGAGGAGGAGACGAAGGGCAGGGGTAGGGTGAATGTCAAGCAGGCTACGCTGAAGGAACCTGCTGCACCACTGAAGGTGAAGCCGAAACCTCGCAAGAAGGCAAAGCCGAGCATTCCTCAGCCTACTCCTGCCCCTTCTGAGATTGAAGACAGTTCACCACCCGTTGAGCTGGGCAAACGGAAATGGGCGGAGAATTTAGATGACGCGATATCTATCGTGTCGGACTTTACTGTCGCTATGCCAGAGCCAACGTCTGTCTCCAGTCCACTGGCAACTGATGTGAGTGTCGCTCTACCTTTGAAAAAAGTGCTCAAAGTGTTCGCGCTCAATACTGTTCTCCTTCTCAGTCTGTGGTGGACACTCCGCCAGGTCGGATTCGTAGCTTGGCTGTGCGCATGGAAGAGGAAGAGGAAAGTGATGAAGAGCCGGTGCGGCCAGAGCTCACAAGCGAGTGGTCGTTATCAGATCTGCCCCGAACTCCGGTGCGGGCATCGAGTCCGCCGTCTCTTCCGTCTCCAACTTCAACAGACCTGGACTTTGTTCAGCCTGCACCCAAGATCGCCCTGCAACCAGAGCTGCCAATGTGTAAGTGGGATGCTGTCTATCTTAGCACATGCAGATACTGAACACGACCTTCAGCACCAGAAGATTTGGATGATGTCATGACTTCAAGGCTTCCACCTGCACATGAGTCATCTCCGCCTCTGCGCCTAAAGAAGAAAATGCGCATCAAGCCTTCCAAGGAGCATGCAGAGACATCCATCAAAGGCAATCGCCAAACGAAGGCTGACAAGGGAAAAGGTCAGGCTGTCATCGAGGACATCGAGGAGGACAGCGATGAGCCCTCCACATCGAAGCATCCCCGGAAGGCAAGTGCAGTCCTGGGCAAGGCGAGCGGAACACGCACGCAGAGGGTCGTCAGGGCTCCACCTTTGGTGTTCGATAAGCTACCGAAGTTTTGAAGATCTGTCGTTACCGCAGTTCTTGTTCTGTAATGTCTGATTTTTGCCTCCTGTAGTAGTAGTAGTCATGACCTGTAATGGGTGACTTCCCATAAGGATTTGGGGACAGTTGCGTGTCTAGAGTAGAGGCGTGAGTGTGTGGGTGTGACGACAGAGCCACCTAGCTCGCGCATCCAACCCATAAGCCCAACTGCGGTGACGTTTAGACATGAACGTCCCGAACCTGTCATTGGAGAACTGCCATCAGGATGTTGACTCGGAGTTGCCATAGAGTAAGGCCCGTATCCTTCACTTACCTTTCTTGGTCAACAAGAGGTACTTACCCTTGTCCAGATTTCGGACGGAAAGCAGGTCGGAAACAGTGGAGTTACCGTCTGGGAAGTGGGGTTCAACTGTGTCATGCTTTTCTTACGCAAACTTGGGAAAAGTTGTCTGAAGCGTCCAGTACTCCTTAAGTTGCTTATGGGAACTTGAAGTCATCCACATGATGCCCAGATTCACCAAGTTTCTAGTGGGATTCTGATTCACTATCAAGAACTGGTGCCTGGGGGGAGAGTGCCAGATAGGCGTTGGATGATTTTTGCTCGACCTCATTGGCCATGTCCTGAGCTGCGATCCCATTGGCTCGCCCAATGCTGGCCAAGGGTGGGCGTCTAATTCCGCAGCTGCTATAACCCTCGCACCGCACTCTCTGCGTTGCAGTAAAACAAACTCCGACTGCGTCCAGGATTCCTATGCCCATGGTTGCCACTGGCGAGCACTTGGGCTCACTGCTAGGGTGTCAAGCGTTCTAGTCGGGCGGGGCAGACGATCGGCGTTTGGAAACCCCTGATCGTCTGGCTCTGCACACCTATTTTGATGATCTCCGCTCTTCCATGCTATCTGATGGTGATCAGATACGGGTTTCCATTTGCGCTGCGACAATGTAAAGAGCTCTGTGCTCCATATAAGACCCTCGTGCTCTGATCAGTTGAATACGCCCTTTGCCCTCGAAAACACTCCTCTTCAACTGACCACATTGACATAGACTGCGATGGGCGCCACTTGGCGCACGATTCTCATCTCCCACCCTGAAATCTGGGAGATGCCGATTTGGAAAACAATCACAGGTGTCGAACGCCCGCTTTGGGACGACAATCCTTCGCCCGATGTTTTGCCCCTCACTCCAACACAGCGGAAGCTCGTAAAACGCTTCATTGCAGGCGTTTCAAAGGTGTCCGGAAAAAAGCGTGAAGCTTACTGCCTCGGGTCGCAGGGTGGCGCAGACGCGAAGGAAGCCAGCGGTTTTATCAAGGCATGGTATAAGGGAATCAGCGAGCGTCTGCAATGGCAGGTAACCCAAACGGCGTCAGAGGTCTTCCACGAGCTCGAGATGAACATGGAGGGGTGCATGAGGCGCAGGGAATCCATGGATGTCGCTTTTGCAGTAAGCATTCAAAAACTTACACGTTATGTTACTGGTGCTTATCCGTGCTGTTGGTGCTATTATCTCTCCAGGCGAGCAAGCCCGCCCAGATGGTTCACCGGCATGGCACGGAGTTATGCAGCAGGCTGCTCGATCCCGACCTTGATCCGTTCCGTGGTAGTGGTGACATTCTCAATTGGCTCACGAACCTCTACGTTGTTGTCCTCAGCAAGGAGAAATCGGCGATGAAGCGGAGAGTTACCAGGATCAAGAAGCTCGAGAAGGTCGTCGAGGACGCAAGGCACAGTACGTTCTCTGGCATTCAAACAGGTCTATGCTATTCTGATTCTGGTTGCGCGTTTAGAGCTCGAGAAGGAGGCCCGGACTTTAACCCCGGCAATGCTACACAAGGAAATTCGCACCATCAGCAAGCACGCTCCAGATATCGTTCAATTTTACGACATTGTCCCGAGTCAGGAGAACATCGTCATCGTGAGGGAGCTGAAAGAGTACCTCGAAGAACTGCGGTCTGCTCTGGAGACGGAGGAAGGCGTTAGTACGTTGAGAGCTCGGATTGTAACATTGTCTTCTAAGGCTAAAGCGTATTAGAACTCAACAAAGACCTCGCCGTGCAACTCTTTCAGCTCACGGACAACGAGCTGAAGACATCCATCGAGATTGCCATTGCCTCTGCCCTCGAGGGGATCGAGTATGAGCCCCCGCAGGAGAACATATTGGGTAACGCGGCCAACATCGACGTTGCATGGGATATTACCTCGGAACAGGTTACGAGCAGCATGGTCCCTTCGGAGATGTGGGCGAACCTTGGTTTTCCGTCCGGCAAACTTCCGACCCTCGTCGACCACATCGATCTGTATGGCGAGTTCAGCGAGACGAACTCGAAGGACTGGCCAGAGGACCGTAAAAGTCCTGCCGCCCTGAAGTACCACCAGATCGTTGGGCTCTACCACCTGTCACGGATGTGACGGCACAGCCCTATTTTTCGCCGATTTTCAGCTATTTTCCTCGATTAATCCAACGGGCGAGCAGCCCTCGCGCCGTCTGGAGTCCTAGCCGCCCACACTCAGCGCCTGGCCATTCAGCGCCAGCGCCCTGATGGCGCATCACCCAAAGACGCCAGCGCATCCTGCTGCGCGCTCAGACACTGCCCGGATCACCGGTCTGCCTTGCAACCAGTTCCCCGGATCGCCGAGGAGGCACTGTCATCCCTGATGACTCCCCTCGCCGAGACACGCCGAGCTGATCAGCCTGATGACACAGCCTCGGCCCGACGCAGCCTCGGACACTGCCAGCTGATACAGCCTCGTGACATAGCCCCCGCACAGCCTCGCCACGCAGCCCGCGTCGCAGCCTCGCTGGCTATGCCAAGCACTGCCCATCAGCTTAGGTAATCGTACAGCCTGCCCTAGAGTACTGTAGTATATAAGGGTAGCTCCCCTCGCTCCTGTCCGTCATCTCGACCTCTTGGTCAATACGGACAGGTAAGCCCGTTGTTTGTACAGTAGATACTATTGCTAATACCCCTTGGTCAATACGGACAGCTGCACAAGTTTGTTCGTCGCTGCGTGATTCGCTCCGCCGCACCTTGTCGTCGACCTCCCCATCTGCCCTCCCTCGTGCAGCGTTGAGCCTTTGCTCCGCGACATTAGGTCGAGATCTCTTGGGTGCCCTAGGCAATTCCTTCCCTACCGCTCCCCCAAAACACCGTTTAAAAAAGTTTATCCCCTCCGTTTAAAGCGAGTACGTCGTAGTCGAGCAGTCTGCTCACTCCGTGCACGTTGCTAAGGTCCTTACTTCACAGTGCCGAAAGACGTCCGGCTCAAGGACCACATCCCCCAGTGCATCTTCGACCGCCTCCAACGTCGTCGCGAGGCCGGTAACCCCGTCAAGTGGACGGACCGCAAAGTTAAGGCGGTCGTCAAGTACGTCTCCACGCTCCCCCAGCCTCTGCCCTCTGTCCCCTCCATCAACTGGACTGCCGTCCGCGAAGCTCGTGAGGCCGAACAGCGCGTAGGCAACCGCATCCGCGAGCAGCGCCAACGCGAGGCGCAAGAAGCCCAGGCCGCCGTAGCCGCCTCCTCCTCCAAGCTCAGTTTGGCAGAGCGCCTCAGCGCCGCCCCGACGTACGAGCCCATCGCCCGCAAGCCCGTCGGCATCGACGTCCCCAAGTACTCCCCCACCGACCTCGTCGGCATCTTCACGTCCAAGCTCGACGCAACCATCAAGCGTCTCAAGGCCGTCGAGGAAGTCGACTTATTCCACCTCGTCAACAGCGATCGTGCACGCGGGGTCTGCCAGCTGTTCGAACGTCTTCAGCAGATCCGCAACGAGCTCAGCCGCCTCGCCCCCACGACCACGTTTAAGGAGTGGCACCAGTACGAGCTAGGACTTGCTCAGATCGGTGACATTTCGTTTATCAGTTTAAGGCGCAACTTCTGCCGCATCGTGGGAGAGTTAGACGTTGTGTACCAGGCTGGATATTTTGATTAAATAATACATCTTCCGTCGCTCTGGATTTCGACTGTTCGAACTGTCCGCACCTCTTTGGGCGAACCACAGAAAACGGAGTCACTGGTGCCGCTGATCTCCACGTCGAGGAGAGCAACGGGTCTCGAGAAGTCAGAGAGTGCAGTCAGCAGCCCTGCCCTCATCGAGAGACTGCCCCTCCGCTACTCCCGGTTCCGCCTAGCGACCGAGAAACACAGTTCGAGCGCCCTCGTTTCGCGCAACGGCTAGAATTCGCCCGCGCTTCTGCCACCACTCCGAATACTCCCGACCGCAGTCCCCCGGACAGCAGCCACCACTCGTCTCCCGAGACATCGCTCGGCTCTGCCCTCTCCGACCACGAACCCGCTCCTTCCCCGTTTAACCTCTCTCGCGCTCACTCAGGGGCAAACACTCCCCGTCCCCCCAATATGTCGAGCACTCCCGGTGGAGCGCCGCCCGGCCCGACTCCTCCTGACCCCATCTCCACTGCCCTCCTGCAAATGGCCCAGGCAATGACGCAGCTCACAAATACGGTTAACACTCTGGCCCAGACTATCGGTGCCAATCGGACAACGGTCAACGCTACGGTCAACGCCAACAAGGAACTGCCCTTCGTCGAGAAGCCCGTCCCATTCAAGGGTAAAGGTTCTGACACGGCCCGTCTCTTCCGCGCCGCCTACCGCATCTACGCCGATGGACAACCGGAGAAGTTCGGCAAGCGCGATGTCAACGGCAACCTCGAACGCGACCCCAACACCGGACAGATCATGGTAGACGGCCAGAAATGGATCGTTGGCGCCCTCTCCTTCATGCAGGACGAAGCCGCCGAATGGGCACGGCAGTACATCGAGCAAGCGGCAGACGGCACTCAGTTGTTCGGAGGTTCTCGTGCCCAATTCTGGGAGGCTTTCAAGAACTGGTTCGAGCCCGTCGACGAGAAGGCCGAGGCCCTCAGCAAGCTACAGGCATGCACGCAAGGCAATCGTCGGTTCGCGGAGTTCTTTGCAGAGTTCCAAGCCCTCGCCGGCCGCACGAAGCTCACCCCGGAAGACCTGGCAGCCCGGCTACAGACGAAGTTTAATAAGGACTACCTCGAGCGGATCTCGTACATGGTCAACCCCGCTACCGGCAAAGGCCCCGAGACGTACGACGAGCTCAAGAACGCGGGTTTTGCCGTCGACCGGTCGAAGGACAAGCTCTCGCAAGACCTCCTGGCACAGCAAGGCAAGACGTCCTCGACTCCGGCTAGCTCGTCGGCGCGCGCCTTCCGCGACCCGAACGCGATGGACATCGACGCCGCGAACATAGACGAGCTGTTTAAAGGTCTCACCGGCACGGATCTCAAGCGCCAGTTCGACGCCGTCATGAAGGATCGCTGCAAGGTCTGCAGCTCAAAGTCCCACAAGTCCACGGACCCCGTTCACCGCGACTCGGTCTGCAACCACTGTGGCAGGAAGGGTCACTGGTCTCGCGTCTGCCGCGCTCGCCTCGAGGGCAAGCCGAGAACTGCCCCCGCTACCGCCGCCGTCCGCGCCTCGTCTTCGGAAACCTCGCAGGACTCCTCGTCTCCGGCCTCCTCGTCTTCCGGCAGCTCGTCTGACAACCAGAGCGCCGTGATCGCCGCCCTCCGTGATCAGCTGGCTCTGATACAGAAACAGCTCGGGAGTTTTGCTTAAGGGGCCGGAGTGACGCCACATCGTCGGTCCCCGATTCGTCAAGCCCGGATTCAACTCCGGCGCCTTCGTTAGAACCACAGGACATTTCGGATACCATCCGCTCATGTACAATATCAGTGCTAGATCCCTTCTCAAATCACTATCGTGTACCTGTAAAGCTCACCGGACTCAATAAAACTATTCGCACGCCCGCAATGATTGACTCCGGTGCGACTTCGCTATTCATTCACGAGGATTTCTGTAAGCGACACAAAATCCTCACGGTACCGCTCAAGAAGGAGATCACACTATACAACATCGATGGAACCAAGAATGAAGCAGGGTCTATCACGCATCGTGCCAGACTCCAGCTCACTGTGGGTTCTTACACGTTTAAGGAGGAGTTTCTTGTCACAAACATCGGTCCGGAGGACGTCATCCTCGGACTTCCGTGGCTCAAGAAATGGAATCCGAACATCAACTGGGAAACGGGAGATGTCCAGTTTCAGCTCCGCGGCGGAGTTGAGGACACCCCGGTTTTCGGTATCCACCAGATTGACGCCAACCGCTCCGAGCACCGTGAATGGCTTCGAGCAGGCATTGTTGAGGATGCCAAGGACGAAGTCTGGATCCTCGCCGGCTACACTTACTCGCAAGCGATCGCTGTCGAAGCCAACCGCGAGAAGTATGCCAAGACGTTTGAAGAGCTGGTCCCCAAGGAGTACCACCGACACAAGAAGGTGTTCTCCGAAGAAGAATCGCACCGCCTTCCGAAGCATCAGCCCTGGGACCACACGATAGATCTCGTCCCGGACGCCCCGGCGTCGATCAAATCGAAGGTCTACCCCATGTCCCCGATCGAGAATGAAGAACTACAGCGGTTCATCGACGACGCACTCGCCAAAGGATACATTGTCCCCAGCAAGTCTCCGATCGCTTCCCCTGTCTTCTTCATCAAGAAAAAGGACGGCAAGCTCCGGTTTATCCAAGACTATCGCAAGCTCAACGACATCACTGTGAAGAATCGGTACCCCCTCCCGCTCGCCTCCGACATCATCGGGAAGCTCCAGGGCGCTAAGATCTTCACCAAGTTCGACGTCCGTTGGGGCTACAACAACGTCCGGATTAAGGAAGGTGATGAGTGGAAAGCTGCCTTCGTCACCAACCGCGGTCTCTTCGAGCCCAGAGTCATGTACTTCGGTTTGTGCAACAGCCCTGCCACGTTCCAGGCCCTCATGAACCACATCTTCGCCGACCTCATTGTCGAAAGCAAGGTCGCAGTCTACCTCGACGACATCCTCATCTGGTCGAACGATCTCGCTTCGCATCGGAAGATTGTTCACGAGGTCCTGGCACGCCTCGCCAAATACGATCTGTACCTTCGGCCCGAGAAGTGTGAGTTCGAGCGCTCAGAGATCGAATATCTTGGGCTCCTCATCAGCGAAGGGCAAGTCGGCATGGACCCCGGCAAGGTTAAGGCTGTAGCTGAGTGGCCGACCCGAAGAACCTCAAAGACGTACGAGGCTTCGTCGGGTTTGCCAACTTCTACCGCCGCTTCATCAAAGACTTCTCAAAGATCTGCCGCCCGCTGCACGATCTGACGAAGAAGGATACTCCGTTTAATTGGGGTCCCGCACAGGCAGAAGCCTTCGAGACGCTCAAGCGCGCTTTCACGACTCAGCCCGTGCTAGCCATGTGGAGCATTGATCGGCCAACTCACGTCGAGACCGATGCTTCTGGCTACGCCACCGGAGGAGTCATAGCCCAACGCAACCCTGACGATGGTCTCTGGCATCCAATCGCGTATCGCTCGCAGACCATGAGCCCCGCCGAGCGGAATTACGAGATCTGGGACCGTGAGATGCTTGCAATCATCGAAGCTCTCAAGGACTGGCGCCAGTTCCTCGAAGGTCTCCCGGAGCCTTTTGAGATCTGGACCGATCACCAGAATCTCCAGTACTGGAAGACTGCGCAGAATCTCATGCGGCGACAAGCCCGGTGGGCCTCCTACCTCGCCGAGTACGACTTCCGCATCATCCATCGCCCCGGCAAGATGCATCTCCTCGCCGATCCGCTCTCCCGACCCTCCTCGCTGCATGTCTCTGATGAAGAGAACAATCGCTCACAGGTAGTATTGAAGCCAGAGCTGTTTAAGATAGCCGCCACGGCAGCTTTCGCGAACCCCTCCCCTCTCGAGAAGCGCATTCGCGACTGCTCCGAAAAGGAAAAGGAAGTCGCAGACGCTCTGCAGATTCTCCGGACCAAGGGGCCCCGCAAGCTGCACAACGGTGTCCTCGAATGGGAAGAGGATAACGGCCTTCTGTACTACCATGGGAAAGTCTATGTCCCGAACAGCGCCGCGCTGCACAACGACGTCATCAAGTCTTGCCACGACGCGCTGACCGCCGGACACCCTGGGAAATACACCACCCTCGAATTGGTCTCTCGGTACTATTGGTGGCCGCGCATCTCCGCCGACGTTAGCCGCTACGTGCTCGGCTGCAATCAATGTCAACGATACAAGTCCGCCCTGCACCCAAAGGCCACTCTACAGCCCCACGATGTCCCTTCAGGGCCCTGGGAACATGTCGGCGTGGATCTCATCACACAGCTCCCGCGCGACGCCAAGACCAAGAAGGACTCGATCGCGGTCTACGTGGACCACTATTCGGATCAGTGCCACCTTGTCCCCGTCGACTCGACGATCACCGCTGCCGGCATGGGCGACGTCCACTACACGGACATCTTCCGCCTCCATGGCCTCCCGTGCAAGATCTTCTCCGATCGCGGACCCCAGTTTGCTGCACAGTACATGCGAGCGCTATACAAGCACCTCGGCATCGCTACTGGTCTCACCACGGCGTATCACCCAGAAGGCAACGGCAAGGTCGAGCGCAAGAACCAGGAAGTCGAGAAATTCCTGCGTCTCTTCGTCTCCCAGCGCCAAGATGACTGGGTTGATTGGCTCCCAATGGCTGAATTCACCCTGAATTCGCACGTGTCTAGTGCTACCGAGCGCACACCTTTCGAGATTGTCTACGGCTATACACCGGACTTCACGATCCCGGCCGGCAAACACACCAAGGTTCCTGCCCTCGATGAGCGTCTAGACCGCATGGCTCACGTTCGCAAAGAGGCCGAAGCCGCCCTGCGCCTTACCAAGGCTCGCATGAAAGAAGAATACGAGGCCGCGAAGAAACGCGCCCACTCCTTCAAGGTTGGCGACCAGGTTTGGCTCAGCACAAAGGACCTCAGCATCGATCAGCCCTCGCCCAAGCTCGGCCCTCGCCAGCTGGGTCCGTTTAAGGTTCTGGAAAAGATCGGCGATCTGGACTATCGGCTCGAGCTCCCGAGCTGGCTGAAAATTCATCCAGTTTTCCATGTCAACCGCCTCAGCCCGTGGCATGATCAGGGCGTCGAGAAGCCCCTGCCTCCCAAACCTGTCAAGGTTGCCGGCGAAGAGGAATACGTCGTCGAGAAGGTCCTCGACAGCCGCATATACCGCCGCCAACTCCTATCACAAAAATGCGCTGCCCTAGCGCCTATACACTAAACCAACCAGCAATACTCACTGGCAAAGGTTTTACTTGGACTACAAAGGGTGTAGCCAGGCTTGAAGACGAGGTATAGAGGCTAGAGAGGTGAGATGCGATGAGATTGAAGCTGGGGAGGCACCCCCAGCCCTCAGGGTTTATATACATGTGCACCAGGTCCCCAGGGACCGGTGTTCAGGGTCCTAGCTATCTAATACCTACTACGCTATTGGCTAGTGCCCTACAGGCATTCCTACATTCTCCTACACATTCCTAAATGTTCCTACGATGTCCCAGAAACCTCCAGAACGTTCCAGCACTGTCCGGACCTGTCCAGAGACCTCCAGGGCTTTCTAGTCCATTCCGGAGTGTCTCGGCGCTTCCAGACCCTTGCCTGCTTCTAGACCTTCGACCATGTGACCCTGGGATACCGCACGTGTGCGCATCACGTGACCGCCGTATCACGTGACCAGCCCCGAGCCTAGGGCTGTCACTCCAGCGCTTCTGCATGTCACAGTTCGGAGTAATCGCTTCTGTCACCTGCTGCCCCTAACCCTAAGGGTTGAGACGAAAAACTGTGACATTACCCCCAATTCTAGCTGAACCTCCTGGTGAAGCCTAAATACCAGTGGAGCCAAAACCATCGCTGCTGCGAATGGTTGAGTCGAGGCGAGAAACCGGAGTTGGTTCGGCGTAGGAGATTCTTTCGAGCACGAGTTGAGCGACACGATCACCCTTGTGGAAAGTAAAGGTGTCGGGCGAGTTGTTGATGAGTAGAATTTTGAGCTCCCCTCGATAATCTCGGTCAATAACGCCTGCTCCTATGTCGATGCCTCTGAGGCTGAGGCCACTCCGTGGTGCGACTCGAGCGTAGGTACCTGGTGGAGTACACATTCGAAGGCCCGTTGACGCTAGCTTGCGATCATGGGGCTTGAGCGTAAGGTCTTCCGTGATGAAAAGATCCAACCCTGCACTTTCTGGCGAGCCACGTGAGGGGAGTTTTGCGT
Organism: Phanerodontia chrysosporium; assembly: GCA_001910725.1. Classification (NCBI taxonomy): domain Eukaryota; kingdom Fungi; phylum Basidiomycota; class Agaricomycetes; order Polyporales; family Phanerochaetaceae; genus Phanerodontia; species Phanerodontia chrysosporium. The sequence continues at coordinate 20,395 of MJGA01000027.1, forward strand.
CCTTGTTCATGAGCTCGACCTCGAACTGGTCGTCTGCTCCCCAAGATTGGAGTAGCGCGAGTTCGCGCACGAAAAACTCATCCTCCTCGTCGTGGTGGCGTTGCAGAAGGGAAATTGCCTTCGGCGCATCTGGGTATTTCCTGTGGAATTGTTTGACCTTTGCCATAGCGTGCTTGAGATTGGGCAAGTATTCCCATGTGTCGCTATGCTCATCGTAGCCTCTCCACCGTACTCGGTACATAACACGGCCTTTAGAGTCTGGCTGTGCATCTACGATCTGCTCGACCTCGTACTCCTCGTCATCACCCACACGAATGGGTGGTAGGGGTTTGCGCGTGCGATTGGCAACCTCATCCTCGACGTGCTTCGTGAGCTTGCTTGCGTGGAAGACCGGGTGAATCTTCACATGGGCTGGTAACTTCAGCTTGAAGGTGACCGGTCCCAGCTGCTCTACGATCTCGTAAGGGCCTACTCGCTTTGGTGCCAGTTTCTTGGAGGGAACCCGAAGGTTCAGATCCTTTGCGTCAAGCCAAACACGGTCTCCGACCTTGAACAAGGGTTCTGATTTACCCTGGTCGTAGTACCACTTCATTCGCTCTGCAGCCAGCATGAGCGCGGCTTTCGCCTGATCTTGGGCCTCCTGTCTAAGCTTCGTCCAGTCGTCCAGTTCTGACAACCTTGTAACACGGTCCTGCTCTGGGAACATGCGTGGATGACGGCCATATTCGACGAAGAATGGCGAGTTCTTGGTGCTTTCATGCGCCTGGTTGTTGTACGCAAACTCGGCAGAGGGCAAAAGGTACGCCCAGTCGTCCTGCCTGAAGCTTGTGTAGCAGCGCAGATATTGCTCCAATGACTGATTAACTCGCTCAGTCTGACCGTCTGCCTGAGGGTGAAACGCTGTAGTCATTGCTGACTTGATCCCCAGGAGTCTGCACCATTCCTGGAAGAGTTTCGCGGCGAACTGCGTTCCTCTATCCGAAATGATCTGTCTGGGTAGGCCGTGCAAAGGCCAAACACGCTCATAGAGCAAATTTCCCAGATCCTTGGCTGAAAACTCCTTGGTGATGGGGAGGAAATGTGCTCGCTTGGTTAAGCGGCAAACGACTACGAAGATAGCGTTGTAACCGTCCGACTCAGGCAAGTCCGTGATCATATCGCATGAGATTATCTCCCAGGGTTCCGACGGAACCTCGTTCGGTTGTAGCAGGCCAGCAGGCTTCTGGTTGACGTTTTTATGCGACTGGCAGACTTCGCAGCCTGCGACGTACTTCTTGACGTAAACCGACATTCCTGGCCACCAGTAGTTGCGCGACAGCAACTCCAACGTCTTCCATCGTCCAGGGTGTCCAGCCCCAGGGAAGTCGTGGTGTAACTTGAGTAGATCCGCCCTAATCTTGTCGTCCTTGGGCACATACACCTTGCCTCGGTGCAGTAGTAGCCCGTCCTCGAGGTGCCATTCCGCTAAGTCCTTCCCGAACTCTCTTGGTCCTTTCAACATCAGGTCTTTGTACGACTTGGTGACTTCGTCGTCCAGCAGGGCTTTTCTGATCCTTTCTAGCAGTTTGCTATCGTCCACTATCGATGAATGGGTTGGTTGCATGGCTCGAATCGCGAAATATTCTGGCTTCAAAAGGACTTTTTCACGATTGTCGCAATCCACCCCCAATTCATGATCTGGCCTCCTGGACATTGGATCAGCCCGCTTCATCGTCTTTCCAGGCTTGTGCTCCAACTTGAAGTGGAAACGTGTGAGGAAAAGACTCCAACGTGCTTGGCGTCGCGTCAAGTCTTGCGCCTTGCGGAAATAGGTCAAATTCTGGTGATCTGACCATATGTCGAATGGTAGAGGGTGTCCCTCCAAGTGGTGGCGCCATTCCTTCAGTGCGCGGATGATGGCCAGCATCTCCTTGTCGTATATCTCGTAGTTGCGCTCGTGTACGCCTAGCGCCTTGGAGTAAAACGCGACAGGGTGCCAGAGGCCATCCTCACCCAGTTGCTCAAGTACAGCCCCCGTAGCAAAGTCTGACGAATCGCATTCGAGCCTAAAAGGGTGCTCGTCGTCCGGAATCTTGAGAATAGGCGCAGTGGTGAACGCTCTCTTGAGTGTATCGAAGGCATCCTGCTGCTCAGGCCCCCATTCCCACTCTTTGCCTTTGCGGGTAAGCTCTGACAATGGGCGAACAATCTTGCCAAAGTCTCGAATAAACCGTCGGTAGAAGTTAGCAAAACCCAGGAAAGCCTGGACATCTTTGACCCTTTTGGGTATGGGCCAAGATAAAACGCCATCTACCTTCGATGGATCCATCTGAACCGACCCCTTGCTGATGATCATTCCGAGGTATTCAATGCTATCCGTCTCGAAGAAGCATTTTTCTGGCTTAGCGAACAGGTCATTGTCGCGTAGCCGCTGCAATACCTCGCGAACTAATCGCCGATGGTGGTCCAAGTCATTCGTGAAGATGAGAATGTCGTCTAGGTAGACCATGACATGCCCTTCTCGAATCAGATCGTCGAGAATATGGTTCATCATGCGCTGAAAGGTTGCTGGTGCATTGCTGAGGCCGAAGAACATCACTGTAGGTTCGTATAAACCGAAAGGTGTGATGAAGGCCAGCTTCCACTCGTCTCCTTCCTTGATTCTGACGTTGTTATACCCCCATCTAAGGTCAATCTTGGTGTATATACTAGCCTTAGATAGTCGATCTATAAGGTCTGAGATCTTGGGTATAGGGAAGCGGTCTTTCTTAACGACTTCGTTCAGCTTTCTGTAGTCCTGCACCAAGCGCAATGAACCGTCCTTCTTCTTCACGAAAAAGACTGGTGCTGCCAGCGGGGATTTACTTGGTCTGATGTATCCCTTGGCGAGATTCTCCTGAATCCACTCGTCCAGAGAATTCCTCTCTTCTGGCGACAGCGAGTAATTACGAGCTGGTCGAGGTAGGGTAGCTCCGTCGATAAACTCGACAGCGTGGTCGTAAGGCTTTCGTACGGGTAACCGTTCGCTTGCACGCTTCGAAAACACGTCCCCATAGTCTTGATACTGTGCAGGGACAAGCTGCTCCCAGCCCTCGATTCCCTCCAGCGAACGAATACTGCACATCGCTGCGATCTTCCGGCAAGTTAATGCCAAAACGCGGCCATCTGGGGTGGAAGGGTCGACCCACTGGAGCCAAGGCTCCTCTTCTTCCTCCTCGAAGTCCTCATCCATAGGTTCTTCGAGCTCTGCTTGCGCTACTTGAGCCTTGTGGCTGGTAAAGCGACAAGAATCTGGGCATCTGGAGTACTTCCACTCGCCCTTATCCCAATCTATCTCGGGATTATGCTTCTTCAAGTAGCTAAAGCCGAGGAACATGTCCTTTCCACCCAGATCTGTAATGAGGCATGCTTGTCTGGAGACATGGTCCCCTACGGCTACGTCGAGCCAAGCGTACTCCTCAATACTGCCACACTTGTTCCTGGAGCCATCTGCGTTGTAAACGCGTATCTCCCTGGCCAGCTGGTTCGTCTTCAGCTTATGCTTCTTGACGAAGCGATGGCTAATGAACACAGCATAGGCCCCTGAATCAACCAGCGCGGTAGTCTGCACTCTGATTTCCTTACCCTGACTCAAAGTTACTGGAACGATAAAGCTCGATTTAGAGGGTAAACTAGAGACTTTTCTCGATTCCAAAACTGATCTAATACATTCTACTGAGTCGGGAGGGTAAAGGAAATCTAAAAACGGACCAGATGTCGCAGACTCTACATCGGTCCCTGCAGAAAATCCTCATCGTCTGAGAATACCACGCGGTTAATCTTCTGCGCCTTCTCCTTCGAAGACGACTTCTTCTTTTGCTTGGTCTTGGGGGTATCTTCTTCTTCTGAGCTATCTGAGCTCGATTCCTCATCAGAGGCTACCTCCTGGAATCTCTCCGAGTCGCTGGCGTACACCTCGCGCACGCTGTTCTTCGTGTGGCGAGAGCCCTTATCCTTCTCCTTTCCCTTTGGAGGCGAAGCCTTTGACGAACTGGCCACCGGTGCATTGGTGGTTTTACTCGACGACGTCGAAGAACCTGAGTTGTTCTTCTTCGATGGACACTCCTTGGCGATGTGGCCTTTGCCTCCACACTGAGCGCAGCAGCCTTTCTTCTTCGCCTCCTCGAACGACATGGCAACCTTCTGAACTTTGGCTGTCTTGCCTTTACCCTGGGCTGAGCCCTTCTTCAAGGCGTCGACATCCATAGCGTCAGGGTCTTTCGACGACTGAGGCTGTCCAGAGAGTACGGTGCCCGTCAAGAGACGTTGATCCTGCAGAATCTCCTGAACATCCTTCAACCAACCATCCCAGGTCGTAGCCCACTGAGCACGACCACGGGCTGCCAGTACATCGGCGGCGGCACGAGGGGTATGGGCATAGGCTTTGACCAACAGTTCCTCGTTGGAGAAGCCAGTTTGGCGAGCCAGCGAACGGAAACGAGCAGCAAACTCATTGAAAGTCTTCTCGTTCGTTCCTTTCTTGCTGACAAGCTGCTCAAACTCTGCCCTTGCCCTGTCCTTCTTGTCGGTCTGTTGGAATCCTTTCTGGAGTTCGTTCACAAAGTTGGTCCAAGTACCAAGGGGCTTTGAGTCTGCCACCTTGTCGAAGTACTCTTGCATGACCTTCTTTGCTGAACCTCGCAGGTAAGTCATCGCCGTCTCTATCTTCTTTTCGTCGTCCATTACGCCACGGTGGCGCAACCAGAGTGCCATCGACTCGAGCCAGTCATCCAGCTTACTAGCCTTATCACCATTAAAGGTGTCAGGCTCCTTCATGGTAGGGAACAAAGACTGAGACAACCCAACGTTGCCTCCACTAGTGCCTTGCTGAACCAACACTTTCAAGCTCTCGTTCTCCTGCTTCAGCACCTGCATAGCGTTCTGCAAAACGCGATTTTGGTTCTGAGCCTCTGCTATCTGCGCAGACAAGTGCTGTCTAGTCTGCTCAAGAGTGTCTATCTGCTCCTGAAGTGTCTTGGCCTCAGTTTTGCGTTTGCGAAGGGCTTCCTTCAAGCGAAGGACTTCTGAACCCATTTCCGACCTTACTTGAGCTATCTCAGCCTTTACCCAGTTACCCAGGCTGTCAACGAGGGCCTTGAAGTCGCCAGGAGTCAGTCCTTCCTGAGCGGCTTGTACCCATGACTGGCTGTACTCTTCGTAAGAGGTCGAAAGCGGCGCAGCGGCCAAAACTGGGGTAGGGCCTCCCTCAGCCATAGAGCCGAGTTCTAACGCTCCCCAAGGGTCCATACCACTTGAACTCGCAGCAGAACGCAAACCAAAGTCAACAGGATTTGAATTGAGCGACATCTTGATTCAAAAACGCGCAGATACAAAAACTAATCGAGGTTCTTCTCCAAAAACAACCAATCTTCACCCAACTCCTGAATCAGCTCCCTGCAATGCTCAGCGAAGCGTGGCTTAAGCTCAGCGAAGCTATGTGCGCCTGCCTTCTTCAAATCCCTCGAAATCTTCTTCCACTCCCTCGTGGTGTACTCCTTCGTCTCGACGATGGTCTGAAGGTGTTTGCGAATGTTGTCGAACCTCTCCTTGAACAAGCCCAAGGTGTAGAGCTCGTGTTCAGTCAACCCAACTCGAAAACGCTGCTCGTCTAGCTTCTGAAAGAACGGACCCAAGTGGTTAAGGGCGCCGTTGAACTTTCGTCCGTAGTCGCGCAGCTGATGGACCTGAGTGTTGGTGTGAAAGCGAAGGTCTTTGGGAATGGGTTTGACTTCGATAGGGGGAGTAGGGGGAGGTTCAATACGTTCGATGAGGGGTAGAGGGGGAGGGGCGTTCGCGATGCGATCGAGTAGGCGGCGCTTGCGCTGTTCGTTGCGATAGTCTTCGAGCTGAAGCTGGTGCTTGAAGTCGTTCAAGTCTGCTTCACGAGCAAGCCTTTCACGACGACCAGGGACAGGGGTGTAGGGTGTAGTGCGAGGTTTGTACGCAGGGCGCGGCTTCCCAACGTCTTTGAAGCGGTGAAGGTTCGAGATCTTGATGCGCTCAAGCAAGGGTTTGCCAGAGCTCTCGTCCTTAGCAAGGACAAAACGGTTCCTAGCAGCTTTAGGCACTAGTAAACACGGGTCAGCCTGTATACACAAGCCAGAAAACTTCTCCACACAGGCAAAGCGCAAGGCTTTCCTGCCAGCCAACCCTCAACGAAGAGAAAGGGGTATTACTGCGGGTTTCCACGCCACGCAGCTAAAACTGGTTGGACAGGGTATTACACCCTTAGTCCAGCACTACAACAGGGGTTACTCGTCCGCAGGCAAAGCCCTCTGAGGTGGGTTACACCACGTTCCCCTGTCTGTACCTAAAAAGGTACTATAGTGCCCACTTACGCCTGTGGATCGGCAGAAAACTGAACAAAGCGCAAAAGCACTTGTTCAAACAAGCCCCCAGAACCCAAAGCAATAACCTAGGCCACCAAAGGTGGAGTAGGTTGGCTAGCTTCAATCTTCTATCACAAAAATGCGCTGCCCTAGCGCCTATACACTAAACCAACCAGCAATACTCACTGGCAAAGGTTTTACTTGGACTACAAAGGGTGTAGCCAGGCTTGAAGACGAGGTATAGAGGCTAGAGAGGTGAGATGCGATGAGATTGAAGCTGGGGAGGCACCCCCAGCCCTCAGGGTTTATATACATGTGCACCAGGTCCCCAGGGACCGGTGTTCAGGGTCCTAGCTATCTAATACCTACTACGCTATTGGCTAGTGCCCTACAGGCATTCCTACATTCTCCTACACATTCCTAAATGTTCCTACGATGTCCCAGAAACCTCCAGAACGTTCCAGCACTGTCCGGACCTGTCCAGAGACCTCCAGGGCTTTCTAGTCCATTCCGGAGTGTCTCGGCGCTTCCAGACCCTTGCCTGCTTCTAGACCTTCGACCATGTGACCCTGGGATACCGCACGTGTGCGCATCACGTGACCGCCGTATCACGTGACCAGCCCCGAGCCTAGGGCTGTCACTCCAGCGCTTCTGCATGTCACAGTTCGGAGTAATCGCTTCTGTCACCTGCTGCCCCTAACCCTAAGGGTTGAGACGAAAAACTGTGACAACTCCAATACAAGGTTCACTGGAAAGGCTACGGCCAAGCCGGCGACACGTGGGAAAAGGCAGACAACCTCAAGCACGCCAAGGCCCTGGTCAACAAGTTCCATCGCGAAAATCCGGAAGCACCCCGCAAGCTCGCTGCCACCGCCTTCGAAGCCCTCGCCGCCTCTTTTCGTCCGTTCGTCACTGAAGTCGACGTCTCTCACCTTTCTGCCTCCGATCGCGCTAAGGCCGATCTCGATTGGGAGGAGGGACGCCACGTCTAACGACCTCGCGAGGACGCTCGGTTTTAGGAGGGGGGTAATGTCATGGATGTGACGGCGCAGCCCTATTTTTCGCCGATTTTCAGCTATTTTCCTCGATTAATCCAACGGGCGAGCAGCCCTCGCGCCGTCTGGAGTCCTAGCCGCCCACACTCAGCGCCTGGCCATTCAGCGCCAGCGCCATGATGGCGCATCACCCAAAGATGCCAGCGCATCCTGCTGCGCGCTCAGACACTGCCCGGATCACCGGTCTGCCTTGCAACCGGTTCCCCGGATCGCCGAGGAGGCACTGTCATCCCTGATGACTCCCCTCGCCGAGACACGCCGAGCTGATCAGCCTGATGACACAGCCTCGGCCCGACGCAGCCTCGGACACTGCCAGCTGATACAGCCTCGTGACATAGCCCCCGCACAGCCTCGCCGCACAGTCCGCGTCGCAGCCTCGCTGGCTATGCCAAGCACTGCCCATCAGCTTAGGTAATCGTACAGCCTGCCCTAGAGTACTGTAGTATATAAGGGTAGCTCCCCTTGCTCCTGTCCGTCATCTCGACCTCTTGGTCAATACGGACAGGTAAGCCCATTGTTTGTACAGTAGATACTATTGCTAATACACCTTGGTCAATACGGACAGCTGCACAAGTTTGTTCATCGCTGCGTGATTCGCTCCGCTGCACCTTGTCGTCGACCTCCCCATTTGCCCTCCCTCGTGCAGCGTTGAGCCTTTGCTCCGCGACACCACCTCGCTGAACAGCTTTTCAAGCACGATGCGATGCTGCTTCTCGATGAGGTTGGCGTCGGAAAGACCCTTCAGGTGATAGCCCTTCTCGCATACCGGATTGCAGCGTTGGAGAACATGAAAGTGAATCATCGGTATCCCGGAAAATTTGGTGAGTGGATGCAGTCACTACAATAGTCGCCATTGGCGGCCATGCGCGGGCAGAGCGTTTGGCAGAGTGGGTGCGGAGTTGCTACTCCACCAGCTTCGCAGTGCAGAGTCCTGCTGCAGAGTGGTCGCCACTGGCGACCACGCGCAGACAGAGCACGCATCGGGTGGATGCGTTTGTTACTCCACGAACCTGGTGGTGCAGCGCCTCCCATCGAGCAGCGGTCGCCACTGGCGACCACCTCGCGTGACCTGTCCTCATCACTTCATAGCCAACGTCGACAAGGACCACCTCCTGGACCCCAATCATCCAGCTCTCATCATCGTCCCGCCTTCACTTCTGAGTCAATGGAAGGAAGAGCTCAATCGCTGGCTGAAGCCCGAAACGGCCGACCTCTTCACCTACACCGGTAAATTCGACATGAACAATCGGAAGGCCTTCTGGACGCGTGTTTACTCTGCCAGTCGCATGCCGGCTTACCGCCGGATTATCCTCACGACACGGACAGTGCGTTGAGCAGTATTGATAGCAACTCTGTTACTGACAATTCACGCGCCAGGCGGTCTGGGCTGATGCTGACGTTGGGCTCAATGGGAAAGGCGAACTCAGCATGTCGCAGTGCGCGAAGACGACTCTGTACCACCAGATCAAGCCCAGCGTCATTGTCATCGACGAGGTCCACGAGGTGCGGAATTTCGGTCCACGGCTGCAAGCCCTCGTCTATTTCGTCGAGCGTTCAGAGCTCACTATCACGGCATCTGCGACACCGATCGTCACGAATTACCTGGTAAGCCTCCCCCAGACTCTGTGGACTTGTAGTACTCAGCATGGATTCAGAACGCACTCACCCTCGCCAAGCTCAACAAGCAAGGTTTCCACGTCACGGAAGACATCAAGAAGGACTGGGGGATGTGCCTCCGCAAGGCCAAGAGTGAAGACAAGGCGAAGGCGGACTCTATGGACTTCCATCGGGCTCGAGCGTTGCGCGGAGAAGACATGGAGAACAGCCAAAAGCTCGTGGAGGTCTCCAAGGAGCTTTGTGCCATAGTCCAGAAATGGTTCGCAGGGAGAGCGTTGCGGCGTACGGTCTACAGCAAGGACCACGAGGGTCGCTCGGTCTGGCATGCACCGGAGCCCATCTCCGTCGACATCTATCTCAAGCTTCAAGATCACGAAGCTAAGGCTCTGGACACGATGATGCACAACGACGACTACGAACCCGACGTGCCTCCGGGATTTCCGTCAAATGTGAGTACGAGGCTCAATGGTGGTCACCTCCGGTGACCGCCCTGCTTTCACAAGCTCTGCTCCGATAACTGCGCTGACTGCTGTTTTCAGCGATTCTACTTGCTGTCACGTACTGTCCTCGATCACGTCAAGTTCTTGCAGGACAAGCTGTGGAGAGGTCCGGCGTCGCTGGAGGAGTGGAGGGAACAACCGGCTACGAAACTCCAGGCTGTGATCAAGATCCTGAAGTACCACTTCTCCAAGCCCGGTCTCCCGCCCCTGGTGAACAAATGCCCTGGAGGTGATCGGTTCATCGACATCGACGAGGATGATCCAGAGTGGCAGGCTTGGACCAACGACCTCGTACCTGGTGAACCGTACTCTCATCCACCACTGGACGATCCCCAGCTAGCTCAGGAGTACGAAGAGTACCAGAACGCGAAGGCATCAGGCGCGGAGTTCTCCCCGTCCACGGAACTTCAGTTTTGGCTTGACAAAATCCACGCTGTCGACAAGGTCATCCTCTACGAGTCGTTCACCTCGCACCACAAGATGGTCAAAAGGGTGAGTTGATAAGCTTGCCACTGACCGACACACGCACTGACTATGCCCTGTGACACATTCAGGTCTTCAACTTGGAGGGCATCAAGTCGCTCTTCATCTCCGGCAAGGTTTCCCCAGCCAAGCGGGCTCGAGTGCTCAAGGAATCCCGCGAGTCCAAGGAGCCTCTCGTCCTCGTCGTCTCGGGTGTCGGTCAGTCTGGGCTGAACATTGACTGCGCAAACATCGTCATCCTCAAGGTATGTGCCTCTGCTTTCGCGTGTAGCATCCTCATCGCTCACTTCTCTGCATCTCAGTCCCCTATGTGGTCCACTCAAGAAGATCGGCAGCTAACTGGTCGTGTCTGGCGTCCGCCTCAGGCGAAGCAGGTCATTCTCTACCGGCCCCTTGCACTTGACGTCGGCGAATGGTCCATCGCCAACATCGCGTTCGGTAAGGCTCGCATGCAAGAGATGTTGTTCAAGCCGGTCATTACGCCAGTCGTCAGTAAGCCTATTGGTGGAATTCACACACTTGTGACATATCCTAACGAATGCTTTGAACAGCGAAATCCCTCAACGCTCAAGCGGGTCACCGTGAGAACGAGATCGACTTCGACCATGGCTCAACTTCGGACAATGACGACAACGACGACAACGACGAGGTTCCCGATACCACTCGGCACGACAGCGAGGCAACGAGCACAGGCAAGGGCAAGGGCAAAGGCAAGGGCAAGGGCAAGAGCAAAGGTAAAGGCAAGGGCAAGGGCAAGGCTCAGGAGACTGAGACCGAGCCGAACGTGGACAACGATCCAGCTCCGTCGCCTGGTCCTGAATCGGAGGAGGGCGGAGAATGGCGAGTCGTTCCCCCAAGGCGGAAGCGGAAGTCCGGGTGCAACTCCACTGTCGCACCACCTCTGAAGCCTGAAGACATGGACATCGACCCCACGGAGCCGTCGAACTCAATCTCTGCTGGTACCATACCCTCCGACAATCAGGGTGACGAGCAAGACCAGCTTGATCCCAGCGACAATGAGGATGAGCCACGTCAGCCGAGTTACAGCAACGACGACGAGGACGAGGATGACGAGCAGGAGCCAGGTCAAGGGGATCGCATGGATGAGGATGAGAACGAACCCTCGACGCCTCCTCCAGTTGACCCTGATGTGAACATGGACGAGCTCCAGCAGCAGTTCTCGAACATGGCCTGTGAGTTGTTACACGATCTTTGTGACCAGCGCACTCATCGGTCCAACTAGCTCCGCCCCGTGTCACGAGTTCTATTCGTGACAACTCTCCGTTGAGTTCACTGCCTCCCTCCCAGCGGAGTCCAAGTCCAGCGCGTCCACCGGCCAAGAAGCCCCGCCGCGATCCCAAGAAAGCAGAACAGGTGAAGCCCAAGACCAAAAAGACACCTTCCCAGCCGTTCGCTTCGTCGTCACGCGACTCCGCCGAGCCGATCTCCGCCAGAACCCGCAAACGGGGAAACCCGACTCGCTAAAGAGGCTTGTCACCTGCAGCGTCGCCTCCACTGACATCCGTCCGCATATCCCTCCCCTCCCTCCCTCGTACATGTCAGCTGGTTGGTTTTTCGCAGGTCACCTTTGCTCGGCAGGTCGTGGACGTTGTTTTTGTGTTATATTACAAGTAGTATCCAATAAGCATTCACCTTTCTATCTATCAATGAAATGCGTGCAGTTATATAGCCTCAAAGGTGGAGAATGCAGGTGAAGAATGCGGAAGAGAAAGGCAGAATTCAGTGTAGTTTTTTTTCAAACTGACATATTTGCATGCAAAGAACAGAGTTCAGTTGATATCTGCAGTTAAGCTTGGAAGTGCAGAAACGTGAACTTCTTGCATAAGGAGCTTGGTGAGTAGAAACACACAGAACTCTACGGAACATGTCATGCTGCCTATTTGGTAAAGATCTTCAATTAAACTAGTGGCGAAGGAATCGTCACAATGTTCCAACTTCAGAGAGCAGACTCGAGTGCGGAGTGGACTTGGATTTTATCTCCCCTGCTTGGACATGCTGTCGACTTCTTGGCTGTGTGTGTATGTATGATTTTCATTGTAAAGGACTTTGATTGATTTTGATTCCAAACCTGTGATAGATATGTGCAGTTCTGTTGGATCAGTGTCCAACTGCCAGTGGCGACCACATTTGGGACCTTGGCACCTTGGAGCAATGCTCAGTCGAGCTGGTCGCCACTGGCGACTGACAGGCACCCAACGCAGCTCACCAGATGGCCCAGGATAACATTTGCATGGTAATCTGCTCTGTTTGTGATCGATTCGTATTGTAACTACTCACCTTAACCACTCACTCTAGTAACAACGTGGGTCGCCACTGGCAGCCAGCATATCGTGCTCAATGTAATAACCCTAAGCTTGGGTTTGTGCATGTGTGGAACTTGTCGGTCGCCATTGGCGACCTGCCTGACCAAGTCGAGTCAATCGTGCTACCCATGGCACGGCTTCCAAACAACACCACAGATTTGGGAATGAAGCAAGTTCAGAAGAAGGCTGTAAGGGCATGTTTGACAAGTATATAGTCAGCAAGCCTAAACAGTAATCTCTGTACATCTGTCAGGTCAGCTTTATAAACAATGTGCACTTTTGACTTAAGTACTTTGGCTGAAGTCTAGCTATCAGGTAACCCTGATATAAGTTATTTTGAGTGTTGGTCGCCAGTGGCAGCCAACACGTCACGCTCTACTAACCCCTATATTTGGGTTAAATTCACTAAAGCCAGCTGCCAGTGGCAACTGCTTCAACATAGATTTTTGCTGAGGACACGATTAATTTCATGGTTTTGACAAGTGGTCGCCACTGGCAAGCATAATGCTAACAGCCACCTTGCCCTATGCTAGGGTTGGCTACATGCTAATTCTGGTTGCCAGAGGTAACTAACTAACTAACTCGCTTGCTTGAGCATCTCTCGTTGCCAGTGGCGACTGACAAGCCCCCGTTCTCTCAACAACAGAAGGCATGGAGGTTTTCTCCATGTATGAGACCGCTCTCCGATGTGGTTGTTGCCAGTGGTGCCCTACTTGGCGTGGATGACCTGATCTCAGCGTATTGAAATCACAGTATAGCAACAACAACAACACCAGCCGCCATTGGCAACCAGCGCACCATGCTCAATGCAACCCTACCTGTCAAGATCACGAAACCAACCCTAGAATAAGTGGTCACCACTGGCGGCTGGCTTTCGTGGCAGAGTTTGAACCCATACTAGGGGTAAACCGAGCACAGCATCGTGCCAGCTGCCACTGGCAACCGATGTTGAATGAGCACTTTATGATTCAACAGAACAAGACCACACTATCGATGGCAATACAGAGCAAGTCGCCAGCAGCAACCCACATGTTTCACACATGCACAAACCCAAGCATAGTCGCCACTGGCATTCGCATTAGCACAGTGCAGTGTGTTCAATCAAGGAATTCACCTGCAAGGTGTGCAGCACACTCACTTGCACATTTTGGGGTTTCTGGCTGCTCTGAACAGGTGGTTGCCAGTGGCAGGCAAAATGCTGGCAACCATCACTTGACCCTATGCTAGGGTTGATTTTATAGTCCTGACAGGTGGTTGCCAGTGGCAGCCATGCTAATAGTGTGGTGTCCTAGCAAGAATTTCAGCTGCAAAGTATAAGGCTCTCTTTTGCATGCAGCTAAAAGACACAGGGCTAGCACACGGCCATAAACAGCTGTGGCTAGCCAAGGCCTTGAGCATGCAAGCAAGCATGCTGCAACACTTTGCAGCTGAAATCCTTGCTAGAATGCACTGTGCCAGTGAACGCTCTTCTGCCAAGGGGCTAGGCACCTAGCACCAGAATTGGATGCTTGGCTGCAGGTAGCAGTGCTTGAGGTGCATCCTAGTGCATCCTAGAGGCCATCATAACCCTAACCCTAAACCCCCCTAAGCACCAGTGCCCTGATGGTGCATTACCCCTAGACACCAGCACATTCCGCTGCACACTCGGACACTCCCCGGATCACTGGTCTGCCTTGCAACCGGTTCCCTGGATCGCCGAGGAGGCACTGTCACCTCTGGTGACTTCCCTCACCAAGACACGCTGAGCTGATCATTCCAATGACACAACCTCGGCCCGATGTCAGCCTCGAGACACTGCCAGCTGACACAGCCTTGTGACATAGCCCCAGCACAGCCTTGCCACACAGTCCGTGTCACAGCCCTGCTGGCTATGCTGAGCACTGCCCATTAGCTTAGGTAATCATACAGCCTGCCCTAGGGTACAGTAGTATATAAGAGTAGCTTCCCTTGCTCCTGTCTGTCATCTCGACCTCTTGGTCAATACAGACAGGTAAGCCTCCATTTGTATAGTAGCATAGTTTGCTAATATATCATGGTCAATACAGGTAGCTGAACAAGTTGTGCACTCCACTGCACCTCATCATCGTCATTCCCATCTGTCCTCCCTCATGTAGTGTTGAGCCCTAGCTCTGTGATACATTGCGCACAGGTGGCGTTCACGATGCTGGCGCAATGCAGTTTGTCTGTGCGGCAGACCTCTGTGTCACTGTCTCGTCTTGTTCCTGTGGCAAGTAGAAGGTGAGCATGTGGTGGCAGCAGCTGCAGCATTCAGCATGACTCACGTTGTTGCCCACTAGGGCACACTCAGGTGCAGATGCTTTTGTGTGGTGTGGCGACCGCCTTTAACGGTCGCGGTGCAGATCACGGTGACACCGTGCTGCACAGTCCAGTTGCTGGAAGGTGGAACAACAGGGCTTCGCCACGATCATGTACACGGAACACAGCAGGGAGGGCTCAGTCAGGGCGGGGATCACGGGCAGATTACTGATCTGCACGACCTTCGATCTCGATGCAGAGCAGCGGCTGGTTCTTCTTGCAGTGCTGCAGTCAAGGCAGCAGCCTCAGTGGCGTGCTTCTCAACTGGGTTCCAGGTGTGTTGGGTAGGTGGCGGGGGTTCCGAGAGCAGCAGGGGTGGTGTTAAGCAAGCTATTCAGGGTCTGCCAGTGGTGGATGGATTAGGGAGTTGGGCTGTTAGAGTATGTATTTAGGCAGTGCAGTACAGTACAAACACTAGTCGAGCATAGAGTATACAGGGAGGGAGAGGTGGGGATGCAGCTGCCATTGTCATTGTCATTATTAACAGCAGACAGGACACGGCTGGGGCTTCGCGAAGGCATGCTTCAAATTCCCAGACGGGCACCTCGCAGAGGTCATGCGCGGAGACAGCCCTTGGCCCCTATTCATTTGCATTTCACATGGCACAGGCAGGGACTCGGCGGCAGGGCTCTTGGCACCTCAGCTGCACAGGTTATCCAGCTTGGCATGCCTGGTGACGACAGGGCGTGTACGCAGGTGGTGATCTCAGTTGCTTCTGCCCGGGGTCACCAGCGAGGTCATCAGCGCAGGCGGGCGACCGGGCATATACTCTATGTAGGTCACATTCAATGGTACGTATCTCTACAGAGCACATGCCCACGTCAACTCAACTGTTTTCTTGTAGAGATGTCGAATATCTTACCCTGTCTGTCCTTATCACGCAGAACATCACTTTCACCTGCAGTGTTTGACCCATTTTGCTCTTGGGCAAGCTCTGGATCCTGGCTCTGCTGAGATACAGCCATGTTCACATATGGAACAGGAGCATTGGGGTGATCCAGCATGTAGTTTGCAGCAGCAACAGCAATGTCCATAGGACGAGGCTGTGAAGCAGGACCGGCTCCTAGAAGGTAGGCGTTGATTCCATAGGCACGAGATGACATATTGTAGAGTTTTACAGGTGCAAGATTGCTACGATAGAGTGTACTCGAAGGAGAGGAGTTGAGAGCGACGAGAATAGTCACGAACTTCCCTGTGGACGCTTGGTGGTGCCTGAGAGCACCTGCCTACCTTCCTGGGTATGCCGAGGTGCCGGTTCAAGGTTCGAATTGTTTACTCTCGATGCACGCATGATCATAGTTTTGTCATTAGCTGTAAATGTCGTAGTCCTGAGAGACCTTGACAAGCAAGGTAACATCTGAGGTGTAAGTCTGCATACCCAAGGTTAGGGTTTCATCCATTGGCCAGACTTTCCCAGACAAGCACGCCGAAGGAGGCGCTTCACGAGTCCGGTTCGAACTCAGCTTTTCTCTCGGGGAACCTGCGCGCGACTATCATTTTTGGTGCAGCTGTAACTGCTGCAAGTGCCGCAGCCGAGCGGCGCCGTCGCGAACGAAGCCGGTTCGTTTCATGCCTGGCGAGATCACACAAAGGCTCAATTGTTCACGGACAACATTGGTATTAGGCTAGACGGAACGGGAGACTGGATACACAGGGAGAATAGACACCGACCGTACTCTGCGCGGGTGCGCGGACGACAAGCTACAAGTTACAAAATAGTGATAGAGAACGTGTTCCCGCACCGCAAGTGAACGTATGCCCGATGCTTGCCGCAGGTTCGATGACGACGGGAATTGGAAGGGGGTGGATGAGTACGCCGCTCAAGAACGGAGACAGAACACAACGGAGGGACGGACTGGTGATTGCCGCTCTCCTTCCCGAACGCCCCGCGACAGCGCGCACATCGACGGCTGACCTAGCATATCTTCAACTTTGCGGACACTTATGCGCACACGCACCATTACGACTGAGGCGAAGTCAGAATGGCCGGTGCAGGGATAATAGTGGACGCACCTTTCGCTACGATGGGACGCACACTACAAGAAATCCTCCGCCCTGGCACGCTTCTTACCCCGGGACTCGCCTTCTTGGCTCTGACTCTGGCTCGCAGCTTGCTGATTAGCGGTATCCTTTGTCACATGGTACTTCGGGTGGATTGCACGGTGCTCCTCCTGTTAATTACGATAAGTAGCCGTACGATTAACAGATGTTCGCGTAGTAATCACCGGAGAGAAGTTTGGGTCCGACCACTTGAGGACCGTTGGCTTCTTGAATGGCGCATACGTCTGCTCGAGTTTCGGGTCTGGGAGCTTCAGTTGGGGTGCTGGGGTGTTGCTCGTCGTACCGGGCGCGGATGGCGCAGATGAAGGAGGGACGCTGCCACCAGCGCTAGGCGTGACACTCGCGGGAGGCGGCGGCGGCGGGGGCATGCCACCAGCAGGGACGAAGGTAGGCGGCGCGGGCGGAGTGCCGGCTGATGGAGGGGGAGAGAAGCCTGGCGGCGGGGGCACACCAGGAGGCAGGAACGGAGGGGGTGGGAATGGCGGGCGCATGCCGGGCGCAGGCGGGAAAGGAGGAACGGGCGCACCAGGAGGGAGCATGCCCGGCGGAGGCGGGAACGGCGGCATACCAGGGGGAACTGGTGGGAAACCTGGCGGAGGGGACGCACCGGGAGGAATCCTACGCATACAAGTGAGCAAATGGTCGCTTGTTAGAGAGCACCAACTTACGGAGGCATCATTCCGGGAACGGGGAAGGGCGGCACTGGGTAAGGTGGGGCAAAAGCAGGAGGCGCACCTGGAGGAAGCACCGGTGGGATACCGGGAGGCGACATGACGGGAGTCGGGACGGCGGGGACCGGTGGAGAAGCGTAGGCTTGGGGCGGCGCACCGTAGACGGCAGCCGAGCTCTGTTCAGCAGCGGGAGCAGCGTTCTCGGAGGCACCCATGAGAGCCTTGTGCGCTTCGAGCTGAGCGCGCAGCTCCTCTTCGGACAACGGGCGGTTCTCGATCTTGGGACGCTTGTTCGGGGGCGCACTGATGGTTCCAGGGTTGAGGCCAAGCTCGATCTCCTTGCGACGCTTGTAGTCGGCGACGTCGGGGGCGGGGATGCCTTCCATACCGAAGATTTCGACTTCGTAGCCATCTCGGCCTGGGAGCGCGTTTTCGATGCGGGGAAGGCTGTACGAAAAGATGAGAGATTATGGAAAGCGAGGATATATGCTACGCACTTTTCCGGCTCCAACTTGTGCACCTGCTGGATGTGAACTGCTAGACCTCCTGCAGTATTGAGGCGCCGAGGACAGAGATTACACTTGAAATGCTTGGCCTTTTGGTGCTGCATTAGAACTACGTCCCCGACGTTGTCAGCATCGCAGAGGGTGTACGGACGCGCATACATACCCTTCTCATCTTCAAACTCCCGCTCACAGTACCAGCACCAGGGCCGAAGGATCTAGGAGGGGGATGAAACGGCTGCGCAGGCAGTCAGGAGAGGAGAACTTGCCTGCTTGTTTTTCTTCTTTGCCATGGCGAAAGGAGACCTGCGACGTGGGTGTAGTGCTAAGTCCCTGGGTGGCGGACGAGGGGACGGTGCTGGCCTTGCGAGTCTCGTGAGATGAGAGTTCGGGACAAGTTTGCGTGCGTGGGCGACCGCAAAGCCCGGCGCCGGCCGGCCCCCGGTGATGGCTCTCGGCGACACTGGCAAGCGCGAGCGTCATGCGCGCTGGGCTCCTTCAGCGAGGACGCGGTGGGGAGGACAACGTCGATGACTTTGCCCTCGTCGCCTCGCTAGACTCTCGCAGATGATTGGACACTCTCTCCCGGAATACATCTTCATTCGCATTTGCATCGCCTGCCTTCGTCTCCTCTCACCGCTCAGCATACTCTACCTTGCCGCAAGCCAGTACGCAGGACACTGGCTCTATTCGCGCTGGCTAGGGTACTATGCATGCACAGAGGCTGCTTTCTACCTGCTCGTGTTTGTACCACGAAGCTACTGGTTGCAGAAGGTGAGTGGCGGGTTCATGAGCGTGTGGGCGCGGTGAAGTCGCATGTTCCCTTTGCCCTATATACTGACGCATGGCGTAGACTGCGCAACACCCGGAAGCCCTCACGAGAGAAGAGCGACAAGCCTTGTTTGCAAAGTGCTTTTCCCGCGTGCGGGACACCGACCTCGCCACAGGCTGGTTTTATTTCTCCGCACCGCATGCCATTCGCCGCGAAAACGTCAAAGAATGGATCCTCTGGGCCTTCTTCTCGTCCACGCGCGACCAGGCCGTCGAAGAATGGCATGACGAAATTGAAGACTACATACATGCGCTAGAGCAGCTTCTGGGCCGCAATATCGAGCCCGGACGAAACGACGAAATAAACTGCATGAAGGTCTCATTAGACCCTGTTCATGCTCTTCACCGACCTCTGATATGGTATTGTGTGAGTAACTGATAGTTTCTCTCGCCCTTTATCTTGCTCACACTCCGTAGATTGTCTGGATAGTAGATCTCTACACGACATTATACCTTGCCTACCATGGCTTCAAGCACTATACCCTCCATAGATGGTTCTGCTATTTTCCCACACGTATACACAGCACCTTCTGGGCCCCTTCTCCGCACCCGAAGCTGTCCTACTGGTATCGTCCGCACCGCTCGCGAAGCAAGAAGCCTATCGTCTTCTTCCACGGAATTGGGGTACGTAGAACTTATCACAGAAGGAGAATACCGGCTGACCAATCCGTAGATCGGTCTTTGGCCCTACGTCCAGTTCCTACAAGAGCTCGCCGTGCAAGACCCCGATGTTGGCATCATCGCCTACGAGAACTTGCCCATCAGCATGCGCATCTCTCCACCGCCGCTCGGAAGGACCGCCATGTTAGACGCCATCCAGACCGTCCTTGCGCACCACGGGATCAACGAGTTCGTCGTCTGCGGCCACTCTTACGGGACGGTCGTCGCCGCACACATCATGCGCTCACCCGAGCTCTCGCAGCGTGTCACGGCGTGGCTCCTCGTCGACCCGATACCCTTCCTACTGCACCTCCCCGCGGTGGCGTACAACTTCGTGTACCGGACACCGCGCACTGCGAACGAGTGGCAGCTATGGTACTTTGCCTCGCGCGACCCGGACATCGCGCGCGTGCTCGCGCGGCACTTTTTCTGGTCGGAGAACATCCTCTGGCGTGAGGACCTTGCGGGGCGCCGCGTTGGTGTCGTGCTCAGCGGCCGCGACCAGATCGTCGATGCCGACGAGGTGCGACGCTACCTCACGGGCGACGCCGACGTGCAGTTCCGCTGGGAGTCTGATGACGGTTTGCTTGAGGTCCTTTGGTACCCCGACCTCGACCATTCGAAGGTGTACGATACCGCGAGCGACAGGAGGCCGATGGTGGAGATGATGAAGCGGTTCGTTGAGGCGGATGCACCGAGACCGAAGCCGGATCCTGTGACCTAGGTGCGAGTGCGCACGCCTGACTAGACTCGAAATGTTCATATACGCGTTGCTGAATCTATGACGCTCGATAGCTTGCGTTCAGCCCCAGTCAGATACTTGTGCACGCTCCCTGTCCACATCGACGTTTTTCAGCTGTCTTTCTCAAGCTCCCCCAGTTCCTTTGCGTAACTCTCGTCGCTTTTTTGTCTGCATGGCCTTATCTTCTGGTTCTGTATCTCTTGACATGTGCACAAGGTCTTCCTAAGAAGGGCGCACCTAATCTGGGTAGAGGTCCTGCTCGACTGCTGCCGATACGTTGATTTTGCAATCTTTACCGTATGACTGCTCGAAACAGGTTCGTATAGAGTAAACCTCCTCTAGTACAAGCCGTTGACGGCTGCTTCCACAGGTCGCAGCCTGGGAAATTCGGACGAGGAAGACCTCACGCCAGACCGAGACTGCGGATCACACGACAAATCGAACCATGCGGGCGTGCGCCGCACGGGACTTATATAACCATACCAGAAGACGTCCGTGGCGCAGTCCTCCGCCCGACGACCATGGCCGACGAGGAGGCCATCGCTGCGACATGGCTCGCCGACTTCGCGCATGCCATCTACCAGGGCGACGCGCAGCAGGTGTCGGCGACATTCCTGCAAGAGGGGTGGCTGCGCGACGTCTTGACCTTCTCATGGGACACCCGCTCTCTGCGCGGACGCGAGGCCATCGTGCGCTATCTCACCGATGGCGGTCGTCTTGCCGAGGCCGGCGTCACCAACATCGTCCTCGAGGCAGACAAGTTCTTTGCTCCGCGTAATTCGTTCACTCGGCAAGGCGAACATGTCGGGGTCGAAGCCGGATTCACGTACGAGACGGTTCATTGCGTGGGGAGAGGGTACGCGCATCTCCGGCTGTCCACAGACGGGACGTGGAGAGCCATTACCCTCGCTATGGTTGTCTTAAACTTGAAGGCGCACCCAGAGCCGGGGAACGTCGCGGCTGAATGGGAGTCGAGGGGAAAGTCATCGACTGAGCTCGAAGCAGAACGGACAACGCACATAGAAACGAGCCCGCAAGTGCTCATAGGTAAGCCCGTCAAGCTGTTCGATGGAGTTTACACTGATACATTCTTCGCAGTTGGGGCAGGGCAATGCGGGTTGATGACCGCGGCCAGGTTTCGACAGATGAACATCCCGGCCTTGGTCATAGACAAGAACGACAGAATCGGGGACAATTGGAGAAAACGGTACAGGAGCCTCGCCTTGCATACCCCAAATTTCTACTCTCCCAGTGAGTACAAGATAGGTTAGCGTACACCGAGGTATATTGATGAAGCACAGTGCTCTACCAGCCGTTCCCAACGCACTGGCCCGTCTACGCTCCCAAGGATCCAGTCGCAGACTGGTTTGAATCCTATGCGCAAAATCAGCTGCTCACCGTATGGACCAAGAGCACGTTTGCCGAGCGGCCAACTTACGATGCGAAGAGGGGCGTGTGGCGTGCCGTGGTGGATCGCAACGGCTCTCAGGTCGAGCTATACCCGAAACACATTGTACTCGCGACAGGTACCCTTGGCCAACCACGGATCCCAGTCTTGCCCGGGAGGGATGAATATGGCGGCACAGTGATACATGCGGCAGATTTTATTGAACCTAGTCCGTTCGTGGGCAAGCATGTCATCGTCGTAGGGGCTGGCAACTCCTCGATCGACGTCTGCCAAGACCTGGCGACTGGCGGCGCTGCGTCGGTCACAATGATACAGCGTTCACAGACGGTCGTGGTCTCGCGGAGCTCGGTACAGGAAGACCTGCGGCATTTCTGGAGACCGGGCGAGCCAGTCGAGGTCGGCGACTTCAAATATTCGGCAGTCCCTCTAGGGTATTTCAAGGAGGTGAACCAGAGCATGACCGACGCTCTCTGGGCGCGCGAGACGGTGCTTCACGAGAAGCTGCGCAAAGGTGGGCTGAAGCTTCATCAAGGACCCGAGAACGAGGGTCAATTTCTGATGTACTTTTCGCGGAGCGGTGGTGAGCAGTCCGTCCGGAGACTCTTCATGTAGTAACTGATAGGAGGTTCTCCAGGATATTGTACGTCTTCGAGCGCGAGTATTGATTGGGAAGCTTACACCCCGAAGGGCTAGACAAGGGTGGAGCTGACCTCATCGCCGACGGTCGTATCAAGGTTAAGCAAGGCTCGAGTCCAACTGCGTTTACGTCCGATGGTTTGGCCTTCGACGACGGGTCCACCATGCCCGCGGATGCCATCATCTTTGCGTACGTGCGCCATTATTGCTAGCATACAGACTGCTGAAGCAGGACTTAGCACCGGCTACGACCTCATTCGATGTGTTACCAAGCGTACTTTTGGCGAAGAAGTCATTGACCAGACTTGCGAGGTTTGGGGCTTCGACAGGGAGAGCGAGATCCAGGGCTGCTTTAGGCCAACAGGTCACCCTGGCGTAAGTTAATCAATATCACAATTGTTCAAATAGCTGAGTGCGAGCAGTTATGGTACGCCGTCGGCGATTTCTTCAACTGCCGATTCATGTCGAAACAGCTGGTAGGTCTGCGCCACACACCTTCCAGCAACGACTGATAATTGGTACTCTCCAGGCCATACTAGTCAAGGCAGCTGAGCTAGGCTTGTACGATGTTACGAAGGTACAACAGGGGGTATCCAAGAATGTTCCAAATTGTACTGCAAAAATATAGACAACAGACCCGGTCAGTCCTTCCTGCGCCTCTGCTGGATTATCCTAGCAAATCGCAGAACATAGCCAATGAAACCGGCTCCGCGTTTCGACATTGTCGTCTTTATCCGCGGGAGCCTCGTTGTTCTCTAGCCGCCCCCGGAGTGCATCGAGCAAGGTGGCGTCCAGCTTGCGCAGCTCCTCCACCGGGATTCCGCGCGCAGCGACCCAGGGGCGAACGATACCATGCGTGCCGGATAGGATAATTTGTAATCCTGTCTTCTTGGCGATGTACTCCGCGAGCGTCCAGCAGCAGAAGCAACAGTTGTGTGTGCTGCCGATGGAGACGTAGCCCTGCTGCAAACCCGCGACCCTGTCAGGAACGGCTTAGCACATCGGGTAGAGAGCCTTACGGGAAATATTGAACCAATGTCACGCAAAGGGTAGTTCGCGTACTCGAAAATTTTGTGGACGTCGGGCACCGCGTCTTTGGTCTCGTCCATAAGTATACCCAGGAGAGCAGACTCTGCGTGTATGGAGTCCGACAGTGTTCGTCGTCGATGTTGTTGTACATCGAAAAACGACTGCGCGCGAGTGCAAATAGGGTTGTCCTCGGAATATCGCCCGAGGATGTCCTGCCTGATGGATTGTAGGGCAGAAAGATCGGTTGTCGTCTCACTTGGCAGGTGGACATGGAATACTTCGACGGGTGTCCCATGTCGGAACACCTCGTGTTGGGCGACCGCGAGTATCGCAGAGACCCATGAAACAACGGCGCGTAAATAGCGGTAGACATGTTCGCCTTCTGTCTCCACTTCGCGGTGCGGAGCTTCATCTAAAGGCACACCCTGCGGAGCAGCTGCCACAGAAGTTGGTTCACAGTGTCCGCCAAGGTCGGAGAGTACACACCTGGGTTGGTACTTGATACCGATTGGTCCTGCGCAGCTGCGTCTGCAGTTACTGGACGCGCTGGCTGTAGCATTGATGTGTACGACTTGTGCATCAGAATAGCCTGTATTGGTGGGAGGTCTAAGAGCACAGAAAAGGTATCCAGATAGTCCGCAACTACATTGATAGAGTCGACGTCCATGGTTGCGCGAGGCATAAACTTGATTTTGTCTCCGTCAAAGAACGGTGTGAAGAGCCGTTTGGATAGCATTTCGTAGAGTGCGCACGTGACCTGCGCCCACTGTCCGGCATTGTCAGAGGCAAAGTAGAACGTCTTGCGGTCGCCATGATCTTTGATGGGGGAGAGTCCGTACAAGGACATTGTCGCCTCGAGAATCTGGTGGTGCACGGTAAACTCTTCGCGTTCAAAGCGTGCGCCGCTGGAGTGCCAGTCGCGCAGGACGGCCATGGGATGTCGCCTCCAGATCTTATCACCATTGGACATGCGTTCGGCGATCTTGCCGTGGCATCTGCGCACGATGAAGCGTAGGAAATACCAGTACGGCGAGGTTTGGCTCTCGTCGTGGAGGGTGTCGTGAAAGGTTCGCAAGGCATGTAAGAGGTCTGCGGCATGGGTTTCAAAGTCGATAGTCGCCGAGTCCGATCTAGTGCCAGGTTGGCTCAGTATGTACAGACCAGCGGTAGCACTCACGGCAAGGAGCCTAGCGTCTGCAAGTCAATCTGCCGCTCCTGTACCCGATGAACCTTCGCCGGCGTGCGAGGAGCTGGCGCTCGCGCACTCTCCTGCCGTGCCTCTCCGGTATGAACAAGGATGCATCTGACGAGACCAGGTAGCAAGATCGCGGTGACGGCGCAGTTTTGGTCGAGGGACCCGGTAGTCAGGAGCGTCGCGAGGTAGTAGTAGAACCGCAGCTCTTCGTTTTCCTCGATATCCTCGGGGTCGAGGTTGGAGATGGGGATATGGCATGGATATTTGTCCAGGAGGTGTGTGAGTGTGCGGATGCGTGCCTCGTAGTGCGCGAACGCGGCGGTCGACTCTGTGCCCTTAAGCGGGTCGAGCTGTTTCATCTGGAACGTGCTGAATTGCAGAGAGGGTCAGCGACGGGTATGTGAGGAGACAAAGGACGCACGCCATCTGTATACGGGCATCCATCCAAGGTCGTCTGCAGAACCTAATGCGAGTGCTGATGTCATAGGAGGCCGCGCGGATCACTCATAAAGAGTTTTTCGGCGTCCAGAGCATGCACATTATCTAGCACTATCTGTGGTTCAGAGATAGCGAGCTCGAGACTCGGCGCGGCGTCGTAGTCGAGGCGAAAGCAATGAACCGCGTCCTACATCCGACACAGAACTGTAGGCGCCCACATTGTCTACACAGATGCGGAGGTCAACTCCTTGTGCACTTGAATTCTTTAGACAACGCTGTACTCTTCTACATACAAGTGCAAGTATTACAGTAGACTATCCAAAACATCAAGAAAGCGGTCAAGGGTCCAGTCCGAAATTGAGGGGCTCAGCTTGGACTGCTTCTAGCTGCTGCTTCTTGTTCATAAGCTCTTCCCGCTCTGCGACAATCACCGGATCCTCTGCAAGGTACATGGCGCAGCGGGCACTCGAATTCGGTCGGCCAATACCAAGCTTCGCGAGGAGGAACTCCTGCAGGCGCTCGCTGAACGCGGCTAGGAACTTGTCGTCGATGGCTATTGGAACATCGTCAATGACACGTATCAGAATACAACGAGGGCAGCAGAAATGGCGCACCCACCTTGTAGACGACCTTGAAGTACGCCCGGACCTCTGCCATGACTTCGAGCTCCTCCTCGAAGACGTCTGGGGGGAGGAGCTTCGCAAAGTCTTCGACGGTGAGAGTGCGTCCGAACAAGACCGTGAGCGCCGTGGTGACTTGCTTCTCATGCTGCGCCTGCTCCTCGTCTAGCTGTTGCCGCTCCTCTAGCCGGCGTTTCTGCAACACGGTCGAGTCGGACAGCCGCGCCTCCAGCGGCTGTCTGGACGTCGATGCCTGCGAGACAGCCGTGGCTGAAGCTGTAACTTTGCTCGCCGGTGGGCGGGCAGCCAAACAGCTGCTCGAGGACGATGTCGCTCTGGCGGCCGTCGGTCCAGCGGATCTAGAGCTGGCGCGTCCAGGGCTGCGTGGACGACGCGAGGCGACATTCCATCATTGATCTGGCAGGCTCACGCTCGTTCAGCAGTGGCAGGCAGGGCAGCTCGCGGTGCAGCGCATTCCCGAGATGGCCTCGACGAGGCTGGACTTGCCCGCGGACTGGGTTCCAATGACAGCGATGCGGGGGAGGTCGAGCTCGGTCTGCGCGCTGGGAGAAAGGTTGAACACGCTTAGTCGCGCCAGAACTGCACGCGGTCTGCTTACCCTATGGCCCGCAGCTGGTTTATGAGGCCGAGGTGCTGCTTTCTGCGTTGTGCATACTCGGTGTCGGCGCCGGTCAGGGTAATACCAAAGGCTACGGACATGATACGTTGCGGGGACGTTGAGCCTGCAAGAGGCGTCGAGGTGGACAGGAAGGTCGTTGCAGCCAAACACGCGCGCGGCGCCGGACTGACGCGACCTCGAACAAATGAGTCACGTGTTCACGTTTTCCGAGCGTAAAAAGCACATTCAAGCATTAGAGATTGTACACATGAGAACGAAAAGAAAGATGAAATTCATGAGGAGATCTAGCTATGTAATATATGAGTCCATTGGCATTGCAGCAAAGAGAAGAAAAGGCAAGGGATGAACTGGAACGGGTGGCGAAAGCGCAAATAACGGACAGAGGACCGAGAAGGGTAACATGCGCGTCCGAGAGACAAACCGTAGTGCGGAGAGAGATCCGGGGGATACATGAGTGAGCGCGCGAAGCGAGATCCAGGAGGGGAGGTCCACGGGCGGGGGCGTCAGCGGCACATGTTCACGCCCCGCCTCTGCTGCTCTGGGCAACATGTCTCAGCAGATCACACAGCAGCCGCCCTTGGTCTGCTCCCACTCCTCGCCGGTGCGGCCGCTGCTCTTCCGCCGGTGGTGCGCCGCAGTGGGGACGCCCTCGCGCATGAGCATGGAAGCGCGAGTGGCGGCCTCGAACACGTCGTCGACGCCCTCGATCTTGAGCGCAGAGCACTCCTTGTACGCGCGCGCGCCGATCGCCTGTGCGACTTGCTCGGCCTGTGCGCGCGAGACAAAGTTGTGCGAGTTCGGGCTGCCCTCCGGCGGCCGCAGGTCCGACTTGCAGCCGACGAGGATGACGGGTATCTGGGGACCACAGATCGAGCGAACCTCTTCTATCCACTGTGGCAGGGATGTCAGAGGAGGCTTCATGTGGCGTGCCGGGGTGACATACCTTGACAGAGACATTGTCCAACGAATCAGGCGTGTCGATGGCAAATGCAATGAGAATCACATGTGATTTCGAGTAAGACATGGGTCGTAGCCGCTGCGCAAAATGGTCAGTCTCGTTGTCTCCTGTGCCTGTTGTTCGAGGAGTGGAACTTGCCTCGTATTCTTCCTGGCCCCTGCAGTGATGTGATCAGCAACAGTCAGCATATGTTTTGGCGACATTTAGTCTGGTGGAGCAGACGGCCAGGGCAACCTGGCCGACATCGCGCTCCAATGGCATGCGCTGCAGCAGGGAGCCCACGCATGCTGGGACCGGGCATGAACGACCGTTCTGAGTGCCCCCAGCTCAGGGCGCTTGGAGGGCAAATAATGGAACGCGCGCAGCAGCCCATGCAGAGACTGGGCGAGCGCGGGAGGCAAACGAGCTACTCACGCGGTATCCCACAGCGCCAGCTGTACAGGTTTTCCATCCAGCCTGATCTCGGCTACGTAGTTCTCAAAGATGGCTGACGGGGTGGTGCTTCAGTGACTGTTGCGCCCGGCGGTGCGAGCAGAGGAACATACTAGGTTGCTGTTCGGGGGCGCACTCCTGTCAGACTCACATTGCAAAAGGCAGTCGGCAGACTCACGTATTCCTTTGGGAACTCTCCGAGCGCAAAGGAGCATAACAATGACGTCTTGCCGCAGGCGCCTTCAGAGTCGAGGATGGTGGTTGCCAGAGCGGGAGATAAGCAGAATGGACGGAGGCGAGGCGGCGCAAGGGGGACGCAGGAAGCACAGGTCAGCCTGGGGCGGCGCAATGCAGACATGTCTGGACGTACCGTCGCCAACGATGACAAGCTTCCGACGAATCTGCGGGGCACGATGAGCTGGCGCAAGCAGAGGCGGACGCAAGGGTGACGCACCGGGTTTTGCGAAGACATGGCCGTGGGGTCGTAAGAGGCAGTGTGGACTCAGCCGGGGGGCTCAGAGGATGAGGCCGTGCGCAGTCGAGCGGCTCCTGTCGTGCAGCAGACGGGTGGTGCAGCGAGGTGCGCGCGTGCGGTGCGACGTCGTGGGCGAGGACGACGACAGCGAAAAGGGATGGGAAGACGAGGAGGAAGAAAAAGGACCGCTGCCGGGGGCGGAAGATGTGAAGGAGACGCAGTGGAAGTGAACAAGAGATGGGACAACGAAATAAACCCAGGAAATTGTACGAATATTCCGCCGCCGGAGTCGCGCCGACCGCCACCTGCTTATGTAAGCGGCCAGGGCTGTGTTCCCGTCCGTCGTGCGCAGAGCGGTGTCTGCTAAACACCGTCGCTTCCCTCCTCGCTCCCGCCTCCGCTCCTGCTGCGCTTTCTGTACACCCCGACGCTCTCTCTCACGCTCAGCCGACGCATGCGTGTACGAACCACGACAAACGACGCCAAGAATCGCACAGCTGGAATAGCTGCACGTCGACCTCCTGCCTGTGCACCGCCACCTCTGTCATCCTTCAGACGCGAACCGTCGAGACCCTGTGTCCCTTTTCGCTCTCCGGTGTAATCTCTCCGCACGCATGTCTTGAACGCGCACAAGCCTACCCTGATGCACCGGTGCCCCAAGCCGTCCACCTCCTGTCCTGCCGCGCCTTCTGGACTCGCTTTGCAGCAGTCTGCGCCAGACGCACACGCGGTCTCGGACACAGGGTGGCCTTCCTCCTATCCCGCGTCGGGTGATGTTCTTGCAGACGAAAATACCGGCTAGCTCAAGGTTTGCATCTCGCGGTCATCAGCTTCATGTGCCTCGCTGGTGATCCAACGGCCCTGTCTCTGGCGACTGTGGTGGTGGTTTTGTGCCCTTCGTAGCAGGATGTCAGTCCAGCGCGATCCTATGCACTGATCTTCGTGCACCACACCTGTACCTGGCCGTGCGGGGTGTGTAATTCATATTCATGCATTTCCTAATTGGCCTTGGCTTTAGGCAATACCGTTTGGCCAACTAGCATAAAAATGCTGCACGTCTATCTTGGATTGGCTCCGCTTGCATAGGTAGTCCCCGTGCTGACAGAACCTGGGGGCAACGCGACTTACAGCTGTCAGCATGGCTGTTGGCCAGCATCGTGAGCATTCGATGTGCAGACTCTATTCAGAATCATGACGGCTGACCTTCTTCGATCCGGCAGTCAGTCACCAGGAGACGAGACTCGCCACTGCCCGGTGGCTGTGACGGACCCTGGGGCCTGGTAGCACCTTTGGACATGATTCTGTCGTCTGTCCCTTGCGGCTTCCCACACGGACAAGACGGCAGCGATAAAGTCCATGTGGGGAAGCCCATTCTGCGGGAGTAGCGGCCGGTCTTCTCGTGGCACGAGGCATGGCCAGGTATGGCTTCCGTGCATACCAGCGCGAAGACAATGCGGTAGACGTAACACCTGAAGACACCTATATGCGTCAGATCGCCTTATGGTGCCATGCGTACTACGATATCCGCCACTTTCCCAGTCCATTGTCTGCCCGACGGCCGCCAGGACAGTTCACGGTGTCACTTCTCGCGCACCCTGGCCGGACCCTTGATTCCTAGTACCGGCTTATCGATGGGTCCCGCCGCCGCGAAAGGGCGCGCTGCAAGAGTGGCGACAGACCGACCATAGTGGACAAACTGCTTTGGCGTTGTGTCGTCTCCGTTGCTCCGCGCGACTTCGGGATTTGACTGCTAGGGCCGGTCGCAGCGTCTATTAGGCTGTCAGGTCTTCGGTCCGGAAACAGGGGCTGTGGTTTGCCTTCCGGACACGCGCATATAGCGACCCATGAGACCCTCGACTCAGCTCCCCGGCCTATAAGTAGTCTTGGATCAACATACAACGACGCACCTTGGCCTGATCTACCCATGCATCCATTTTCCGCTCTCTTGGGGCCAGTTCAAAGAGGTGAATGTTAGCATTGATGCTCGAATTGATGCTCTAAGGCGATTTTGCTCAGGATGATCGGCTTGTATGCGCGCTCATATCGCCCGATGTCTTTCGGGTAGCAGAGATTGCTTTTGCGGGACATGTTGGTGTTTTTTTAGCGTTGCGGTCTCGTGAATAGACATGCATGTCCTGAGGCACGAGCGGAGGACATGGTGGAAGGGTGAAGAGGTAGGGGGTGCTGAACTCGGTGCGAACGACGGTACTTATAGCCATGGGCTGATAGTCAGGATCTGGCAGCGTCATCGTCATGCCTGATGTCACGACCGACCTCTCGTCGCCGATCGTGAGGCGAACAAGGCGCGATCGGCGGAGGAAGGGTCCGCCACTGGACCGCCGAGGCACGACGCGTCGCGAGTCGCGACGTGACAGACAAACGCACGTGCCAAGCCGGGCCTCCGCGTCTTGTGCCGCATCTTCTCCCACGCCATCGAGCCTGACACCCTCCGGCCAACGCAGTCGTAGTCAAGAACTATTGCCACGGTTTCGTCGGTGCCAACTCTCGTGCCGCAGCCTAGCGATAATCAACGCCACTTCATTTTCTTCGTTGTCCCAGGTCGAATATCACGTCAGGTATCGCGGTGACTACTAATGATTTACCGCGTCCGTACATCACGCACCGGCCGGCCGCAGGCGTGCACAGTTGGGCAGAGATGGGTAAGTCCGCTGACGACACAAACGACCGTCCTTACCCAGTCCCGAACGTTCCGCCGCGTGTAGAGTTGCGACAATGTACGCACAGTTTGCCGTGTCTTACGCATGCTACGCATTGGAATATGCCGACGTTATGTAGGCCCAATATCGACCTCCTTTGCTAGAGGTTTGGATGTCACCGGCTAGCCATGTATAACCTCGCGAATATTGGGGGAATCGGGAAGCGAGTGACCGAGGACTGAAGTTAAGACTCAGAAGTCTCGAGAACGGAAAGTCACGTGGTTTGACGTCAAAGGCCGACGAGCCGAAAGTGTCCGCAACATCATAAAGCGTGCTGCACGTCAGTTCGACGCTCTCCCACCTCTCCAGTCAACGTTCAACACACGCTCGACGTTGTACCAAAAGCCATCCACAATGTTCGGTCTCGTTCGTGCTGCTGCCCGCCCAACCCGCCTTGCGAGCTCTTTCGCGCGCGCTGCTGCGTCGGTGCACACACTCCCGCCCCTCGACTACCCCTACGATGTGCGTCCCGACGTGTCGCTCGCATATGCTGAGGTTAGATGATGATGCTAACGACGCATGGGATTAGGCCCTTGAGCCACACATCTCGGGCGAGATCATGAACCTCCACCACACCAAGCACCACCAGACGTACGTCAACGGCTTGAACGCTGCTGAGGAGGCGTACGCCAAGACTGAGTCGCCCAAAGAGCGCATCAAGCTCCAGGCTGCGCTCAAGTTCAACGGCGGTGGTGCGTTGCGGTATTTGTTCGACGCAGCAAGCATGGTGCTCACGCTCCTGTCCAGGTCACATCAACCACACTTTGTTCTGGAAGAACCTCGCGCCCGAGTCGCAGGGTGGAGGCAAGCTCGCCGACGGCCCGCTCAAGCAGGCCCTCGAGCGTGACTTTGGTTCGATTGACAGTATGTGCTCTCTTTGTGAGAACGACGCGCGTGTAGCTCACCTCCGAGTGCAGAGTTCAAGACCAAGATGAACACGGTTACCGCGGCCATCCAGGGTTCCGGCTGGGGCTGGCTCGGCTACAACCCCGAGACGGGCAAGCTCGAAATTGTCACGACGCCCAACCAGGACCCGCTGCTCTGTGAGTAACTCCTAGCTCTGTAGCACAGAGAGTGTCTTGCTGACTGAGTTTGTGCAGCGCATGTGCCCATCATCGGCATTGACATCTGGGAGCACTCGTTCTACCTCCAGTACAAGAACGTCAAGGCTGACGTGAGTACATGTCTCGTCTGTGCTAAGGGTGGCGTGCTGACTGTGTAAACAGTACCTCAAGGCCATCTGGAATGTCATCAACTTCAAAGAGGCCGAGAAGCGCTTCCTCGAGGCGACCAAGCAGTCCGCTTGAAAGGACTATATATGCTGCACAATCTGTACACTAGTCACGTCTGCCTAAATCCATTATATTTGGAGCGTTGTACTCACGAATGACCGTCTGACTGGCCTACCGACCACCCCTAGCTCGGCCGCAACTGGTGCTTTCTTACTCACCACTCCTGTGTCCCTTGGAAAGTGTAGAAGCGGAGCAGAGCATGTCATAGGGTAAGTATGCATGTTCTGGAGAGGTCGTCGAAACGAGAGGTGCAGCTCGGTAGAGACTATGACGCCTAGAAGGCTCGGTAAGAATAGTAATTGAAGCATCGTAAGACGAAAGTGTTATGAAGTAACAACCAGCGTGAAGCCAGCCTGGAAAGACAATTGTATTCACCGGCAGCAGCCTTTGTAAGAACTTAGACGCTCAGCTGAGTGGACTCTGGAGGAACAAACTGAACCTTGGATTCATCTTTCTTCTCGCCCATTTCTCTGGTCTGCTTATTTATCGTTCGTCGTGGCCTCGACAACGCTCTCCGATGCCATGACGATGGTGAACGATGCCACCGAAGCCGCACTGGGTCTACTAGGTCTCACTGGCAGCATCGACTTCACAACAACATCGACGATCCCCCTCAAACGAAAGCCGTCGACCTCTTTCCTTCTTCCCGACGACGACCCCGACTCGTCCAACAACAGCTCTGACTCCATAAACTGCATATGCGGCTATAGCTACGACGACGGCTTTTCTGTAGCATGCGACGACTGCTCGCGCTGGGTCCATGCTGCCTGCTTCGACATCAGCGAGGGCGAGGTCCCTGAAGAATGGCGATGCTGGGTCTGCGAGCCAAGAAAGGTGGATAGGGAGCGGGCTGCAAGACTACAAAGGCAGAGGCAGCGAAAACTACAGGAGGAGGCAGAGGGGAGAAGCAGAACATACGAAGGCGAGTGAGCAGTCCTGGTGTCGAGAGGAAACGTCGCGCAAGCGCAGCCGCCATCGACGGCAGCTCAGCCACGAAACGGAAGCGGCGGTACTCGGTCTCGACGACGCAGGCTATGCAGCAGCAGCACTCGGAGCGGCAGCACTCGGGCGGGCACCAACAGCAGGCCTCGCATCAGCACCCCCACTCGCCCGCCGAGGACGAGCACATCGACATCGACGAGCCGGCAACGCACAGCTATGTGCACATCGAGAAGGACATCATCCCACATCAGTACACGCGCGACAAGCTCAAGAGGCTCGCCCAGCACTGGCGTGGCGTCACCGCGCTCGATGCCGCCACCGCCGACGACCCGACTGTTCCCGTCCTGCTCACACCAGAAGAGTTCCCCTCGACACCGCAGACGTCCCTGCACCCGCTGCCAAGATCGTCGTACTCGCACCCGACCCTCTCGTCTCACATGAACCCCTCTGTCCGCCCACCTTCCTACACTGTACGCACGACCCAACCGATCCCGTCCTCAGGACTGATCGCACCATACACCTCCACCATCATTCCGTCGACAGTGTACCTGTCCGACCCGCTGAACTCGTATGCGCACCTCGGTATGCCCAAGCCCTTTGTCCACCTTATGGGCCCTCCGCTCGACCTCGCCCTGGACGCCCGGCTCGCAGGGAACAGCTCGCGATATGTGCGCAGTGGATGTCGGCCGAATGCAGTTCTTCGCCCGATGCTGTGCCGACGGTCGCGCAAGAGCGCCGTCGACGACGACACCCTCACGTTCGGGGTGTTCGCGCTGCGGGACCTCAAGGCACACGAGGAGGTTGTGCTTGGGTGGGAATGGGACGATGGGAGCGTGATTCATCATCTTCCGGCGCTGATAGACAGTCCGCATGTTTTTGCGTGCGTCTCCTCTATCCTTTGTCTGTGGGTATCGGTTGCTGATGGGCTGTGCTTTGCTGTGGCGTATGTTACAGACCGCCGCGCTTCCAGCAGTTCCGCCACCAGATGACCTCAATGCTGCATGCGCTCTCGTCAACGTTCACAACATGTGCGTGTGGCGCCAGAACAAAAGACTGTGCGCTCAATCGACTTGCCGAGTTCGTCGATGGCCAGACACCCCCGACACCCTCTCCGTCGCCTCCGACACACCATGCCGAGGATCCGCTTTCACGGTCGGACGCTCGGGATAGGGATGAGGGCCCGCGAAGCAGCAGGGCGGATCTAGGGCCGTTGATTGGCGTGGAGAGGGGCTTCAGGACGAAGGAGCGAGTGCCGATGTCGGGTGGGATGAGTGGCGTCGAAATGGTGACCCCCGCCAGAGGCTGGGGAAGTGGCTGGCACGACGACCAATTCCCAGATACCCCTGACGCGGGGCCTTCGCGTCTGGCTCATACTGATATACAGACTCCTTTGTCACCGAAGTCCACAACATCCAAGACATGGGATCGGAAGGGCAAGGCCAGGGCAACCGACGACGAGATGGAGGTGTTCGAGCCTCGCCGAGACGCTGCGACTAAGCGCGCAACGAAGAGTCGATCAAAGCGCAAGAATGGGGCGGTCAAGCCGACCTCGGCGTCGTCTGCGTCGTCGTCGTCGTCTCCGCGCACGCTGCCTGTACCCCAGCTCGTACCTGAAAACGAGGAGAAGCTGCCGCCAAAGTTTCGCAAGAAGTGGATACACGAAAAGTCAGACTCGCTTTCGGAATCGCCGACTTCGCCGACAGCCCCAGCACCTATACGGAGAAGAGGGAAGGGTGAGGGAAGGATAGATGGTACCGATGTCGAAGAGATGTCCGATGGTGCGTACTTGTGATTTGGAGACCAAACCTCTCCTGAATGCTTCGACTTTGCAGATGCTCAGGTCATGCCGCCACCATCTCTACCGCCACCGTCTACGACCTCACCACCCAGTCGTCTTGACCGTCTTCCGAACCTGTCTTCCCCCGTTCCCGGCCACACCTCTGATCCAACCTCTCCCACTGCCTCATTCGCCAACTTATCCCTTTTGTCTCCTGCCGTCAATGAGACGCCGGGTTCCTCGAATTCCAAGTCTCCACAGTCCGAAAACCCTGTCCGTACCAAGACAGAGGTCGTGGATGACATTGAGATGAGAGACGAACCTTTGGTGCTCCCATCTACCATGTCTCGCCGACCCTCCTCCCCTTTACACGCACCGCTCGTACCAACTCTTCCGCGACCCTCGTCACCGTCAGAGGAGCGGCAACGGCGACGAGCTGCAGCGCTCGCACAAGATGTAACGGCGTCGGGATCGCAACAAGTGGGTGATAACGTCTTGGCTGCCGTCGCTCCTGTCGGAGATATGGAGCCCGAACAGGAAGCGCACGTAGCTCCGGCTGCGGCACCCTCTGCCGCAGAAGGGTCTGCGGACCCTATGCACCTATTCGACAACCCACAGGTTGAGGCTGCAGGGTACACTGAGCCTGCAGCGAGGCAGCCTTCTGAGGACCACGAGGCAGTCAAAGTTGAGCCGTCAAAGACGCCGCCACGCTCAGCTGCCGAGGAGCCGCCGCCACAGAAGGTGAAGCTGTCGCTGAAGGACTTCGCCATGCGCAAGCGGAAGCAGCGCGAGGAGGAGAACAAGGCGAGCGCTTCGCCGTCTGTTCCTGCTGTACCGCTCGCATCTGAACCAGATGTGACTCACGCGGAGGCGGCGCACAAGGACAAGGAGGAATCGGTGCTGCTATCCGAGTCGCTGCCTGACAGGTCGGAGCCGATCAGCGATGCCCTACCCTCAGATCCCAACAGTAGTACTGCAGAGGAGAAGCCATCCGAGCAGGTCGTACAACACGATCATTCCGGGGTCGATGAGAGGCCAGCTCCAGCAGACGGCTCGCCGAAGCCTCAAGCTACCCTTGCAGAAGTCCCTGTCAACGTCGCCTCGCACCAGACCTATGTGGCGGATGTCAGCATGGATATTGATGACTCCTCGTCATCGCTCATGGCAAAGGTTGAGTTGGCGGAGACAAGACTTCCTAGCCGTTCGCCTCCGAGGATTGTCGTAGATCATTCCTCGCAATCTCCTGCACGACGAATTGAGCCTCCCGCAGACCCTCCGCTGTCTCCGCAGACCAATCAGGAGAATACGGAGCCTCTCCGTGTGGAGGTTCGCTCGCCTGCTTCGTCGCACACACTCGCGCGCACAGTGTCTCGGGAAGACGGCGAGATATTCAGTCCGCCGCCGCCGAAACCATTGCCTCTGGCGCCGCGTGCGCACTCACCTCCAACACATCCTCGATCATTCCACTCAGGGAGCACATCGCCCGTGCGACCTCCGCCACCGCCGCCACCGCCTCGCCGGCCGCTCCAACCTGCGCCGCACCGGTCTCAGTTGCAAAACGGGCCGCCTAGCAGCAGGCCGTTGCCCAGTGGACCCCGCGCGCTGCGCGGATTGAGTGGCAGTGGCAGTCATTACTACCCACCTTTCTCTGGAGGAGGAGGCGCACCACGTGCGCCGTCTGCCGACAGGGACCGGGACCGGGACCGGGACCGGGACCACCGCATGGACTGGGATCGCGATACGCGCCGAGGGAGCTCTTGGGGCCGTGGGCGCGGCGGTGGTTGGGGACGGTAGCCTTGAGGCCGCCGCTTGTTTTTCTCTCACTTGCACATTGACCTGCTCTTGATTTCTGAATTCCCCTCTCTTCCTTATCGTGCTGCAGGCACTCGCACCACTCCCGCTGCTCGCTGTAATATCCCTGTGTCATACCATACGCCTGTGTTAACCTTCCAGTCCCTTTTAATTGCTCATCGTCGATGTTTTCCTGATTCCCTCTCTTGCTGCAGTACTTTTACATACCAGTAGACGTGTAGTTTGATATGTCCTTATGTGTCTGTAAGTCAACGACATGCAATGCAATGCGATATGCAGTCCGCCTTGGAGGCGCTCGCGCTCTCTTGCCCACCGCCACCATCTTCCACCTGGACTTTGTTTGTCCCAGATGCATATGACTGACCCCCGGTTTGCCTTCTACCTCTTTCTGTCTTGAATGACCACATAGATCCAATGACAGCTATGTGCGGAAGTGCGGATTGCCCCCAACCAAGTTGCGCAGAATGGTCCTGACTTTCCCATAAATACTGAGATCGTTGACGGAAATGCAGACTGTAACCGAAAGACGTATGTACTCGAGCATCTTTCTGCTTTTTGCGCTGCACACGAGCACAGGCATGCCTGTTCGAGCTGAGCGCTGAACAGCGAGCCCGCGCCTGTCAACGGTTTGAAGCCCTCTTCCAGATGATCCGGGGCACGTTGTGGCCCATGTCGAGAAACTGGGTTTTCCGGCCGATGCCGTTAAGTGGTTCTCAACGGTATGTTTGTCTGCGCTTGCTTCACCGTCAGTTCTGCTGACAGCATGCACAAAATCTGAATCACAATGTCCCAGGTGGGAGGCTATATCGCGGTCTTACTGTCCTGGAAACCGTTGAGATACTCAAGGGACGCCCTCTCATATATGAGGAATATTTCCAGGTGGTGCGTCGAGCTGGTAAGTAGCTTCGAGTAGTACACGTCGCGGCAGGCCATGCTAGTACCGTAAGCCCGATGTAGGCCTTATTGCTATTGATGATGCTTTCATACTCGAGAGTGCCACCTACTGGTTGTTGCAGAAGCACTTTCGCAAGGAGCCATTCTAAATGGACTTGGCAGGTCTCTCTCATGACATGCATGACTCGGTGAGGCGTTGGCATCATGGACGGTGTGCCATGATAGCAATTCAGGAAGTGGTCGGGTCGAGCACAATTCTAGACAACCTTTTCCACTTGTGGAGATGCGGTCAGGAAGATATCATTGAACACGATGGCTGGCATGCCCCCATGCACACTGCAGATCGCTGAGACATGGAGTATATTGAATGTGTCCCGAAGAATGTCTCTGCATGACTGGGGTGCATCTTCTGTAGTGACGTAAAATCTGTCCACGTAGCGTAATCACTTCGGCAATGCTCGATCTGCTTTGGAGGTGGTCCATGCAAGCTTTATGGAACCTGTTTCTGTGCCTGTTAGTAAGGACTGCCACCGTGCCTGCCTTCGCCAGGGAGGACTCACATTCCACACGGCGAGAATGACCTGAGCTTCCAACACAAAATGCGGGACATAAGTAGACAGTTGACGAACTCAGTACAGCTCGAAACTTCGACCATACATACACGGTTCACCAGCACGAAGTCGAAGGCCAGAAGACAGCTCCGCTATCTCGCATGGGACGGGGCGTCGCAGGCACAAGATTAGCAGGAGCCGTTCCGGAACGAGCGCAAATTAGATCACATCTCGAGTATGGAGGCGGAACGCGGGGCTTAGGACCTGACTGTAACTGTACGAAGGAGGCTTGCAAGTATGAGTTGTGCACAGGTGCACGACGTACTCACAAGGTAATGTATGCCGAAGTGCACGGTCGCTTGCCCACTTCTGCCACATTGTGGAGGCAATTCCTCGCGCTTTATACCCTTCGGTTGCTGACGCCACCTGAGCAATTCTGCGCGTACGTCGGCAAGACGATGCGCGTAACGTATCTTTCACCGGCCGCCGTCGCTTTCCAGGGCTACATGCACCCGTGCGCGGCGCCGACGATCGCGAGAGAGCACGATTTGGCTGACTGAAAAAGCCACCCATTGCCGAGAATCTCGACTGGCCTGGCTTGCGGCGCCGCCTCCAGGTATGGGCTGGTGCTTTGTGAATCTGTAATTGGGTTGATGGTGAGATTAACCAGCGTGAGTTAGCTTAATGAACGGTCAACTTCCCGAACAACGGATGAAGTTGAGGCAGGCGCTGTGAACTCCTCGGGGGCGTTGAGAAGCTGGCTCTGCAAAGTCGACAGGTACTTCTTAGAGATCGCATGCCGAAAGGGGACCGACTGCACAGACTATGGGCAATACGATGTCAATAGAGTATTCAAAGAAGAGTGATGCAATGCGCTCATACCAGCAGCAGCTTCCCAGCTCGCCCGCTCGACATAGTATCATGACTTTCGGTTCCAAGGTAACACTACCACAGCACCATATAGCACACGGGCCGGTGCGGTCCAACGCGCGAACATCGCCCAGCGTGTCACTCTTTTCCCAAACAGAGTGTCGCTGGTGATTTTTGCGACGTCCGACGTGGCCCACGCACCGCCCAGATGCAAAGATGCCGACGGCGCTCTCATCGGAAGCCGGGCGCGTTGTCGGTAGCTTCCCACACTGTCAAGGCAACGCAAGACACGGGTATTTGCTGGGAGTATGTTGTCGGATAGTCGTCGCCCCGCGGAAGGTCCGGCACCGCTGCACTCTCAGGAGCGGTGCCCCCTGGGAATGTCGTACTCGACATGCCTGCGCCATATATGACACGTTTGCGTCTGCGCCCGCATTGAGGCACCCAACAGACCCCATATCCATCGTCTGGACCTGGCAAGGGTATAGATGGATCAGCGCACGGAGACGACGCTCGAGCCCAAAGACTCACGGAGCACGCTTGTCGACGAGGTCGACAAGCCGACCCGCTCAGAGACCCCGCACCCGCTCACAAACGGCAGCACTGCGACGACACCGGCTTCTCCGTTCAGCGCATCCTTCGACCCGAATGGCCCGCCGCCCCAGACGCCGCCTGTTGGCGGGCTGCACTCATCCATGGTCGCCGCGCTAGCGGGCCCTGCGGCGGATCCGCCGGCGATGGCGCAAGGGAACGCAGAGGCCTGGAGGAGCAGCGTCGCGTCGTCGCTCAATGCGCTTGCGGCGCACTTCATGGTGGCTTCCCAGGCACTGGCTACGCTGCCTACGCCCGAGCGCGAGAGCCCCTCGTTCAGTGCAGCACTGGCGGTCGTTGAGCAGACGCAGGCGCGTTTGCGGGAGGAGCTTGACGGCCTACGCGAGCAGGTCGAGTTTCTGCGCGTGCGGGAGAAGGGTGCGGCTGAGAAGGGCCGTGAGCGCGAACACGCAGACGTGCCAATGGATGCATACGAGGTGCGCTTACAGGCGGTTGAGAAGAAGGTCGAGGAGCTTGCGGAGACCATCCGGCTCGAGTAAGTATCGGGGCTCTTCGTATTTGGTCGATGGTAAGCTAAACCAGTAACGTACAGCCAAGCCCGCCTGTATGCCCGCCTTCTAAACTCGACGGTCACCACGAATAAGATGGCACTTACTCCGCCGGTCATGGCCAACGGCAAGACGCCGCAAAATTTCCCGGCCACCAAGGGCGAGTTTGAGCACCTGACAAGTGAGCGAAAATGGTACTGTCAAAGCCGCGCGCTGACCGATTTTCTGGCGTGCAGAGGAGCGCTACGAGTTCTTGCTGAAGTCATATAACGTGCCTCTGAAGGGCGACACTGCGGCGAAGAGGCAGCTCTTGCGAGAATTCATCGGACTGAGCCCGGCCAAGCCCTGAACTCTATGTTGGACGGTCGCTGTAGGTACGAATCACAATCACAGTGAGGCGCATGGTGTTGCAGGCCATATGCTAGATGAACAGCTTTCTCAGTTTTGCACTTTCCAAGTCATGTAGAGCGACACTTACATTCAGACATTTTGCACATCGGCCTGAGGTTACAGTCAATACCCATGATTATACGAAGGACCACCTTTGAAGGTCATCCTGTCTGGGGCGACGGGTTTTGATCTACATCAGTGCTGTTCACCGCACTCATGGCTGCGCTAGTTTCTAATGGTGCTTCGAGTTTGGGTCAAGAAATATTTGATAACGTCCGCACGTAGACGAGAACATGCAGATGGCGATTATGCGAAGCGCGAAGCCCTAGATGCTATACGTAGTGAACCCTTGCAAGAGAGACCCCGACGTGGCCTGAACGAGGAATCAAACTTGACATGCACGCTTACTCGCGAATCTTCCCAAACTTCAGCAACTGGACCGACTCCGGACCACCCTTCATGATCTGCTCGTCGGGGATCTTCTCTAGCCGAACGAGCTCGCGATGCACATATTGCACGATGTCGGCCATGAGCTCGGGGTACCGCACGTACTTGTCGGCCTCGTCGGGCGCGAAGTCGTGGACACCGGAGCCATCGTCCCGCGCCTCCTCGACCTCGAGGCCGACCTTGTCGATCTTCGCGACCTTCTCGACCTCGCCACCAACGAGGTTGACGCTGCGGCGGAAGTAGGGCTTGTCGCCGCGCGCCTCCGGGGAGGACGGGTACACGATGCCGCGTGCACCGCGCGCACCGAGGAAGTTGCGCCAGACGGCGGCCGCCATCTCGGCGTCGCCGCGGATGAGCCCCATGTCGAAGGACATGCCGAGGCCAGCCCATTGCTCCTTCAGGATCTTCATCTGACGCGTCACGAGCCGCTCGGGAGCCTTGCCCTTTGGCCGCTTGTCGGCGTTTGCGACAGTGTAGAATGTCGTGGGGATGGTGTATGTACTCTGCGGCGCGGGCTCTGGCGGCGCGTTTTTGGGTGGGGTTGCAGGCTGCAACACTTGTCGGATGCGGTCTTCGACGTCGAGGAAGAAGTGATCGACCAGGGCTTGAATGTAGTACTTGCCCACCGGATCAGGCAGAGCACGGAAGCGTACGGTGAGTAGCCAGATGTGCAGGTTTGTGATAGAAAACCAGGATTGGAACGTTGGTGGAAGGCTGCACTCTGAAAAGTAGGTCAACACTAGTTCAATACTAGGAGGAACGAGCATATGCAGATGGAAGCATAACAGACGTCGGATTCACACACGACATCCGAGACGCATACATAGACCGAATGCATGAAGCTGCAGACCTCCCAGGTCGCTAACATACACGAATTGCATAAAAGGGCTCGCAGAAGGGGAAAACGCACCATTTTGCCAGAACGCACTCTCCTCCTCCGCCTTCGGTACACACAGTTGCTCGTACATCATGAACGCGCGCCGCCCCGCGATTTGCTTCGGCGAGTTGAAGCCAAGGAGCGTCGCGAGGTTCAACACGAACTTCTTCGCCGTTGGTGACTGGATAATCTTCTGCTCTATCCATGACCGCTTCGGTTCGGGTTTGCGTAGCGGAGTCGGCGGCGGAGCCTGCGATGTAGACGGCTCGGTTTTTTGGTGAAGGAGCGGAGTTGTCGAGAGAGACCGACGTGCAATGTTTTGGAGGTTGGCTTGCCGGAGGCGGCGAGCGAGGATGGACCGAGCAACCATGCTGGGAGGAAAAGGCGAAGATGAACGCGGTGAACCCGCGAGCTAACGGCGCGCGTCCAGCCTTCGAAGCGCGTCGTATTCCAATCAAAACTCATTCATTACGATTGTAACTCGATAACAAGCAGAAATAAGCCGGGTAAGCAATGAATGTATGCATCAGATCGAATGGTCCGCTTTGAGCACTGTAATCCATATCCGAGGGTACAACACGGCCAAGAAAACAAACTACTCCAACATACACAAAGCATATTGACTGTCTGGATAGGAGGGTAGTAGAAAGGATCTTCAAACTATTCAACACCCTCGAACCAGGGATCTCGGAGCAAATCTTCTGCGCTTGGACGGTCGTCCGGGTTCAAGCATAAGCATCTATGCAGAAACATAGCAGTCGAGTGGATCTGATCTGCGGCAATGAGACCGCTCTGTCGGAGATATCGCTTGAAACCGATAGGATGTGGCGGTGGGGTAGCTCGGAGTTCACCTAACGCAAGGGCTAGCTCAATGATATGACTCGGCAATGGCGTAAGTTTATGACTCACACGTTTCTTCGAACCACATCGATGCGTTCTTACTGACGTTGAGCTGCTCTGGAGAGATATCCTCACCCGTAAAGCTCATCATCTGATACAACATAGCCTCGTCGGGGTCTGCAATGGCAGCAGGCTCACTCATTGCCTCATGTCTGAATAGTGGTTCGCCTATCAGAAGCTCATGGGCCTTCACGCCCGTTTATATGAGACGCAAGTCTAGCGCGAAGCATGCGATACTCACCATACACCCGACCAACCATATATCCACCTTCTCATCCCATGAGCCGCCAAGAATCACCTCGGGTGGTCGCAGGTGAGCAGGTGTGCTGATTTCAAGTATTCGCTTTTCCTTGCTAATAGGTTGAGCTTGTATGTGAATTGATTAGCATCCTTGGCGCAGTGACGACCTGGAACATACCGAAGCCAAAATCTGCGAGCACGAATGTGCGATTCATGACATGGTTCAGTGAGCTGGGAAGCGGCACTGGGTGCGAGACCACGCTCTGCACTGTGCAGCCGTCCGAGACTTCCGGCGGATTATGTCTCGGCGGGTCAGATGCCATCCATTCGGTCACTTCGCCCACCTTGAAGCCTTGTCGCAGCGAGAATAGCACATTGCTGGGCTGGACATCCGTGTGGACGAATCCGCTCCGATGGGTGTGCGCGATCCCGCGCAGTACGTGTAGCAAGATGCGCTTGCTGAGGTCGATAGGCAGCGGGCGAGGGTCATCATCTGCAGCATTCTCCGGCTTGCTTGGAGGCAAATTGCGGAGATTTTCGACAGTCCCGCCGTGGGGGTCCGTGACTAGGCACAAGTGCTCGCCGTCGCTCTCCTCCTTGCCTCTGAGCAGGATCTCGTCGCGCAGCTCGAGAGCATGGGCCGAGTACGGCGACGAGGTGCACTTTAGGGTGCGCATGGTTGCAGCCTCCCAGTAGCGTTCGTACTCGTTCATCTTTGTCGCAAAGCCCGTCAGGACCTTGAGCGCCACGTACGTGCCCTCGCTGGTGTCCATCTTTTAGCAGCGGCGTCGCGCAGGGTGGACAGCGCGGACATACGTGTTGCCTGCGAGCCAGACGCTGCTGTGGAGGCCCCAGCCGAGCTTGCGGAAGACGCAGTAGGCTATGCTGCTGTCGCGACTGCTGATACAGTCGTCGACGGCGATGCGCGGCCAGCCCGCGCCGCCGCCCCACCAGAGGCCGAGCGGCTCTTCGACAAACTTGAGACCTGTGTACGGCTTGTAGTTACGGTCGAAGAACTGGCCCTCGAGCCGCCATGGTGCGTCGCTCGCCTCTGGTGCGCGCGCCTCGTCCGCAGGTTTTGGCAGAGGCGGATCTACGATCGAGGCGAATCGTGCCGTCGTAATTGAAGGTCGCAGACGCAGGCGAGACGTAGCGCAACCACCTGAGTAGCTTCTACATGCTGCAAGTGTGAACATGACGACGCCATGAGGCAACCGTGGT
Organism: Phanerodontia chrysosporium; assembly: GCA_001910725.1. NCBI lineage: Eukaryota > Fungi > Basidiomycota > Agaricomycetes > Polyporales > Phanerochaetaceae > Phanerodontia > Phanerodontia chrysosporium. Next base: position 64,366 of record MJGA01000027.1, read on the forward strand.
GGTGGCAGAGCGCAAAACGAACCAAGCGTCTACCGTGGTCAGTATAATAGGTTAGCTTATTACTTATATTCTACTGTATATGGGGCGAGACACAAGTACTCGAGGTGTTAGTATACATTCCAAGAAATAGATGACAGTCGATGGAGTCATGTATATGCATCTCTGAGGTCCAGCGCCGCGCCCTCGAGGTCGTACAGAGCCTTGTCGAGCTTTCTCGCACCGCGCTCGTCCGCAGTCTCCACGACGAACTGCTCCAGAGCAGAATGTGCCTCTAGAAGGAGCTCTTCGAGGGTTTCGAGGGCACGCTGCGCCCGCTTGTCTTCCGCCAAAATATGCTCGAGACGGCGGATGCAGCTGCCGACAGGGCGAATGGCGCGCAGAAAGGGTTGGGGCAGCGCAGAGACGGAAGCAACGATCCCGCTGAAAGATTCGAACGAATGCTTGAGCTCTGCATATGCTTCCTGCGCTTTCGCCTCCGGCGGGTGAGCCGGTTGTACTGGACAACTTTCGGGCTCGACTGATGGATGAATACTCGGGGCAACCGATAACGATGCACGGAGCTGGGAGGCTGACACGAATGTCAGTATATGTCTGCCGCATCGCAAGGAGATATTCACTAGAGACAGATAACGGCTGTACCTGAGTAACAGGCCTATTTTCAGACGTGGCTGAGCCCGGTAGAACGATCCTTGGAGGTGTATCCGGTACCGGCGTGAGTTCTGAGAGGGCATATGACGGACTACGTCCAATAGGTCCAGCTGAATTTGCAGGGCCGGTACGTAGACGCTTCGGTGCTGTGGTGCCCTGCGCGGCCGCCTGTCGCTTTTTGGTCGACTTCGAGATGACCGAAGAGAGCATCAGGGGCGTGCTGGCAGCCTTGAGACCGGGATCGCGCTGAGGAATGTCCAGCACGGGCGACTGTTCATCGGTATCGAGGGGCGTGTTGAGCAGTTCCACGATTTGCCGCGCTCGAGTTACCCACGGCGGAGACTTATCTGCCTGTGCTTTGCGCTTCGGCAGTCTCTTCAGGGTCTTCTCGACCTGTCAGACTTTGTGAGGCGCATCATCAAAGAGCAAGTCCGAATTTACTGACCTCTGCCAATGCTTCTGGACCCCACCACTCGGAGTCTCCTGCTCCGCGAGGCCGGCCACGTGAGCCATGACCCCGCTGATGAGGGCAAGATTGCTGTAGCCGCCCTCGAGTATGCTCACAACTCTTCCCTGCGCGAAGCGGTCTGCGAATGCACAGACGTGTTTCGTGAACCGATGATAAAACGAGGTTGGCATGTAGCAACCGTGCTGTGACATTTCGGCGTGCTCGTGCACCGACGCCGAGAAGCCACAGCTGTTAACAAAACTAGTCAGCCCAACGACAACTGCAGGTACGGGAGGAGTCCCATACCTCAGGAGTACGATCGTCTTCTCCTTCAGAGCCTGTGTCCTGGTGACAAACTGAGTAGCCCGTTCGACGAGAGTCATGTATTTCTGCTGATAGTGCGTCCAGAACTCGTTCTCAGAACTGTATGGCTCCAAGTGGACGTTCTCGATCCACTGCCCGCCCTCACCCTGAAGTGAAAGCGAAGCAGCAGCGACGCTTGCAGGGGTGCCGCCCTACATGATCATCGTCAGAGACGACAATTGGACTCCCAATACCACTCACCGCGCACGGGTAAGATTGGATATCATGGATGCTCCCGTAGAAAACGGTCAAGAATCCGTCTTTGGTATGGGGTTGATTAGCTTCCCTTTGAGCATTGATGTCCCAGACCACTTGCTGCGTGCCGTTGCCTGTGTATGACATGATTGATATTCACGCCATCAGGTAAGCGTTGGCTTACCGTGGTGAAGGTCGATATCTAGAATGACGACGTGCGTATATCCATGTTGATAGAACGCTGGCGCATGGACTTAGCAACGCCACTCGCAAGAGCTGCCCATGAGGTAATACCATGTATGGCGCCCACAGCGACAGTGTTGATAAAGCCCAATCCAGCGGGTGCACCCTGTATAGGGCTTGATGAGCTTATCTGCGACGAGACTTGCAAGAAGACATACAGAAACGCAATGATGTCCTGGTGGGCGAACAGCGACAAACGCTCGGGTCCCATATGGCTGATCAGGACTATTTCTCGACGGTGCTGCCTTGGAACCGGCGGCGACTGCGTCGACGGCTTCACAAACCGTACCCATCGCAGCCTTGAACGTATCAAAGGACTTGGGGCATACTGCAGAACCATCAGCATTCCTTCTTAGCCAGCCCGGCAGACCACCCACAGTACAGGTCCTGCTCGAATTCGGGCGGAAGCTCGCGCTCGGCGTGCGTGATTCGCTGTCGGCTCAGCTTGCACCACTCCTCAAGTACCTGCGCGTACGTCGGGCCGTCCTCGGGCTTGATGTGCAGCACGGTACACGCGGCAGGGTGTTCTGCGATGCTGTCAATGCGCGCAGTGCTCCGCACGATCGTGAAGGGTGCCTCTGCGGCGTCTGCAGATCCTGCGTCCACGGACCCTGAGCGCGACGTGTCCTGACTGGCTGCGTCCTCGAGCCGCGCGTAGATGGCGGCCACGCCTGCATTCACAGCGTAGAGCCGCTCAGGACGTTCTAAGCTATGCTTAGTACCACCTTTGGAGATGTTGCGGTGCGTGAGGCACCCGTCTTGGGTGTAGACGATGGCACGCCTCCGGACAGGGTCCGTGCTAGACTGACGCGCTGTCATTTACTTGTCGCCTGAGGTCGTCTTGTTGGAAAGCGTAAGCCAATATATTCTGAGTAAACAGAGGCCGCCTCACAATATACGTTCGGACTTACACTTGCATTTCTCTTGCGCTCGTTGCGAGATGAGGGTCGGAGCCAATCGCGTGCTGTGTCTCAGATGAGGCGCGCTTACGCCATCAAAAGTCTTACTATAAGCCGTTCAAGAAATTACTTACATCATTACAAAGGGCTTGTTACCGGGTCAATCAACCCTTTTGGAACAGCATACAAATGGTATTTACTCGCGCACTACCACTACAAGGGTATTGCTGCCTTCCAGCAACATGCACTCACGCCGAGGCAGTCTTCCAGATGAGATACAGGCAAGCTCTCCCTCTCCCTTCGTTGACATCCGTGCTCATGCCCTGCCAGCCTGTCGGTGCACCACGCAGCGGCCGCTCTGTCCGGAGGAGCTGCACCTCGGTGATGCGGCCCTTCGCACGGGCATCATACACAGGCACGACATAGCGGAATCGGCTGCCGAGGGTGCCCTTCGAGATGTCTGCGAGCGCGAGGTCTGCGATGCGCGAGACCGTGATTGCGAAGCCTGTCGCGGCCGCGCTCGCGTCGGTCGTGTATTCCGGGGTGAGCCAGACGAACCTGCACAGCGTGTCAGCACATGGAAGAGCAGAGGTCGCTGAAAAGTAGCACGTACTTGCCGCCAAGCTGGTGGTTGAGATCGGCACTCTGTCCGTTATACTCATAGATCGCATCCTCAGGCATGTCGTCGAAGGTTTCTCCGTAGCATACCTGGTGATCGTTTAGTCAAGCTATTTGAATCTCTGAACTGAACTCACCGTCAAGGTTTTGATATACTTGTTCGTAGGACTTGCAGATCTGAAGGGGCTGATTGAGCTTGGCAGTGAGACAAATGACCTGGCCGCTAACTCAGTCATTTGCCCGGACCAGGTACGAACCACGCACCATGAGGCCGTTGACATCGTCTTCCATACGATGTACAGGCAGCCCTTCTTGCGACCCTTGTTCAGGTCGTTGATGCAAAAGCCATGCCAACCACTCGGAGGCCTGCTCAATGGGACGTCCGACCTCACGAAGCCGACGTCGACGATCTTATCAGTTACCTTCCGATCTGCGCGTGGGATGACGTAGCGGAACTCCCCGCCAGCACGCTTGGCGAGGTCCTTGAGCTTCGGGTCTTCAAATGCCTGGATGAGTACGTCGAACGAAGTCGCCGCTTTTGAGGTATCAGTTGTGTACAATGGAACAAGCCAGACACATCTGGGGGAAAATCGTTGTAAGGCTCCAAGTGGGGATGGGAGATCGGGTCACTGACTTGCTTCCGCCGTTGAAGTCTAGGTTCGCACTGAGTCCGTTGATCTCGCGAATGCAATCTGACGGGGCATCCTTTTCGTCGTCGCCGTAGATGACCTCGAGTCGCTGAACGTATTCCTTCGGCCCGGAGCTGTTCCTCGAGGACAGGTTCCTTGCTACGGTCGGGACTGCGAGAGAGAGGCGCGAGCCGCTTCCACTTCAGCAGTACGTCAGCCTGACCCCATGGAGACGGCAGTTTCTGACGCACGCACCTGGCAACCTCGCCCTCAGTCATTTTCATAAGGATGTATAGATACGTCCTGCGACGGCCCTTGTTCAGATCCTCACTAATCCTGTCCCAGCCCGGCGGCGCGGTGGCAACCTTTGTCGACGAGCGCAGGAGCAACGCATATGTGATCTTGCGCGGCTCGTCGGGGTCGGCCTTCGCGAAGACGTAGCGGTAGCCACCCCCGGTGCCCTTCGCAATGTCGTCCATGCCGCCTGATGGGCTGCTTTGCACGACGACGTGCAGAGACGTTGCCGCGGCGGCCGGGTCTGTTGTGTAGCTCGGAACGAGCCAGACGTGTCTGCGGTCGTCAGCCACGTGCAGATGCAGCCTAGGATGAGACGCACTTTCCGCCGAACTGGTGGTTGAGGTCGTGACTTAGGCCGGTCAGCTCTCGCAGGGCATTCGGTGGAGCATCGGATGGCGAATCGCCGTATTTGACCTGTCAGCGCGGCTTGCGTTAAAGCAGACAGTTGAGTGAACGTCTAGACCATACCTTTAGATCGCTGATATATTCGCGTCTTGGTTCGACGGAAGGCATATGGAAATGAGACTGAAGAGGTTTGAATGTGAATGAAGGCTGGGGCATCCGTAGCAGCACATATTATATATGCGTGCGCCATGCGACGGCGACGAGGCGGCGTGTGCGGTGCTTCCCGATGCCACTTATCGATGTCCCCGGCGAGTGCATGGATGGCAACGCAGCGCAGCGTCCGCAAACGCTGAAAGGTCCCGCGTGCGGACAGCATGTGTGGCGTGCAGGGTCCGTTTCGGTGCTCGCCGACGGTGTCTGCCTGCATCCTGAGCCCGGAGCGCGACCATGCGTGGCGCACGAGGCGGCCTGGAACTCACGACCACAACGCTGCTTCGCCCCCTCCGCGAACGAAATGCGTGAGATAGTCGCTGAACATGACAAGGTCCAGGTGGCGCTCATAGTACGGCGGTAGGTCTGCTTGCGCTTATAACGGTGAAAAGGTAACGAAGTGTGCGGAACAACTGCATATTGAGGGGTTATTGGAATGTTATTCGTGCTGCGGAAAGCTCGTGCACAACTCACGAGAGTACAGGCTGCTGATAGTAGTAGTCATTAACACAAGTCAGGGCCAAGTACACCAGTGAGAAGACGTCGGGCGCGATCCTACACAGCTGGAGATTTCATGAGGTAGAGGGTGATACTGAACCGCGAGTAACTACAATTTCTTACTGTGATTGACTAACTACAAGATGTATGTAAGCGCCTCCTTCAAACACTTCACTTACATTATGACTAGGGTTACTTACTCTCTTCATTTGCCGATTTCAACGGGATTGAACGCGCCAGTCGCGACTTTTGTTTTCAACCATCCCCATCGTATTTATCGCGTCTTCCGGCCTCTTCTTCTTCCTAACATTGTAGCGATATTTGAAACAAACTGAAAAAACGATCAAGGCTGTATAACACGTTCAAGTGAGTCCGGTCGCTCTACTTCTCGTCGAGGGGCGGGGGCAGTAAGAGATCGAGGATGTGGCGCGTGGGTGAAGTAGCGAAGCTAAACACTCTGCAGTGTCTGTAATGCCTGGAGGTACGGGCAGGCAGGCGACCGTCTATTTCCAGGAGTTGCACGAGGACCACCGGAACCATGTCAAAAAGGACGACCTCGAGAGCCCCCGCCGCATCCGCGCTGTCGAGTTTGGAGCGGTCGCATTCTTCGCCCGCCTTGAGGAGCTCTATCCAAACGACCTACCTTTCCGGATTGTCCGAAGCCACGCGGCACTCCGCGATATCGCCGACAACGTTGCCGCACGCGTCATGTTTGGGCTCAAGGACGAGGTACCCGAGAGGGAAAGTTACGTTGAGAAGCTGAAGCGATGGAGCAAGGAGTGCGCTCTGGCTGGATACAAGTTGGAGCAGGATCTGTATAGTGAGTACTGCGCTCCTCGTTTGACGCGTCCATTCATCGTTCTACGCCTTAGTTTGCGGCCAGTCGTACTCGGCATTTGCTGCTGTGCTTGCTACCGTCTGTGAAGCTATAGACCGCGTCGCTGCTGCTAGCGCGTCTCCAACAGCCGTCCACACGCGTGCGTTTGTCGCCGCCCGTCCTCCAGGGCACCACAGCAAGCCTGTGTGTCCCCCCTTCCCCCGTCTATACACAGGGGATTCGCTGACATTTTACAGAACCGGCCTGCAGGCATGGGTTTCCTCAACTACGTTGTCCTCGGTGCGATACACGGTAAGCTGCGGCAAAGCGTGCCAAGCGGCGGACACTGAAGGCCAGTGACTGTAGCATACATGGAACACCGCTACTCGCACATCGTCATCCTGGATATCGACCTTCACCACGGTGTGTGTTGATGAGGCGATTGCATGCCTAGATCTGATGACAGCGCAGGCAATGGGACACAAACGATGGTACGAGAGGTGACAGATACTGTCCGCCGCACATCAGGCAACGACTTCGAGCCCGCCATGTTTTTCGGCAGCATACACGATGTTGACCTCTATCCCTGCAAAGTAGGCGCAGCTGTCCCCTCCGCTGCTCGGTCTGGACCAGGCACTCAACCAAGTTATGATATCCAGGACGCGGCGGCCGACTACGAGGATCCTCGATTGGTCTCACGCGGTATGGATGGCCAATGGATCGAGAATGTCACCATGCGGCCGCACACGAGTGAAGCCGATTTTTGGGTTGCGTATGAGGGCCGATACAAAACGCTTCTGACGAGCGCAGCGACGTTTCTCGAGACAACACGGGCACCACCAGAGAAGACAATCATATTCATCAGGTGCGTCGCTCGTGCACTCTCTCAATGCGAAGTGCTCATATGGCGCTCTAGCTGCGGATTTAGCGCGTCACAACACGAATACGATGGAGTCGCGGGTGAATGCCGCGTCCCACCCTCGTTCTTCCATCGCTTTACGCGGGATGCATGTACGCTCGCGGACGCGCATGCGCAAGGCCGACTCGTAAGCATCCTTGAAGGCGGATACAGCGATCGCGCACTTATCAGCGGTACGCTCGCACACCTCGCGGGACTGACGGATGCGCCCGGCGTCAGCCCGGCATGGTGGGACATGCAGAGCTTGCAAGATGTGCGTCCCCGCCGCATATATGCACCTAAAAGGCCCTCCTGACGTCGAGACAGCTCGAGAAAGTCGCCATACGCAGAAAAGGCCGCAAGCCTAACCTGAGCCAGCTCCCGCGCTGGGTTCAACGATCGGTGCAGATCTACGAAGCTCTGCATGTGACGCCCAGGCCCGACGAACCGGTGGTTGCACCTCCGCCATACATGCCCTTCGTGGCCTCGCCGCCTCGCCCACATGCACAAACGCAGTGGGGACTGTTTCCGCCAGCGGCTGCGTCGGCGTTACCGCAGATGGGCGCGCCGTCATCTGCTAGCGCGGCCGACGACCATCGGGTGAGCAACCGCCTCGAGGAGAAACGCAGGCACACGATCGCAGAGCTTCGCCCGTTCATTCCCGGCGGACTTAGCGACGAGGAAGAGGAGCACGACGATCCCGAGTCGGACGAGCTCGACGGGTCGGACCCCGACGAGGTTCCGTTGTCAACGCGGGGACGTGGGCGCGGACGTGGACGCCCACGAGGGCGCGGGCGGGGTAGCCGCGGTGGGCCCGGGAGTCGCGGCGGACGTGGCAGTCGAGGCGGGAGAGGCAGAGGGCGCGGGCGCGGTGCTGCACGCGTGGACGCGGCGGTGCATGCCCCTGAAGGCGTCGACCAGAAGCCTGTCACAGTTCCGACAGGGTTGGAGAAAGATATTGGCAGCATGACGCAGGCCGTGCTCCCACCTTCAGCACCAGAGGCGGGTCCGTCGAATAGCAAACGCTTGCCGGAGGAACCGCCCTCGAATGACCAGCAGCGCAAGCGGGCGCGACAGAACTCGACACAATCGGACTCAACCGCTGTCGCTGCGTCGATCTCGGGAGGTGCAGCGCAGGGAGGTGCGGCCGGCGACACGACCGCACTGCGGCATTCGCTCGAGGGCTTCGCGGCACGCGTCCATGGACACGTGGGCACGCTCCCTGAGGCCATTGTCAGCGCTGCGCGCCGTGCGCGCGGGTGTGTCGCGATGCTGGAGCGCGCCGCGGCGGACGCCACTCTTGTCGGGACGGCGGTGGACACGCTGTACGACCTCGGGCAGGAAGTCTTCCCAGCATCCAGCGCGTTGCACGATGTTCGCCTGGGGCGCGAGCTCAGCCACTTGTTCTTCGACCTCCTCGGTGCCGCGGACGAATTCCGGAGGCGCAGAAGATGAGCTCTGGAGGGTCGTCGTGAATTGCTTCCTCATGCTGATTGGGATAGTGCGTCTCGGAGATTACTCTTCTTGGGATTGGGTCGAATGTACAATAGTTCGTACTTTTGGAACGGTAGCACTTGTGGTGGAATGCTGGATCTGTACGTGCTTATACCTTAGGAGTCTGATGTATAACGTTCATGTCATCTTGGGGTGACTTCGCTTCTTAAACAGGGATGGCGCTATATATATATATTTCCAGGCTGTATTGACTAGAGCGAATGCCACTGACTTACTGAGGGTAAGCACACTGAGTAAACAAAGCAAAGGGCAATACGACTTCGATGTAGTTGCGACGTCACGACATCATGGCACAAAGCTTACAAAGCAAGAATAATCGTGGCCGCGTCTTCTCAGCACAATTTTAGCTATTGCTCATGACGTTCACAGCATGTTAGGTGCAGTTATTCGACAGTACTGGCTGTAGCAGTCCAGAATAACTGACGTATGCAAGGTTTCTTTTGGGTGACACGTACTTCGAATGATCCGTGAGAACTAGCTGCTACCCGCGCAAGATAGTGAAGGCCATGAACTTTACGTTTTGCAGACGCCCACGGTCCTTATCGTCAGCTCGCTTGATCAGCTGTTTATGCTGAACCTTCGAAATCAAGCTTCTTGCATGGTTGGAAATGTTCTTACGGACAAGCGAAGACAAAAGTGACCCAGGAACGCACACCCGGAGAACTGTCCTCGGGTCTCGTGGTCAGCAACGTGCTGAAGCGGAGAGGTATCCGACTTTGCCGATGTATTTCTTTCCCCGGCTTCTGCAGGAATCAGCAGTATTATAAGTTGGTGCGTGCGTGAGCATCATTCTGATTCTCTTGCTCTGTCCATGCTCATCGAGTTTCTCTTGTCGACCCAGAAGTCGTTCTCGGGGATTCTGTATCGTGGAGGTAGGTATGATTTCGTTGTCTCGAAACCTCCTGGACCGACTGTCTTCTCTTTCGGAAGGTCACTGAAATGGCGTATTGTCATCGATGCGACCGGTATTTCAAGAATGAGGCCGCACTTGACCAGCATAGAGCCGACTCTTCGAACCACTGGATGTGCTACGACTGCGACCGTGATTTCGCTTCACACAACGCACGCAGGCAGCACTACATAAACAACCCAAGGCATCATTACTGCGGTAGATGCGATGAGGACTTTGACGATCACGACGACCTCGAGGACCACTACGATGAGTACCACTTTTATTGCCGGGACTGCGAAGAGGTGCGTGGATTTGTTGTTCTCCGACTGTTGCTCTACTTATTCGTTGAGGCTAGTTCTTCGACTCTCTAGAGGAAGAGGACGACCACAAGGAGGAAGAACACTGGTTCTGCCTCGAGTGTCGGCGGATGTTCAACAACGAGAGCAACCTCAAGCACCACCTGCGCACGCACTTGCCCAAGAAGGTGCGCTGCCCCGGGCGCGGCTGCGAGCGGTCGTTCACCATGCCCGCGGACCTCGTGCACCACTTTGAATCGGGCACGTGCCGTTCTGGGGTGACTCGCGCCGCGATTGACCGTGCCGTCGTCGCGTACGACCGCAGGCGCGTCATCACGGACCCTGCGCGGCTGATCACGGGGCCGGACGGCCAGTACGCCCCCGACGAGCCCGACGCGCAGTGGGCGACGAGCGGCTCGTGGAACGGCACCGCATTCGAGTGCGTGCTCTGCCACCGCACGTTCCGCCAGCTGTTCTCCCTCAACGCGCACCTCGCGAGCCCTGCGCACGCGACGCAGCTCTACCGGTGCCCAGCGGCCTGCGGCGGGTGCGACTCGCGCTTCCGCACGCTCAGCGCGCTCGTGCAGCATGTCGAGGTAGAAAGCTGTGGGGTGAGCAAGTTCCGGAAGCATGTGCGGGATGTCATGGGCGAACTCGGTCGTGGGCTGCGCGGACTGACCTTATGAAGTGCCATGTACTCGTTATGGGCCGGTTCGCATGAATAGTTGCCGTTTCTGCGAAAGATACGTCTTGCTCACGACTCGGGGCTGCATTGTGTATCTCGAGGTTGCTGTTCGTCGTGAGATCACGTGTGGGACTACTTCCTGTTTGAAGTTTACAACAAGCTATGCGATACAATTGATCAACTACGAGACGACAGGAGCTAAACACACTTGTACAAATACACATTGACAGCGTGAGCGGAGGTCTTTACATGGGTGGCTACGGCTGAGTGGAGAGGCTCCTTGAAGGAAAAATACATGGCCCGGGAAGACGTCTACACAAGTGAAGAAAGAGGCCTAGCAAACATCATAGACGCGATGAACCCTCACATTCCGAGAACCCAGAACGACTAATCGCTCCCCTTGCCATGCTAAGTTCATCACCCCGTTGGGTAGGGAAGCACCTTACGAAGGTCGCCCCACCAAGACGAGATGCCACCGTAGTAGTACAGCGCACCAACTACAGAGCCACCGAAGTATACCCAGGGGTTGACTGACCTGCGTAGAAGACATTGAAATTAGTTCCAACTACGATTTCGGATGTCAGAGCCTGAGGGAGTGCAGCATACCTCAAGCGATCGAAAAAACTAAGGAAACCCATTGTAACACTGACCCCGGCGACCCGCTGGAGTTGCGTAGGGACAAGTGGAATGGTGTCCGACGTCTCGGCGTCGGAGGCCAATGCGGCAAGCATCATGACAGCGGAAACCGCGCCAGAAGATCCCGATGTCGGGAGCATAGTCCTATCAGCGGCTCGCTTGAGGTTTCTACTAAATTTTGCGACCTCAGGTGCACTTGGAACTTTACGACGCAGGAGAAGGCGGACGATGGAGATTGGGTATTTGACCTTTGTAAGCATGACATGAGATACCAAACTAGAGCACAGACAGCCTAAAACAAACTTCGTGAGGACTACTTGCGTCCATGGAACCAAGAGGGGACTGTACATACTAGTTGAGTAGAAGGCAAGGAAGTGCCATGTCACGTCAGCCTCTCGTATCCCAACATTGGTTTTGGCCTGTTCCCTTGTCAGGTAGGCAGCAGCAGTAGGACCTGCAGTGGTACGCCATTAGCTGGCTGTATGCGTTAACAGTGAAGAGATCCACGACATACCGACAGATGCCAGACATATGCAGTTCGCCATCAAATGTAAAGAACTGCGATGACTGTAAATAGAATGCGGCATCAGTATTCGGAGGCATTGTCACAAGAATAGATATAGGGCAAACCTGAAAGCTGAGGTGAGAAGAGTGTACGGAATACGGGAGAGCGGCCGGTGCGTAAAGTGTTTGGTCATGAAGGGCTGAAATCTCGAGACTTTCCATGCCGCCCACACGAGCACTTGGATAGCGCAGAGAGCCCAACACACTCTGGTCCCCCCGTCAGTGTCGTTAACGAGAGGCTTCAAGACTTGGACGTATGCTCGAAGAACGATGTTTCGAAGTTCGTTTGGCCAATGGCTAGTCGCATCCCAAAGATCGTCATAGCTGGCCTGCAACAAACCCTGGTAGACATCAGCAAGGATCAGTGAGCACATCCATACAGGCACACCTCCGTGAATGCGCGCTGCTTGTGTTGGCGCAAATCGTCGCTTGTGGGAGGCCAAAACATCCATTTTATCGAGGTGTTCAACAGCATCTTCTCCTGCTCCGCCGTATCGATATTGCACATCTGTGCGGCGAGAAGGCAGCAAGCAAGCGAGCCAAAGAATGTGAACTATAGCGGCATCAGTTCACTGAACTCGTGCTAACATCTGACTACGCACCGCGATATGTTTCAGCACTGCTGGCTCCCTGATCCGTAGACTTTGCTCGAGGATTGTAGCGTCTGCGTTCAACCATGCCAGGGCTTGTGACGAAGCGGATGTCCGCGTCGTGCCCTTGTACTTCGGCTTTGGCTGCAAACTGCGAGTAGAGGAGAACGGACGAGCGAGACATCGCTGCAAATGTCGTGCAGATGGTGGGCGTAATGTCCAGAGCATGGCGCATGCAGAACACGCGTCCGCACACGCAAGATAATATGCCCGGGCGGCATTACTTACACGAGGCACATCGCCTTCTGCCGGTCGGACGCGTGTCGAGGGCCGTCTTCGCGCGGAGGCCTCTGACAGGTGTCCACCCTACTGCACGATATCCGCATGTATTCAGCGTTGCGCAAGCACATTCAATGTCTCGCCGGTAACCTCCTCTATGCGACGAGACAACCGCCACGAGACAACTGGACACGCCCCTCGTAGACTTATCGTAAATCCTCGGCCAGCGTTTTGCAGGATATCGCCGGCGGGCGCGGCCCTCGCTCCTGCATGCGCAACCCACTTGGGGAGCTGCTCGACGCGCGCTGGACGACGGCGATATCTGCGTCGCATATACTCAGCGCGTCGCCGTCGATGCGCGGTATATCCTAGGAGCGGTCTAAGGCGTAACCGGAGACGGTCATTGCTGTCTATCTGCGCGGACGGCCGTGTCACTGCGGGCGGTGCGCCCAGACTGAATTTGGACCATGGGGACGGGCCGAGGCGGGCGCGGCATGGCTGACTGGCTGGTCCGCATAGTTGCGCACAGGTGCGTTTGGCGTGGCGTGAACGACTGGGCCCCGCTACAGGCGGCATGTGTGCTGACCGACCCAGTGCTCGGGTCGCATGCTGGTCTTCCGAAAGCGTTACTTGCAGGGACGGACTATAAACCGACATTGGAAGATGTCAGGCCGATGGCTGCAGTAGCTGCGGGGGTCTGCGGGTTCGTATGGTGCGTGCTTGCATTTGCTACATGCGGGTCAGGCGTCCAGCCACTATTTCTGCATCTACTGATGGGCGGGCTTCGAGTCCTGACTACTTGTCCAGATATGCCTCGATGACGGTCCCGACGACACCATTGATCGCGTCTATGGTTTCTGGTTAGATTGCAAAATGCTATGAGCATACAGAGGAACAATGTACACAAATAACTTACGATAGAATTCTAGCACATCTTCATCGTCAGGCTCGGCGCGTTCGGCCCATGTTTGGGACGAGAGGCCGCGTACACACCAGCGCGCGAGGGCATCGACAAGCGCCACATTATGCACCCCCGCACGAGCTTGAAGCGCGTGTATCATGCGATGCAGCACTGCACGCGACGAAGCATGGCGGCCGGCCAGGCAGGGAGTGGGTCTCGAGGAGGTCCTGCAGTGCGGCGAAGAGCGATGACCACCGCGCGGATCCGCTCGAGCCACTCGGGATGTTGCAGGACGCACCCGAGGGGTCTTTGTGCTTGCTGCAGGCGTCCTGAAGGTAGTCTCGGACGACGGACTCGGCGTCGGGCAGCGAAGTGTTCGTCGTCGTCGACAGTGCGAGGAAAGGCCGGAGCAACCGTGGCCACGTGGGCTTCTGATCTCCGATGCGACTGTCCCAATCGAGCGTATGTTTTCGGAGGGCTCTCCGCAAGCTCGAGAACAAACGTTGGGAAACGTGCAGGACGCGGCAATGGTGCATGTCCGAGTGAAACAGTCAATTTCGGTCTCCTTTTGCTCGCACATTTCCTTCCTCATCTCGCGAGTTCTCTGCGCCCCTTTGGCCATCTCTATGTGGTCATTCTCCTTCTTCTGCAGGTTTCAAGTGCCTGTTTTCAAGCACGCGCTCTATCGCGTGGGCTTGAGCGGGATCATATTACCTCCCGTCACATCAGCAAAAAAATGGGTCGCAGATCTGGTACGGTAGGGCTGGCAAGGCGGCGCCAGTCAGACTAGCGCTGACCTGCAATGGCAAAGGCGCGCCAGTCTGGTATCGCCTGGTATTGCCTGGCCATGGCTTGTCATCCTGATGCTGCATGGCATGAAACGTCCTGGTAAGGTCATGGATGGGATTTAATATCTGTATGAGTTTTTATGAGCAGTAATCGACAGTTCACCGTCGTCTTACTTCCTAAGCGCACATGGGCCAGCTCCTCACTTTGGCACCGTGTCCGGGGCACGCTCAATCGTTCGGGCACTACTTACATTGTGAAACGGGGTTGCAAAGGCAGCTTAAAACGTTTCATGGTTCTGTGGCATGCGCAGCGCAGCCTCCGCAATCGCATATATCAGTGGCATGTGCCACATGCGAAGCCTGACACAGCAGGCCCCTCGTCGGCCTCACTGACATCTACATAGCATGTATCTGCATACCTCTACAATGTGACAAACACACCTTACTTAAGTGTATCGGGTGGTCAACGATCTCGCCCAAGCAAAGGTTTGCGGCTGTTCTGCCCATGTTACTTGCTCGAGATGCTAGTGCATAGCAGAAAAGCCAACCCTTACAACCTGACGGCTTACCCGGTCACATGGTGACTTACCTGTGACGTTTTTACTTACCAGGACTTCAAAACCTGTGACACTGACGCGTCATGCCCAAGACGGAAGGAGACATGACGTCGAAGTGCCCGAGAAGTAAAGACCATCTCCAACGCATATAAATCCTCTGTCCCCTCTGCCCTGCTCTCTCCCTCATACCACCATGTTCCCCACCCCTACATTGCCCCTGCCTTGTCAAGCCGCCTCCCCATCGCGTGCGAAACTCCGAAGCCGAGCTTCAGGATAAACATCATGCGCAACGAGGAATGCCTTGTTCTTTGTTGCGCGGGCTGGTGCAGGTGACAGCGCATTTATGGGGCAACTCTAAGGTACGCCATCAGATTCCTATTGCTGTTTGCCCTGCTAACAGGGTGCTCTCGACTTTGTTCTGCAGAGTTACGGTACGCGTGTATGAAATTATGAAATTACAACATCAATTCCACGCATATATGCACCCGCCCTGCACACGCTTGCAACCATTGCACACAACTGCGAGAACAACGGATACCCGATGCCCCGCAGTGTGGCTCGCCGAGCGCGTTATCTCCTGCCAGACCGCTGCGTCCGCTGACCAAAAGGCCCCATCAGGTTGCCTCGTTCATCGGGAGCAACGCCAATTTCTATGTCGCAGACGCAGACGTCATCATGGTTCAATTCCCCCTCCCCGCTGCATACTCCTACTGATCTTCATTACAGGAAATACGACACATGGTTCGCGCTTTCCGAAATCGATAGAACAGTACAAGATCCTCACCTTCTTCGGCGGCAACATCGTCGCTAGCGAGGGCGAGCACTGGAAGCGCTCCCGCAAGATCGCCGCGCCCGCTTTCTCTGAGGTATGCCCTCGTGCCGTCCCCTGTCGACCCTGCATTTCTGAGCGGTCGTGCGCAGCGGAACAACAAGCTCGTGTGGGACGAGACGCGCCTCATTCTTCAAGACCTCTTCACTCACGTCTGGGGCAAGCGCGCCGAGATCCACGTCGACTACGCCGTCGACATCACCCTCCTGGTGCGCGCGCCTGCACCTGTTTCCCGATCGTGCGCTCACTTGCGTCCATCTCTCTCCCCGGACATTGGGCACACGCCTTGGCCGCGAAGATCGCCCTGTTCGTCGTCGGCGTCACATGCTTCGGGCGTCGCATCCCATGGCAGAACGAGGACGTCGTGCCTGCCGGGCACACGATGACCTGACTCAAGGTGCGCCCCACTTCCCGTCATGCCCTCCCCATCTTTCCCACCTCTCCCACGCTCACGGCATGCTGTCACGCACGCAGACCGTGCTGCACACAGTGTCCGAGAACGTCTTTATGCGGCTGCTGATCCCGGACCATGCGCAGACTTCCGACAGCGAGCAAAGGTAAGAATATTTGGCAGACGGTGGTCGACATTTACCTGTTACTCATCTGACCTGCTGTGCTACACAGGATACCCTGGGATGTAGGGTTGTGCGCATGTACGTGATCAGCTCTCTGCTTTCTGACCCTTTTGTACTGATGTCCACTTGCAGGCGCAGCAGTCTTTTCCTTTGACAGGTTCGTCACTGTATCCTATATGCTGCTCACTTTCAACGAACCCCTATCGGCAGTGCCTAGCGTATAGCATCCGTCTAGCATGATCAGCGTCAGCACGGCTAGCATGTGGGTGGCACAAGTATGTGGTACAGCCAGCCGTCTGTTCTATTCTGCATTTGTCACCCAGCCACTTGTGTACTGTACTGTATCCAGATGAATAAATCGATTTTATTGTCTAAAATATATGGGATGAGCCCGAGTAGCAGCCGAACGAACCCAAAAGTGCGCCCGGAACTGCCACCGCTTGCCAGGCATTACCAGCCCTGGCCATGCCTGATCTAGCTTACCATGATGGCGAGCCTGGTCTATGGTGTCAGACTGATGGGCATGGTCACGCTTATCGATCGCATGTCTGAGCTGGCAACTACAATCCCAGCCTGAAAGCGCTGACCTGCTCTGGTAGCCTGGTCATCGCTGGCCTAGCTAGATCTAGCGGTCTTTTTTTTTGCTGATGCAACCTTTACAGGGTCCTGCTCCTATAACTTCGACCAACCTTTGGAAAAACATCGCATGCGATATGCGGAAGGGCGCATCAAATCTGTGAGCGCCAGCGTGATGAGATCTGTTGATGCGCTATCACGCTTCCGGACAGACTCCGCACTGGAGCAGCGGTGAGTCACACTTACAAGCTCATCATCAGGCTCAGTGCTCAAACTGCCAATCAGAGCGGCTCACCCACCTAGCTCAGGGTCTCTTGCAGGTCCGGTCGAGCGCTGAGGCTGTCGGCCAGCTGATGCTGGAGGAGGATACAAAAGTTCTGCCCACGAAGCTTGTATCCTGGGACGCCTCCATTTTACACTTTGTTGATCCGTCTAGTGAGGGGCACAACTGGCCTGTTCGGAAGGGTGCGAAAGTACGTTGTACATTATCTCTTGCCCTGGCACCGGCCCTCTAATCTTTGTTGTTATACCCTCAAGGAAGGAGCGAGTTTGTCGACATGTAGCCGCCTTCTGTAGCGCTCTGAGCACTAGCCCGGGCTCCCAACTACGAGGGGACACATCCTCGGCGAGTTGTCCGTCACCGATGAGAGAGTTGCTCGTCTGGAGCTGTTTCTCCGTCTCCGGCATGGTACGACACGCTAACGTGAGCGCGAAGGAGCTTATGCGATATGCATCGCCAAGAGTCCACTCGATGATCTCGCTGGATGGTGATTCGTTTGCTCGCACATCTGAGCTTGTCAGGGTCGTGTGAGTTGAGAGGGCTGCGTATCTCATTTTCTGCAGTCGGGACTGGAGCGCACCCCGTCAGGCGCATCAGGCGTCCCCGAACTGGCGCCAGTGGGCAAAGCGGCCGCTCCGATTTTGCCATCCGCTACCACCGACAAACGCACCACCACGGATACAGAGAGCAAAGAGAGCCGCCGCCGGCCATGCAGGCGCAGACATGGCAGACATCAAGGGCCCTGTCAGCTCTCGTCACCTGCGGAGGCGATAGCACGACGCGCTGTCCAGCAGACCACGCTGCGAGCCCCGCAGGGGGTCACACCCACGGCCAGGTACGGGCAGAACACATCTTCCAGCGAGAGAACACTCGGGACCCTGACAGCGCAGATTGGCCGCGCCAGCCCTGTATGCAGCGGCGACTCCAGCTGACCGTCTCCGCCGTGATTGAGTTGCGGCGGCGCAGGCGCGCAGGAGCGTATCGCGCGCAGAAGCGCAATTCCTGCGCGCCCTGCGGGCTACCCTCACGTCACTGTCGATGGAAAGGCACGCGTAGGGCTGCCATTGCGCCCCGTGGTGGTATATAGGCTGGTACACACGCGGGGGCACCCGTCGCTGTCATCAGGATGCGCCCCGACTTTGTCTCTGGCCTGCAGGACGCACTCGGACTTGCCGCGCAGCTCTACGCTTCCCACGGAACCGTCTATACGGATGTCGCGCAGCTTCCCGCCACGACGTTCGACTTTATCGTCGTCGGAGGTCCGTGTCTGAATGCTGTTCCGCGCACGGCAGGCACTGATAACCGTGCTTACTGCCGCATATAGGTGGTACCGCTGGAAATGTCGTCGCCTCCCGGCTCTCCGAGGACCCGCGGCACTCCGTGCTGCTCATCGAAGCGGGCGATTGGTGCGCGATGGCTTCCTCGATTCACTTCTGGTGATGCCTGACACAGGCCTTGGACCAGGAACAAGGACGTCCTCGGAGTCGAGGTCCCATTCCTCGCCCCGACGAACCTGGCAAACACGTCTCTCCTCTGGGACTATATGACCGAGCCGCAGCCGGGCCTCGACAACAGGACGCTATTCTATCCTCGTGGAAAGCTCCTCGGGGGCAGCAGCTCTATCAGTAAGCCTCGCTCCCGTCAGATCGCTCCCTAGCTGATTTCGAGCAGACTTTCTTGCCTATACCCGCGGCGCGGACGAGGAGTACGACCAGTGGGCTGAACTGACCGGAGACGCCGGATGGTCCTGGGAGAACATATCCCAATACTACTACAAGGTGCACACGAGACATCCCGCCCTTCATCTCCCGCCCTCTCATATCGCATTTCCCAGAACTCCCGTCTCGTACCGCCGGCCGATGGCCATGACACAACTGGCCAGGTTGACCCTGCGCACCACGGGTACGGCCCACTCGAGATCAGCGTCCCAGGATATCCCAGCGAGATCGATGACATGGTCATCGGGACGAGCAAAGCTCCCGGAGCCGAGGTCCCTTACAACCTCGACGTGAACTCGGGCCATCCGCTGGGGCTAAGTGCGCTGGCTACTTCTTCAGTGGTATGATGGCGGCTGACATCTCCTGCAAGGCTACCTGCAGAGCACGGTGGGGAGGGGCACGCGCAGCAGTTCTGCGACCGCATACATCAACCCCAGTCTGGGCAGAAAGAACTTGCATGTTTTGGTCTCCCACACCGTCACCAGGCTCATGTCCGTAGGATCTACCTCGGGCGGACCCTCGTTCCGACGGGTCGAATTTGCACGGAATGCCACAGGCAAGCTGAGATAAGAAAAATTCTCACATCGTCGAAGCTGAACTCAACCTTGACATCCAGCGAAACGATCGACAGCGACCGCCCGAAAGGAGGTCATCCTCTCTGCTGGCGCCGTCAACTCGCCCCAGCTCCTGATGCTCTCAGGCATCGGAGACCGCCAGGCACTCGCGTCCGTCGGAGTCACGCCGGTTGTGCACCTGCCGGACGTCGGGCAGCACCTGAGCGACCACCCGTACGTCTCGAACTACTGGACGGTGTCGTCCAACATGACGCTCGACAACGTCTCGCGCGACCGCGCGGTGTACGATGCGAACATGGCCCAGTGGCTTGCGAACCGCACGGGGCTCTTCACTGCGACACCGGGAAATACGATTGCGTATTGCCGGATCGCGGACGAGGAGCTTGCGGCGAGGAACATGTCGGACCCGGCGCCAGGTGAGTATTGCGTCTCCAGGCTGGCTGCAATGCTGACCTTTCGCTTCAGGTCCAAACAGCCCTCACTACGAGATGTTGTTTGCAGTGGGTCACTGTGGGGGACAGCATTCCCCGTTCCGCTCATTCATGGTCTCTGCAGGATGGATGGAGCGCAAGCTTGAAGAGCATACCCTCAACGGGCCATTACCTTACGATCAACACGATCGTCGTCTCGCCGACATCCGGTACAGTGTTACATCTCTCCCTCTGTTCTACACTGACCAGCTCAGTCGGCTCAATAACACTCCGTTCCCCCGACCCCTTCACGCCCCCGCGCATCGACCCCGCCTTCCTGGCGACCGAGTTTGATGCCTTCGCGATGCTCGCCGCGGTGCGCGCCGCGCGGCGGTACGTCAGCACGGCGCCGTGGGCCGGCTTCATTGTCGCGCCGTACGGCGCCGTGGGCACCGCAGAGAGCGACGCCGAGATCGTCGCCGCCGTGCGCCAGAACACGGTCACGATCTGGCACCCGACGCGCACGGCGCGCATGGCGCCTGCGCACGCGGCGTGGGGCGTCGTCGACCCGCGGCTCCGCGTCAAGGGCGTGCACGGGCTCCGCGTCGTGGACGCCTCTGTCATCGTGAGTGCCGACGGCGACTGCCTGGTGCGGACGCAGTGGCTGACGCAGCCGTGCCACAGCCTGTGATCCCGGCAGGACACCCCATCGTGGCGATCTACATCCTAGCGGAGCGTGCGGCGGATTTGATCAAGGAGGCGTGGGCTTGACGTACGAGTGTCGCCGACCAAGGCGATCGCGAGGATCCTGTAACAGTAGACATGTTTCAGTACGTGCACAGATGGGCGGCTCTGACGTGGAACATTCACTGGACCCTTTTGAGCACCAAAAAAGATACTTTCTTTTGTCATCACAATATAATTACCTTTGAAACGCACTCAGTCAAGGTCCTTGCTGCTGCAGTGCTCTACAGGGTAGCACCGTTTCGCAGAGCAGCTGCTGGCAAGGCCATTTGGCTGTCGCCGACGTCGGCAGCCTCGGCAAGCAGACTCAAAATTCACAAGCAATTTTTGCAGAGTACACCGCCGAGCAGTAACTTTGTATGTGGGATTCGTGGACGGTGGACGGCTTAAGCCTCCGCTTCAGCGGCGCCCGCCTAAATTGGCGTTATATTCCCACGGTCACGGCTGGGGACAAACCACAGGCTAGGTGTTCCTGCTCTTGCTCTTTACCCGGCCTACCGTCGCCACTAGCTTCAAGACGCTGCTGTCCTTGACTTTTACTTCCAGCAAGCTTTAATCTTTGTCATAATTGCCGTTGGCCACTTTCAACTTCGTTTTCTTCTCGACCGTTTCTCTTCATCCTCCCGTATTCACATTCTCCCCCAGCTCCAACGAGGTGTGTAATTTCCCAAGCAACGGCTGCATTGTAGACACACGAAACGTCATGTGTTCGCCCGATCTGTAATTTCGTACATTAGTCTCCGTGTATCCCCAGCAGAGTATCTTTCTTGGTGTGCTGACGCTTTCCCCCAGGTTCAATGATTGTCCCGCCTCGGATTTACCTCCAGAGTGCTTGTCTCAAGCACAGGTTCGTCCGAGCTAAAGACACAAGCGATGTATACGAAAGGCCCGAACGTATCCGTGCCGTCAACCGGGGAATCGCCGCCCTCCATGCCCGGCTCGAGGAGGCTGATCTGAGCAGCGCTTCGAAGCAGTCGCGCACGACGCAGCAGCTCGGATCGACCATCCCTCCGTTCACAATAATTGACAGCGCAGCGAGGGTCGACATGCGCGAGCACCCAGGCTCGCTGGCGGTGCACAGCGGGTCTGACCCCGACGGCCAGGAATGGTCTCTCGTCGACGACATCGACGAGTGGTGCGTCCGAAGTCTGCTCCAGATTCAGCAGAACGGAAGCGAGATCCCAGAGAAATATGAGCAAGATTTATATTGTAGGTCGACTGGGACTCGCTTTGTCGCGAGTGCTTGCTGATGCATGTTTCCCCTGACGTAGTGTGCCCGGAGAGCCTGCAGGCGTTCGAGGGCGCGCTTGGGACTGTCTGCGAAGCAGTAGATCATGTGTGCCTCGCTACTGGTGTGGCTCAAGATACTAGCTGGTCGTCGCAGGTGCAGCAAGATGTTGGCACTCCGAGTCCACGTGTATTCGTCGCTGTCAGGCCTCCAGGTCATCATTGCGGGGAGGTAAGTAGCGTTGTTCCGATTGTTGGGCGAAGAATTCAGCAGACTAATCTGGACTTCCTGCGCGACCAGGACACTCCAGCAGGCTTTGGCTTTGTCAACAACGTCTGCGTAGGTGCATTCCATGGTAAACTACGAGATTTTCTTCGCTTCAATGATCCCTTTGACTGACGATTCTGCAGTATTTGAACAACATCGGTTAGGTCGCATCGTCATCTTCGATTTTGACTTGCATCATGGTATTTGAGACCTATGATCAGTCATGGACATCGCTGACTGCTCGCAGGTAACGGAACGCAGGAGATTGTCCGCGGCTTCCAAAGCCCGAGCATCTTCTATGGTAGCATGCATGACATCAAGTCTTATCCTTGTGAGGTACGTACGCAGTAGCCCGAACTAAACCCCACGACTTATGATTATCTGGCAAGGCTGGTAATGCCGAGCTCATCGAAGACGCCTCGCTTCAGTTACATGGCGTGAATGGTGAATGGATCCACAACGTCCATTTATTGCCATACAAGACAGAGGAAGAGTTCTGGGTCCATTACGAGGAAAGATACAGGTCCTTGTTCCGGGAAGCCACTAAGTTCATTGAGAGCACCGGTGGTCCCGGGAACGATGTTCTGGTCTTTATAAGGTCAGTAACTTGCGTACTCAAGCGTCAAATCCCAGTTGATCGTATCAACTTATCAGTTGCGGCTTTGACGCGTCAGAGTACGAGACGACCGAGATGTCTCGACATGGCCGGCATGTGCCGACCTCTTTCTACCACAAGTTCACTCTCGAAGCATGCGCGTTTGCGAACAAGTATGCTGGTGGTCGCCTCGTCAGCGTGCTTGAGGGCGGATACAGCGATCGGGCGCTGACGAGTGGGGTGATGTCGCACCTCGCCGGGCTTGCAGAAGCAGGCGGTCAAAAGATCAGCACGGAATGGTGGAGCAGCGATGAGTTGAACAAGGTCGGTCTCAGGCGCGAAGTTCAACTGGATTCTTGCTCATCTTCCTGCAGATCGAGAAGGTGACAAAGAAGCGACGCGGACGCCCGCCGAAGCTCGACCACCTCGACTGGTGGCTCCGCCGGATGCAGCAGATCTTCGAGGGCATCAACCGCGACGCTGCTCCGGCGATACCGCCAGAGAAGACACGGCTCTTCGTGCCACCTCCACCGCCGAGCGAGACCCAGGTAGCTCAGCAGCCAGACCCGCCCGTGAAGAAGCGCCGTCGCCCACGCACGAAGCGGCCGCTCCCGCCACCGACACAGATGGTGACGCGCCGGTCCAAGCGGGCGTCGCCCGACGAGCTCGACTCTGCGCCGCCCTCCGGTCTGCAGGGCCCGAACAAGCGGCGGCGGCTGTCGACGCAGGAGCGCGAGGAGGAGGAAGAGGAGAGCACCGACGACGACATGAGCGTCGAGGAGCCCGAGACGGGGCTCCTCCCGCTGAGCCCTCCGCCAAGTTCCCACTCGAGCGAGTCGCGCGCCGGCAAGCAGCCTGCTTTCCGTGCACCCGCGGGCACAGGCCTCCCCACGCCCGAACCGAGCGCAGAGAACGTCACTCTGCCGCGAAAGGATGTTCGGCCATCGAGCTCTGCCGCAACTGCCCCGTCCTCGTCCTCCTCGTCTACACCTGTGCTCGCTCGTATACGCGGTTTCGGTGCGGCGTTGCGAGCAGGGGACTCCGGTCGAAGTACCTCCGGATCGTCCAACCACCAGGCACTCCCGAGCAAAGACCTCGCCAGCTTATCGCTTAATGGCGAGTCCATGCACCGCGCTACGGGTAGCCGTGCTGCTGGCCAGACCAAGGCCGACCCGCGAGTGCTTGTCAAGCAGCTGGAGGACCTTTACAAGCGGATCGAGCGCGTGCAGGATACGATGGTTCAGTTGAGGGGCGTGGCGGACCAGTTCGTCGCTATAAGTGGTGCTCATACCGCGCGGAGCTGAAGGGGTATGCTAATTCAGGCAGCCTGATATTCGTTGACCTGGAACTGGAATTCATTTTCTGCATCTTTTCTCCGCCGCACTACCCCGCGAGTGATCGATCTACGCACACATGGCACAACGCCACGAAGGTGAAGTGATGGTGATGAAGATCTGTACGTCCCCAGAAACCTATTACGACATAGAAGCTGCCCGTAACATTTGCCTCCGCGAAGCCCGTTTCATGCTGGGCGTTGATCCGCGGGCACCTAGCAACGACCCCCGCCGCTGCGGAGGCCGGTCGTCGCATGCCTACTGCTTGAGGATACCAACTTCGATGGCTTTGATGAGGATGGCCTGCAAAGCGTCGGACGTGGTGCTCAGCTGGTTTGCAAAGCGGGACGTACCAGCTGCTTTGACATGAAGCGGACGAGGGAGAACTCGCCCGGTGCGTACCACAACTAACGTAACACGAGTTATGAACGGATAAGACACGATAGAAGCATGCACTGCGTACCCCTGGATGTCCACTTGACCGATAATGACCCTTGAGCTCGCCCTCATCATCCATTCCCAGGCATTCGGTCGTCCCATCTATCACGTCCGCGCCAAATATGTCCTTCAGGTATTCGCGCATCTTGACGTATCCCGTTCTAGCGATTCGGTCAGGTCCACTCCACGTGAACATGGAAGGTCCTCACGCAAAGATGACGACGTCAGCAGGTAGCTCGGATCCGTTTTCAAAAACCAGGCCGTTTTTCGAGAAGGCTGTCGCGATTCCTCTCTTGACTTGTACCTTGCCAGACCCGATAAGGTCACCGACACCCTTGTCCATCCAAAATCCTAAGGCCGGACGTCAGTCGACAATCAGTTCGCCAAACATGACGTGCGCACCTCCGCCACGCGTGTTCCCGAGGATGAACTGCCCGGCGCCGTCAGGGCCCAACCAGAGCTCGAGCCCCCCGCTACGAAGTTTGTCGTGCAGCTCGCGCTCCGCCTCCCACGCCTGCGCCTGCTGCGCGATGTTCATCTCGCGGATGAAGCCTAGCGGCAGCGCCGCAAACTTGAGGTCGCTCGGCCCTGGGGGTGCGTCGGGCGGCCACGTCTGGTCGAGGATGCGTCGGATGTTCGAACGCGAGACAACGCACGCCGGCCCGCGCTGCACCATCGTCACGCTCGCTGCCCCTCCGCGTACGAGATCTTCGCACAGGTCCGACGCCGTGTTGGCAGCGCCGACTACCGCAACGCGGCGCCCTGCGAATGGCACGGGGTCGGCGTACGCCGAAGCATGGAGGACCGTGCCGTTGAAGGCATCGCGATTTGCGAGTTCCGGTGTGTAGGGTCCACCATGCGTGCCCGTGGCGAGGACGATGTGGGCTGGACGCAGACGCACGAGCTGTCCGCCGCGGTTGAGGGTGATGTCCCATCGCTTCGCCGAAGCGTCGTAGACGGGCTTGCCTTCGATGCTTGTACTGAGCCAGTGCACGATGCATTGGGTCGTAGCGTAAGACTCGAGCCAGTCGGCGATCATGCTTGCCGGAGAGTAAGTTGGCCAGTTGGATGGGAAAGGCTGATAGAGTACTGGAGGAAATGTGCGTCAGCGGTCAGATTGGGAGTACGCAGACGAGGATGGACCTACGTTGATGGTGACTCTTCGTGGTATGCAGCGTGAGCGACTTGTATCTGCGTCTCCAGCTCTCTCCGATGCGCGCGTTGCGTTCTATCATCAATGCTGGGATGTTCATTTGACGAAAGCGTGCGGCGACTGTCAGGCCAATATGTCCACCACCAACTGGAAATCTGTCAGCGGCGTACTTAGGGCAACAGCTGTAGCACTCACCGATGATGACATATGGATTCGTTTCAACATCCCTCCTGCGTGTCTCCTCCCTCTCCTCCCATGTCAAGTCTTCGTCTTCCCGCTCCTGACGCGGGCCAGCAGGCTCTTCGTATCCCTTCAAGTCAAGTGCTGTCATGCCCAATGTCAGGGCCTTCCACCGCCCGTCCGGACTCTGCGCCAAGCGAACGTAGCCACGCCCAAGAGCATGCCGTGTCTCGTAGTCAAAGCCAGCTTCAACGCAGCTCTTCGGCCCGCCAGGTCCTGGAGAGTAAGTTGCGCGGAACTGCTGGTCTTCTGACAGTCGTATGTTCGTCACTTGTGCGGCAGCGAGACGATCGGACTCTGCGAGGTACGAGGTGATTGCCTCCGGGCCTCGAAGCGAGCGCATATCCCAGCCGAAGGTGAGCACGTCCCGAAGCCAGCCGAATGGCAGGAAGACCGCGGAGACGGCCTCAGCATCGGTAGAATTCATGCAGTGTTGAAGTCTGTTAGCCATCCGGAGGCTATGACCGTAGCTTCGTCATGGTCGGTGTCGGTCATTGTCTGGGTAAGGCGGAGAATAGACAGTCATGATAGCTTCAAGTGGGCCTATATATTCCAGCAGACAGGGTCAGGGCGCGCGAGTGGAAGTATCCCGAGGTCGGACAGGTTTCATGTCTAAATCTAACTGATTGACATCCTTCAGTTGCCGCTCGAGCATGCAATGAAAAGACGCACATACATCAGGATGTCTTTAGACATCTGCCAGCGGGTAATTCCGCGAATTCATTGCGTCTAGGGAGCGGGGGGGGATGTGTCCTTGGCTTGACGAGGCGAGACGCAGGTGAAACATTCGTGGTGAAACATAGCCCTTCGCACTGCTGGTCACATCTTCAAGTTTCCGATATTCGAATAAAAGGGCAGAGCTGCGATATTGAAGGTCGCGCATACGAGGAAAAATGACACCACTCACCACGCATGTAGTTTGTGGGGTGGTGGTTGACGGAGGAGATACCTGGATAGCTGAAAGAACTGCCTCTAACCAGTGGGCGTAAGCGGTAAGTAAAGAGAGTAAGGTCCTCACTCTTACATTGGCGTCTAATCTGTAGGAAGCAGTAAGCGTGAGTAAGTATTTTATTCCAAACCATCACAGCCCTGGGCATCTGATGTTAACCAATGCCTCGCCATCGTTGCAGCGATCCCCGTCTTGTGCCTAAGTAAATGTGACCTTTGGGGGCCAGATTTTGGGCTAGCCTAAGTCTTGCCTCGTGGTTAGCGTGCTTTGTATGTGAGTACAAGCTGAAGGGGAGGTCGAGCATTGAAAACCTCTGACAGAGTTTATTGCTGCGGCGGCATGCAAAGCGTAGCTTAACCAGCCGTCTATCTAAATCTACTATAACACAAAGCGTCGCGGCCAGGTATGCAGGAATTACAGGTATACAACACAACACTCACGAGCCTCGACCCACTCGAGCTCCGCTAACACGTCAGCAACCGCATGCCATTCGTGAGCTCGTCCATGACACCCGCGAGCTGGCGCTGGAAGCGGCGCACGCCGCAGGAGCCGGCCTCGACGTGCTGCACGAGCGCGCTGACGGTGCCGAAGCGCGTGCCGCAGCCGTCCGACGCGCGGGGCAGCGGAAGAGCTTCTCGTCGTGCGCCGCGCTCGCGAGGTGGCGGTTGAGGTCCGGGAGGCGCGCGTACGCGCGGTGGCACAGCACGCACTCGTACGCGGAGCCGTTCCAGGAGCGCTCGGTCGCGACGTAGCGCACGGGCGGCGGCGGCGCGCGTGCGCCGTCGGGGCCCGCGATGAGCCGGCGCGTGTCGGTGATGAGGCCGGTGTGGTCGAGCCGCGCGACGAGCCGCCGGACGTCGTCCCGGCCCACCCCGAGGGCAGGTGCCGCTCTCGAGGTGCAGGACGAGGTCGGCGCGGGAGGAGAAGGCGCGGGAGCACCCGCGCAGGGGGCAGGGGATGGTCTTTGGGGCGTGTGTGCGCTTGTGTTGGTTCAGGTTGTTCTCGTTCAGGAACGCCCTGTCGCAGACGGTGCACAGCCAGTGTTTCTGGCGGTTGTGTTCTCGCAAGCCGAGCTGGGAATCAAAGATCTGCCATCAAGAGTCAGTGGATGCACATGCACGAACGACGCAGCGGCGCACCTTGTTGCAGAACCGGCAGTACCAGTGGGCATCCGAGTAGTGCTCCTGCAGTTCACACAGGGAGTCAAAGTGCTCGTCGCAGCGCTGGCAGTAGTTATGCCGCGGGCTCTGGACCCAGTGCTGGATGCGAGCCCACTCCGACGCAAAGTCGACGTCGCAGTCGTAGCATATCCAATGACTGCTGGACATGCGTTCATGCTGGTTGAGCGCAGCGTCGGTGTTGAACCAGCGGTCACAACGGTCGCACCAGGGCATGACTCTTGCTCTGAGTCGCTGCACGAAGCTTCGTTCGGTATGTGAGCTGAGACACAGTAGCCGTGCAGGTATAGCAGTTTACCTACCTATAGAAACCTAAAGCTAGTAAGCTGTGATGAGAGAAATCGGACAAGAACCCGGGCACGAGAGAACAGGCCTGCGTCGAGATGAGTGTCGAGAGTCAAAGTGAAATTGCATGTGAATGTTCCACGTGCTTCTTGCCTTTTCTGGATCTCCGAACGCTGTGGTCCGTCTTTGCTGCGAAACAAAGCTCGACTGTTGCTATATAGCATAACCCCGCCATGAGGACACCTCACACAATAGTAGGTGAAACCCTAGCGCTGTCTCTTTACGACCATAATGGACGCCTCTGTAACTGTGACACCGAGCAAGCGGCCGCCTTGCAGATATCTCCATCTACATAATGTCCAGAGGAAGGCACAGAATACAGAGCCAAGTGCCCAGGAAACCTGCTCGCTGTCTTGAGCAGTGAGCCAGCCTTTGCTCAATGCATGGGTAGACGCGTGGTGGGCGGGATGCGGTCCCCGGACTCTCCGCTGCGCGTTGCTCACGCCTCCCGCAACGACGGCGTGATGTTCACTGTGGGCTGGCTCAAGTTACATGGACCATCGTGCCAATTCTGCACTGCGCAATGCTTGATCTGTGATTGCAGGTGCCTGGAGCGTCGGCAGAGCGGAGGGACACATGGCTGGGGGTACAGATGGCAGCTGTGTGTATGGTACTCCGGGAATTAGCACTTACTACACCTCATAATATATGCGGACGCTGTTTCACAGTGCAGCCTGAGAAGTACCGGGAATTACAGAACTTGCAGCCTTCGGACCTTGAAAGGTACATGGTCACCAGCGACTGCGTGTATATGTGTCGGGGAAAAACGAAGTCATTTTCTAGAGCGCGTTCACCATGGTCGTTGCTCTACTGATGCAATTGCGTGGGTTTCATTCTACATTCCGAAGACTCTTTCATGGGCCCCGCGGGGTCTCTACAGGTCACAGTCCAAGGCCAGACAACTCGCTGCGCACCCTTTCGAGCCTCGATCTCGCGCTTTCGAGCCGCTCGCGCAACACCGCGGTGTCCCCATTTTCTGCGAGATACGCGGCACAGCGCACGTCTGCGCCTGGCGCACCTAGGCCGAGGCGGCGCACTAGATGGTCATTGAGCTCGCCAGCAAACGCGTGGACCAGCTCGTGCTGGATCGCAAGCGGGATGGTGTCGACGACGCGCTACTCGAGCTCAGGAGAGATGCACCAATGACGAGTTTGGGTGGCGGCGCACCTTGTATGCTATCTCGAAGTATGCGCGGACCCCTGCCATTACCTCGAGTTCCCGCTCGTATAGGTCGTCGACGGCTCGTCCAGCAGTACATGGCCCGCGGTGCAACTCTGCGCCATGCGTGCGCGAGCGATCATCGTGTACTGGCGTCGGTGGTCCCGGAGCCGTCGGTCCCGGGGATGCGGTAGTGACTCTCGACCACACCGGCTGCATCGCAAGGCAAGGGAATGGTTCTGGCGATAGGATGCCAGCTGTTGTGGAATGCTTCGACGACGACGGTGCATCTTGAGCGTTCTCGAGCCGGGTTGGGCACAAGAAATGAGAGGCCACCGTCAATCTGGGCGGTCCCCTGGTCACCGGTCCGAAACCGCGCAGGTAGTCTGCAAAACGATATTCCTACAGGGCGCGTGGAGTCAGGAAGCTGCGCTGACAACGCCGACGTACTTGCCTCGAAAGACCATGGAGTGAATCCTTCCATGCAGACCATGGACATCAAGAGGGTCGTAGAGCTGTCTGTACCGAGCTCGCTTCCGGATCCGGGCGTCCCGTCGAAATGTGTACGCCATGCTGTGCCTGGGCAGCCATGTATTGCAACCTTGAAAGGGTACCAGCATGTCAGGGCGACAAGTGACTGTTTGAGTATATCACGCACCCCGGAGACTGCAAGAGGCACAAAGCCAAACGCACATTTCGGCGAGTCCGTGGCGAATGGTGGGGCTGGCCACGCATACTGTGGCACGCCTGGAGAAGCAGCAGCGACAGGGGGGGCCGACACAGACGCAGTTTTCGAAGGAGGGCCCGAAACGATTCCTTGCGCCTGCTGGTCGCCCACCTTTGTGTCCTGGTACGCCTTTTTGTACAGCGCAAGGAGCCGTGCCTTTGACGCCTGCAGATGGCCGTCGAGTTGCGTGAACGGCGTGCGCTCGTATTCTAAAAGACGCACGGCCCGCGAGCGCGTGAAGTCGACCTTTGCCTGGGCGAGGTCGTCGACGGCTCGCCTGCAAAGTGTGATGGTCAGCGCCGCCCAGTGCCGTGGGTAGATAGGACTCGACGTACTGTAGCGCTGATGCAAGTTGCGCGTACGGCCCAGACACCTCCTGCACGAGTCTCGTTACGGCGTCGTGCAGCAGGTCGTGCATTTCGGAGAGGCACTGGTCGGTGTGACCTGCCCAATCACGCTGAAAGTCCTGGATCAATGACACGTTCAGGGCGTACGGCACAGTGTCCGGCAGCTCGTGTGTCACGGCCCTGACCGAACGTTAGGCTGCGGCTCTGACGTGCAAGCGCATGGTACATACTGTGCAATCTGTGCACGAACGTCTTCTAGATATATGTATCTGTCCACTGGAATTGTTGGCGGGTCCTCTCCATCCAGGGCAAGGAACTGCGCTGCCCATCCGCCAGGACGATCTGGCTCGCTAGCGGAACTGTTCGAGGTTGGCATGAATGCAGGAGCAGTTTCCGCGATCGCAGTCCTGTACCGGCCGTACGTGCTGCGGCAAGCCCGTGCAAATGTTCCTTGGCCGTATGCGCCCTCTACCAGCGTGTGGACCCGTGTGCAGATCCGCGAGACCAGACTGAGGACGAAAGATGTCGACTCCTCGACGTGCGGAGGTAGGGCGACGAGTTGCGCGTTGCATTCGCTGAGTTTCCGGGTCGCGTCTTCCATGATGCTTGGTAGACTGACACAAAATGTCAGTGCCCGCGCTGCGTAACTCGCAGCGCATGAACGTACTTCTTGTAAACGAGATCGTTCAGTGTCTTTCCGAGGGCACCAACAAGGTTGCGCGTGCCGAGACGATGGGGACACGTCGATTCTGCCCATGGCAGTACCTGCTTGAAAAAGGCGTCTTCAATCTGGCGGACCTCCAGGTGAGTGACCTCGGTACTGTGGCTGATGTCGGGTGGTTGGCGTATGCAATAATATCCGAGTGGTAGCGGGACCCTGCGGTCTCGTTCTTCGACGAGAGCAAGACACAACTCGTCCCAGCGTTTCGCATCGGCCGTGTATTCAGGAGCATGACTATTCAGTCGGTTGATAGCACCTATGGTAGATCTATTAGCTCACATCTACACAAAGTGGGATGACTGACAGATGGTGCGCGACCCAGCTGGATCGACCTGTCGGGCAAGTTTCATGACCTTGCTTGTCTTAGGATTTTCTGATGACAATTAAGTGAGACAGTGACAGATATAGAGTAGGACACCAACCAGAGATAGTGGTCGCCACGAGGATCAGACATCTACGTTGAAGATACGACCGTGCCAGCTCATCGGTAAACCTTGCGACCTCTGCATCGGCATCGCCGCCAAGACCTGGTCATACACAATTACACAGTAGCTCATGCGTTATACGAGCGTACGTACGTGGCAAAACCACGAACGCGAGATTGTCCATTCCTGGACCGGCTACGTCAATGTGAATGGGATTCCAGGAGTACGAAAGTTCGCCGTTCAGCAAGTGGTCGTTAAGCTCTGCGTCGTGCATGTTGAGGAAGAGCATCGGCTCCATGTACGGGTTCAGGATGGATGCGTACGCCCGACGGATCCTGGCTTCCGCAGCTTGCGGGCTAGAAGTTGCATCTCCGAAGAGAACCTCTTCAACCTTGTATCGCTGGCAATCGCTTCCCGGGACCTCTCCCCAGATAGAGATTTGGCACTGCCGAAGGTGAGATTCGATATTCCACCGGACATCGCCCACAAACGCCTGGTAGAGGGATCTACGTGCGCCGTCGTCTCGGAATATTCAAGCTATGACGAAGCGATGTTCTTACCCCCGAAATTGCTTCCGTCACGCTCAAGGTTCCCGCGTTACGGTCCCCAATAACTGCAATTCGCGGGATATCGAGGTCTATCTGTGGATTACTGGCTCAGCCCATATCAGTTTGTCACATTTCGTCGGAATCAAGACTTTCATACCATAATGCACGGAGGCGCTTCAGCACCTGTTGCATTTGTGCCCTGCTCAGGTCAGACTTGGGTTCAAACTTTGCCATTGCAGCGGCTGTTGAGCTGGCGGGGCGTGCTTAAGTACGCGGAGCACAATGGAAGCGTGAAAGCCACCCGCAGCGTGGCAAACACATGCCAGAACTTGAGGACGCGTCGAGCCTGCAGGCACCCTTCGGACACATGGGCATCTGCATGGTAAGAGGCTGGCTGTCCATGCTCGGAGGTCGCAGAAGTCGTATGGCAGGGTTGTGGTAAGCCGACTCCCGAGCGAGCGATGTTTGCCAACATGTTGGGGAGGGCGCATCAAATGGCGCATCACAAGGCGCATCAGCGCATCAAATTCCTCCAGCAACCCAACGCAGGGGCATTTCGCTGTTGCTTCTCACCTCATCCTTGCTCTGTGTGGCACTTCTGTTAGACCACTCATTGTCAACCATGCAGACCGATTGCGTTCAGTCTTGTCTCTCGTGTCATCACAGCAAAGCGAGATCATGTTTGCAAATATCTTGACTTCAGAACCAGGCTTTTCTAGACGGGAGGGGCGTGTTTCGTTCCTGAAGAAGATACACAGGGCTGCGGTGAGCATCTCTATGACTATCCATGTACATCGCGCCTTATCCGCTTAGAGCTCAATCAGACCTTGGCCTGCCTTGCATCGTGACCATTGAAAGTCGTTTGATGGTTTATCTGCCAGGTTCAGTCATCACCGACGGCCGTTGGGATATTTCACGAGCTCCGGAAACATCCTATCTTCTGCGGCATCAGCAGAAAGTGGAGCCAGCGTACACTTCGGGTTTGCTACCATCACCACCATCCTATATGTTGTCAGTCGTGATTCCGACCCTTGCTTTCAAGACTACTACGTTGCCTTGGCTCGTTGCGTCATTCTGATGGATCAGGGTGCACGTTATTTCGGTCATGTGTCCTCTCAGGTGAAGAGCGGCGGCGCAAGGCAGACATGCTGGCAGAGCTGGTGAGGCGAGTACACGGGAATCGCCGCGTCAGACTTCAGAAAGCTCGCGCTGCTAGAGCGAGAGCGCGTACTTTGACGTTGCAGGGCGGGGTGAGCAGCATTCTCCTACCTGTACCCACCGAATGCTAGCTCAAAGGCCTTGCGCACAGGGCGTGGCGGATCATGCACCGCTTGCGCTTGACAACGAGCCCCTGCACAGGTTCGCCGAAGCGCTGCAGGAGCACCTCGTGCGGCCGCTCGAACTCTGCGCTGCCGACGCTTGCGCAAAGTGCGCAGCATACCTTGAGAGAGATTAGGTCGCTGTAGCAACCCACGAGAGGCTCAGAGGCGGACAATTGCAATGGCTTGAGAGCGCCAGGGACGAACTGCACTGGAATCGAACTGTGACTGCTTGGGCACCCTAGCAATGTTGAGAAGTTGGATAGGCGACGCAGTTGTATAATGATTGTATATGAGGTCGATCAGGATGGGGACAGTCGTTACGCGAGTCGTAAAGGCTCGAGCCTCGAGGAGAGTGGTGGTTCATTCCCTTGGATCACTCCACGGGGTTGCTGCAGTTACCCGGGCGTGTGGTATCCGGAATACAAAGCGTATGCGGGCTCGCATCCGCCGCAATATATAGCTAACCTGAGCATCTGTGGTTGTCTTGTTCGAATCCGTCGTTGCTACTGAAAGGGAATCAACCCGTCACGTGAGGCACACCTACATTATTACCTCGCGTTCGACTCGCGTTGACCGCGTCTTTCTTCCCACTTCTATCACCTCAGTCCCAGAAAATGACAATTGACATCTTGGACTCGGAGTCAAACTATGCAAAACGTAGAAGACAACACCTTCTGCTGATCAACAAACTGCGCGGATTGGGGTAAGGCCATGTCTTTAGACGCGTTTTGCGGGGCTTACATATCTGACCACCTGGTCTACTTAGAGCACAAGCAGATCTAGACCTTCCACGAATTGCGGTTATTGGGAACCAGAGTGCTGGCAAGTCAAGTCTCGTAGAGGCCATCTCAGGGGTTAGTCCTTTGTATGTTCCGTCACTCGCAAAGTTACCCACGTGTTTCGACCTCTAGATTTCCGTGCCTCGAGACGCTGGGACGTGCACACGCTGTCCCATTGAATGTCGCATGGCCGATGCCACCGAACCCTGGAAGTGCCAGATTTCCATTCGTTGGGAGTTCCATAATAATGGCAGGCGGCGCGACAAAGTTGAAGAGCTCCCCTTCGGCGACGTTATTGCCGACCCAGAAGACGTAGAACTTGCACTTCGGCAGGCGCAGGCGGCTGTCTTGAACCCATCCGTCAAGCCAAGTAGTTTTCTGGACATGTCCGAGGCGATGCTCAAGCAACGCCTCGCGAAGAACGAGCTGACTTTCTCTCGGAACGCCGTTTGCGTCGACTTATCTGGCCCAGGATTGGTTGACTTGGCCTTCGTAGATCTGCCAGGTAAGTCGGACATGTTCACCACGAGACCTGTGACTAACGTCGATGGCAGGGATCATCCAAAACGCCGACCCTGAAATTGTTCAGCTGGTCGAGGACCTCGTACGGTCTCACATCGAAGGAAATTGTCTCATTCTTGTGACGTTACCAATGAGCGGTGAGCTCTCTGCTTCTCTCGACGTCATACAGCGGAACTCATTCTTCTAGATGACATCGAGAACCAGAAAGCGATGAGTCTTGCACGGCAGGTGGATCCTGCCGGGTCGCGCACGATAGGTTTACCTAATTCAATTCATTCTATTCGATGCACACTCACGCTAGCAATAGGTGTCCTTACCAAGCCGGATACTCTGACGAGCGGCGCGACACGGTCCAAGGAACTCTGGCTTGATGTTATCGAAGGGCGAAATCCCAAGTTCCCGCTTCGGCTCGGGTACTACTGTACACGTCAGCCCGACGAGGACGAGCGTAGGGCGGGTATCACGAGCGCGGAGGCGAGAACAGTAGAAGAAAGCTTCTTTCGGAAGACACTCCCATGGTCAGCCTCGACGTGCCCGCAGCAGTTTGGGACGCGCAATCTGGTAGCACACCTTAGTCGGCTGCTGACTGACATCATCAACAAAAGGCAGGTCGTCTCCAGACTCGATTAGGATCCCTTTTTTGACACTGTTCTCAGTCTCCCTAACATAGTGAATGAGACAGACCGTCAGCTTGACGAGTGCATCGCACGGCTGAGCGCGATGCCAGCGCGTATCGAGGAGCCGACGTCGTTCGTGCTCGCCCTGGTCACCCGGTTCTGCGTCCGCATGCACGCGTTCGTCGAGGGCGCGCTTGACACTGCGGCGCTCGTCCAGGCGTGCCGCCTCGCGTATGGTCGGTACAAGGTTGCGATCCGCGCGACAGCCCCGCCGTTCCTTCCATACCCTCATGCCGGTGCTGCGCGTGGTGATATCGACGCAGGGCGTGTCGCGCGGTTCCTTGCTCTGGACGACGGCGAGGGCTCTGCTGGGACGGGAACGTACCTCTACCTCAACGACGTCCGGACGCGGATCAACGAGTACGTTCATATTTACCTTGCAGTGGCCTGAGCTACGCTAACCGTGACCGGCAGGGCAGTCACGCGAGAGCTGCCGAACAACATCCCGTACGTCGCGAAGGTGTCGTTTATCAAGGACTTCACACGCCACTGGGCAACGCACACGCGGCGCTGCGTCGACGCGGTCCACGGTGCTCTGCTGCAGACGGTGCTCGAGCTGGTGCACGAGACCTTCGGGGCGTACGGCCGCCTGGAGCCCAAAGTACGGTGAGCTGTGCCCTGCGTTTCGCCGCCATGCTGCCGGTGCTGACGCAGAGACGGCAGGCGGGCCGTCGAGGACCTCATCCGCGCCAAGCTCGATGCCGCCGGGGTGCAGGCGCTGAAGGTCCTCCGCTACGAGAGCACGCCGTTCACGCAGAACGACCACTACCTGAGCGCGTCGAAGGACAAGTTCCTGGCGCTGTACAAGAGTGCGCGGGCGAGCGCGAAGGAGGCCAGGTCGACTTCTTTGGCTGCCCCGAAGTCGGCGTCGCTGGCGGCAGCTGCGTCACATGCGGACAGTACACCTGCGAAGTCCGGCCTCTTCGCTGCTCCGGTGGCAGCACAACCTTTGCAAGCCAATCCATTCTCTTCCGCAGCCACATCGACACCTTCGTCAATGCAGACCACGACGGCGTTCACAACCAAGTCTCCTTTTGGAGTGTCGGCTGCCCCAACCGCTACCAATAGCAATACTGTGAGTATTACCTATGTTTGTTGCTCCGACGGCTCAGAGAGAGCCGGTGGATTAGATACGACCTTATGACTGTCCTGGCACGGTCGGAAGGGCGCTGTTTGCTGAAGTAGTCAGGGACGACTCTGCGTCTGCCGGGGGCTGGAGTTCTTTCCAGTCGATCTCGTGCAGGGGCGACTACTCGGACTGGTCGTTCGAAGTCTGTCAGGCTCTGCGTTCTTGGGAGACGTGATTCTGATATCCTTGCGTTCCCGTAGGAGCTCCGCACTGCGGACTACCAGAAGAATGCCAGCAGCACCAACGGCGCGTCCGACGGCAAGAAAAAGGCTAACATTGACTCTCCGTTCGCCACGCCGAAGCCTGCAGTCTTAACGTTCGGGGCAAGCTCTTCCGCTGCCAAGGTCGACTCACTATTTTCTTCTACCGCATCGTCGGCCAACGCACAACCCAGTCCCACACTGTTTGGCGGGCTCAATAGTAGCGCAGCTCCTTTGGCTTCGGCAACGTCTGGAAGTTTGGGGGGCGTCGCTGCGTCGCAGTGGGCGTCCGAGCCCCGTACGATGAGCGCACCACCGCTGTCTTCGTCGCCGTTCTCATTTTCTGCAGGGACTGTCGCACCGGCCGCATCGACGACTGCTCTGTCGTCCGGGCTCACCGAGGAGGACCGGCAGCGCGAGGAGAAGCTCGTGCTCGCGGGACTCGCGAAGCTCGGGTACACCGGCATCGTGCCCGCAGACCTTGGGAAGCTTGTCCCGCCCGACGAATACGAGCGCGAGCTCGAGGTGATGGCCGAAGTGCGCGCGTACTTCAAGGTCGCGTACAAGGTGTGTAGCCGTCTCTTCACCGAGCCGTGGTCCTAGCTGAGCCCCCTGGGCGCAGCGCGTGATCGACTACGTCCCGCTCGTGATCGACCACGAGTTCGTGCGCGCGTTTGGGGACGCCCTGCAGGAGCACCTCGTGCGGCAGCTCGGCCTCGGCGCGCCGGACGCTGCGGCGAAATGTGCGGCGTATGTCGAGGAAGACCCGTTTGTTTCTGCCACGCGCGAGGAACTGAAGAGCCGCAAGGAGCGGCTTGAGAGCGTCAGAGATGAGCTCGTCGGGTTTGGACTGTGATTATCAGAATCTCGTGCATGGATGGTTGGTTAGATGGATGGATTTGGTGCGTACTGTTCGTGCTGTTGCACCATCCCGCATTGATCACTGTGCCAGGTGTTTTCAATATGATATACAACATTGGGAACAACTATTCCAACGCTCGATATTGCAGGCAGGGACAACTGTTACTACAACACGCTCTGAAGGTAACGATCGATGGACGCTTCCCCTTCGGGTCATTCGCTGCGCACATCGTCCTGCGGCGGAACGATGTCATCCCGGGCTCCTACGATACATATGACGTTGTTCCTAAGAACTAAGCCTTGGTCATGACCCTGCAGTTACATGCATTGGTGGGTATGACTGGACGCCGAACGCTTCAAGTTGTAGCGTGTTACCTACACTCTGATAGGGTTGCACCGCTGCGGTCAACTAACTAATACCTGAGTCCCTGTTGGTACAATTGGCCAACATCCCCACGACCGGCCGCAGCTTAGTCCGAACTCGCATTAGCGTTTGACTTGCATTCTCTATGGAACTTTTACATGCACGTTTGTTCCTCACCCGTTGAAACGCTTGCTCCTCGATGCGCAGGTGCAGCGCCACATTTCCGAGTTTTTTTTTTTTTTTTTTTTTTTTTTTTTTTTTTTTTTTTTTTTACTTAGGACAATTGCCTACGACGAGTCATGCCATGTGCTGCGCCGCGCACAATCGTGTTGGGCGGCCTGCGCGCTCTCTTGATCTACCTGAGTATGACAACGCGGGGCCGCGGCTGCGCTCTGGGTTGCTCTCAGCCTTGCCTTTCAAGACAACTCTTCCTTCGGCATGTCCAGCACGCCAGACGCTCTTCGTGCAGCCATCGAGGCCTTCAACCGTCCGCGGGTGGGCCGGTCCCGAAGAACCCATGGCTCGCGGCTCCCGTGCTCAGCAGCACTATAAACTGGACCTGAAGATATACCATGGGTACCGCAACGGCTTATTGCGCGTTACTGGTGGCCGGAACGTTAACATACGCAAACATTGGACGCCCAGCTCCTTATGCAGATGAAATCATGAGGTGCTCTGCTTGCGCAGAACCGTCATTGCTGCAAGACGCTTCCGGCACCTCCAAGATGACCAAGCAGCGAACCAGATAATCCTGTAACAAACGTCCAATAGTAGCCCACATGAAGTGATGACAGAAACTAGTAACAGTGTCGCGCTATGCCCATACCATCCCGCTCCGTCATGTTTCGTGTTTCGGAACGAATTCCCAGAACTAAAGCCGATATGAGCATGAGCGCGTGCATATGGCGCTTTGACTGACGTACATGTCTATACGGTATTGAGAAGACATACGGCACCAGGACATGCTTGAGCAGTCCTGGAACAGGTGGGAACGCGGTCCACTTCGGTTTGGCGAGGAGCGCGAACGTCAAGAAACGTGTAATAGGCTGAAACCGCCGATGTTCATCAGGTCCATGATCCAGGTAATAACACGCAGAAAACGACGTACGTGCTTCTTGACATAAGCCTGCGTAACCGCTGTCATGTGCTTCATCTCATCTGCAGTGAAGCCTGCCGCCTTCAGCTTCTCGGGCTCAAGGTGCGTGACCTCGTTGACGAGCTGCATGGCGTTCAGTATCTCGGCCAGGCCGCACTGCGAGGGCACATACATGCGTCGAGAGCGGGGGCGCAAAGTCGTCTATGAGCTTCTGCAGCCTCGCGCCGTCGAACGCCTCGGGCGTCTGATCCGCGGGCGCGGTCTTGTCGAGGCCATACGCGTGCCCGGGCGGGAGGCACGCGACGAGGTATCCCTCGAACGCGGCGACGCCGTCCTGGAAGGCGTCGTGCTCCTCCTGCACAAAGCGCGTGTCGAGCTTGGGCTCGAACATGGCAAAGTATGTCTCCTCTTCGTAGCTGTGCGCTGTCAGCAAGGGCCGCAGCACAACAGGACGCGACGTACTGGTGATGCGAGTGCAGCACGGCGCACCAGAGCAAGCAGTAGCCGACAAAGTTCGTCTGCTTCTGCGTCGGGATTGTTGGGGCTTGCTGGTTTTGCAGGACTGTGAGCTGGGTCTAGCTTGGCGGGACCGTTGGACGAACCTCGTACATGCCGAGTAGCGCGTTGAGAAACGTCACGTGTGCGCCTGCCATCTCCCAGTGCTGCATCGTCCACGGGTCCTTCGGGACCGGACCACCCGCGGATGGCTTGAAGGCCTCAATCGCTGAACGAAGAGCGTCCTGTGTGCCTGACATGTCTGAGCAGGCAGGACAATCGGGGGAGTGTGCGGGAGCAACGGAGAGTGCACTGCAGTTCCGCCTCGTTGTTATATTCGGCTGGCGAGGCATGCGGTGACGCTCAGGTCACGGCCATAACGCGCAGTGCAGGCCCTTGCATGAGACGCCAGGTGCGGGAGTCAAGCGTGCCAAGTGTCCGCAGTGTGTCGGCTAGAGGGGCATGTGGCGCTGCACATCCGCGCCCAGGGTCAAGCGCCCCGCCAGGGAGGCTGCCCGAGGCTATTTATGGGCGGAGATACGCCACGCTGAAACGAGCCTGCGATCTTCCCCGGCGGATCCAGCCTGTGCCGCGCCGATGCACAGATCGACAGGGTCGGGCAGGCACCGCGTTTCGATGATTTCTGGCCGCCGCATGCCCCGGTGTGGACGGAGTCAGGCACAAACGTTCCTACCGCTAAGACACCACCAAGGATGGGCCGTAGCCGGTCGGAAAATGTGAGCAAGCTTCACGGAGGCAGTCGACAGCAGTGATGCGGCTCTATCACGCTGCACAGCGACTGTTGAGCGTTCACCTGTATGTGCAAGAACGTGAAGTACCAGACCATTCATGGGGATATTCCTCGAATGGGGGATATTGCAAGTGTTGTTGTAGAAGTGCTGCATGACGTGAACGTACTCACCGAGTTGTAGGCAATGCGTCCATGGATCAAAAGCATCTAGACCCAGTCCTGACGGCATCTCTATCTTGCGTATCCTTAGCTTATAGCGTAAGGCAGTCAAAGCATTCTCATGCGACTAGTTGCACCGGTGCCATACAACAACACCATAGCATTGTCGATGGGCTACTTCTGATGGAAACAAGATAATGGCTGTATGCACCGAGTCGGGCCGCTCGTACCCGTCCGGCGGAACGAGATTCTCGAGGTCCGTGGCAACGATCTCGTTGTACTTCAGATTCACGAGCGCCGCAAGCAGGCTATGGGTGACCCACGGCATATATTCGCCTGGAGCCTCTTCCATGTTCCCTCGGATGCACTGTGCAAAGGTATCAGAAAGCCGCACTGCCGACGCCTTGAATTCGGCCACTGCAGGTGACTCGCCTAAGAGCGACTTCAGGACAAAGTTCAGCAGAGTACACCAGTTGTGGAGCTGCGACATGGTGAGTGTGTGCACTTTCACAGTGGACTGCAGCCACCCGCGCACCAGGATCCGCGAGACGCATACAGATAGATGAGAGGGTCTTGGGATGAGCCACACTTCGCGTACTAGCTCATACAAAACAAGAACGTCTTCGATGCAGCTCCGCATGGCGACTATGGAACCCTGCGTCTTGGGAGTTAGTCTTGAGGGGCATTTGAGACAGTGCCTCGTACTTGGTTCATCAGGCCCCTGACAAGTTCGGACACATGATTCTCTTATATGCTTCTGAAGTAACATAACGGCACGAAGTAAGTACACCCTATCATGCGTCGGCTTCTGGTACAAGCGCAACAGCTTATCAACTGCATCGACGGACTCACAGATCGACAACCGACTTCCGCAGTCACGAAACGAAGGAGCGATGGTTCTTGAAAATATGTTTGTGCAGCGGTTCAGCTGAATATCTATTTTTTCTCCTGTGCTCACAACCCATGAACACGATTCCGACGTCGAGTAGAGCTGCGGTGGCAGGGTGCCCTCAAAGAAAGGTTGGGCCACCTGATGCGACAACGTAGCCATGTATACGTTCGCCTCATGCTTCATGACGTACGTTGCCAGTACATTGGGCAGGCCTGTGCGTTTCGGGACTGGGTGGTTCGTCGGCGGCAAGGGCGCAGCGTTGGACTCGGCTGGGGTTGCACAGAACACACGAACCGGGTGGATCTTCGCCCACGGCTTGCTTTCGAGGCTATGGCAGTGCCAACGGGTTTTGGTTATCTAGTGTCGGTAGATGATAGCTGAAAACGTACCTCCAGATGCCCTCCTTCCGCACAGGAATGCCCAGGGCTGCTGACACGACCCCGAGCCTTGCCCCGAGCGTACTGTGACGGAGCCGCAAAGACGCTGCAAGCAAGGCATGGACGGGGTTCGGACTTGAGAGCATAGGGTCCTACATCAATCCACGAGCAAATATAACTGCTTCCTTCGTGGAATACATTGACCTCGTCATCTTCAGCCAGCTTACGCAACGATAGCGGCCCAAATATGAGGTTGTCGAAGTATTCGGTGACGATGATCGTGACAATATCATAAACCGTCTCGGCCGGGAGAAATGGCTGGACCCCAGTATACATCCTGAGTTCTGTGTAGGCAGAAATTCTCTTGTTTTCGGCCTCACGTTTGAGTGGTACATACTGAAGTACTGAACGTTTGCAGCGACCGCAAAACGCTTGCGGTGCTTACTAAGCAACGGAGCCGAAAGAGGAAGGTTCAGGTGTTCCTGTCCTCTCGCCTCCACTTGCCCAGCTCGCATGATGTGAAATGCCAATGCATTCAGACACTCGCTTTCGCTATTCAAGGGAATGAAGGAGGGAACGTTACTGCGCTCCTTTACGCGACATTGTTACGCGGGACTGAAACACGGTATGAACTCCGAACTAACTCGACTCGCCCCACCTCCCGCCATGGACATACCCCACCAAAGCAGGGTATTTGCACTTTATCTAGTACGCAAGCTGCGTTTATAATATCTCGGTACGATTTTCTCAGACCCGAGTCCTCTCTAGCGTACCTGAGTTGAGGACCGCTACCAGAAAACACCTTCCCTATCGTCAACCTCCCGTCCCGCCACGGCCCTGGCAGACTGACGTCGCGTGTTGCTGGTTCCAAGGTACATATACTCCATACTATGTCTCTGCGAGAACATTTCGACGCGTATAGAGGGTGCCCCATCGAGGCACCGCCTCCGTGGGCACATCCGACTTGAGTCGTGAGACGATCTCGCCCGTCTCGTCGCGACACCATTGTGGCTATCCGAACCCCAGCGTGTATCACGGAACTCGTAGCGGAACATACGCAGCGCAGCCAGTATTGGGCTGCACCTTCTCAGAGGCTCGATGCCTCGGAAGGGCACAGGACCGCGGGCGTGCGCCAGGAACCCGACCGCGTGCGCATGCAACTGGGACACAACCGGCTCACACGTTTGCTTAAGAGTAAGAGGCCCCTTCTCTCGCCCGTGGAACGCTCCCGACACCTTTCTTTGGTGGCACCAATGGCGGGCAACGCGACCGTCCCGACGGACTTGGCAGCAGTGTGCGTGACTCCTCTTGCTGCGCCCACAGTATGCGAACTGACGAGCTGTTCAGTGCCGGGCCTCTCGTACGTCCCACACTTGCTCCATCCTAGCTATCGCTGAATCCCGCGCAGCTCCTGGGCAGCCTGTTCAACTGGGGGCTCTACGGCGTGCTGTGCGTGCAGGTCTGTGCGTGGCCCAGCTGCATCCGCGCCCGAACTCGCATCGCTGACGCACACGCCGGCAGACCTCTACCACCTTGCGTTTCCGCACGACGGCTGGCGCGCGAAGGCGCTCGTGTACGGCGTGTTCGCGCTCGACAGCGCGCAGACGTGCATCGTCACGAGTGACGTCTTCGACACCTACGCGCGCCACTTTGGCGACACCGACGAGCTGTGGGAGCAGCACAACGAGTGGCTGGCGGTCCCTGTGTTCAGCAGCATTGTGAGCTGTGCCGTGCAGATGTACTATGCGTACCGCATAGGCTTCCTCTCGCGGTCGCGGCTGCTTATGCTGGGTATATGCGCGGTAAGTTGGCCTCTCGCTATTTCTGAGAGAGAGCAGATAGTGAATTGGTACTCAGCTGGCCCTCTTACAAGGCACTGCTGGTATAGCCACAGGTGTCCAGTC
This sequence comes from Phanerodontia chrysosporium, assembly GCA_001910725.1. Lineage (NCBI taxonomy): Eukaryota > Fungi > Basidiomycota > Agaricomycetes > Polyporales > Phanerochaetaceae > Phanerodontia > Phanerodontia chrysosporium. The sequence goes on from MJGA01000027.1 coordinate 108,065, forward strand.
GGCCATCATCCACACATTCGACCAGCTGGAGGCCAAAGCTCACTCTGCAACCATCGTAAGGTATTCCTAGGTCACTTTATCTACCCTGCTAACGTAGCTCCAAGATATGGCTTACATGCAGTGCTGTCTGTGACGTGCTAATCGCGGGAACAATGGCTTACCTCGTGCGCTTCCCGATCCACTCTCGGAGCGGTTGACCAACCCTCGGTACAGCTCTTGCGGCAGGACACACGATCAGCCGCAACACGGGCGCGGATTACTCGCCTCGTACACATTGTCGTCGAGACGGGCACGCTCACGGCCACGGCAGCCGTGCTCGTGCTCGTGCTCTACGTCGCGCTACCCTCGCGAGCGTACTTCACCGCTGTCGGCGCGGTCCTCGGGAAGCTCTACAGCAACGCGCTCCTTGTCCTCTTCAACAGCCGCATGCACGTTGCCCCTGCTGAGCCGCAGCACCCGTACGATGGTTCGGCACGCGTGGCGCGGGTGAAGGCTGCGATCGTGAGCTTTGGACACCGCGAGCGCGCAGGGGTCAGCGCCGCGCTGGGCGGGGTCCATGTTGAAGAGCAGGTGTGGGTGCATACGGACGAGGTCGAGTTGGAAAATCCGGTACGTGGTCTTGGCCTGTGATGTGCGCGCTGCGCCGCTCACTCTTCGGCTCGTTCGATGTAGACGTCGACGCGTGTGGACATTGAGAGTACGAAACATGACGAGCTAGTTTCAGAACGAGAGCCTTGAACGTATATACGCTGGGTTCGTGTTATATGACCTTAGGCGTAATTACATGAGTCGTGGCCTATCGGAAGACTGGACTGAAAGCCCGACTGGTAACGGGGCGCCCGTCACTGCCCAAGCTCATGAGGATACATAGCGAGATCAACGATTGTTTCTGGGGTATATAACATCTAGGCTTAGCAAAACTACGACAACACTGGGATGTGTTGCCGGCTCGCGACTCGGAGATTTCAGTAAAGTATCCCAAGTCCGAGTTGCAAAGCGCGAGTCCTCGAGCGCCGGGGATACGGTCGTGACGGGTTGTGACAGGCACGCGTGGCGCCGGTGGAACAAACAAGGCCAAAGCGAAGAAGCGGGCTCGAGATCACCGCGAAAGTGCTCGCAGACAACGTCCACCGCTCCGTCCTCGCCCTCTCCCCGACGCCGACCACAGGCTACACAGCCTCTCAATCCCAGGCCCTTTTTCTCCCCGTACATCACGCCCACGCCTAGCTTGACCTCACTGCTCCTTTTCTTCGCTCGTTTAGACACCGTCCTCGTCATGCAGCCCACGCTCGTCCCGACCGGTCTCCTCGCCCTCCTTCTCGCATGGTGTCTGCCTGCTGTGCAAGCTAACTGTGAGTCCTTCTCGCCAGTCTTTCTCATCAGGGACTCAAATCCCAGCCAGACTTCATCATCACGCAACCAACGACGGGCACCCAGTGGGCCAACGGCGCCGCAAACCCCGTCACTTGGACCAAGGGTGTCGGCGACGGCATCGACGGAGTCGACATTGAGATGTCTCGTCTGAGCGTAGACGGCCTTATCTATGTTGCCAGAGATGGTGAGTGATTACGCTCTTTCTGCGCGCGGGTGCCTGGGCGGCGGCGGAGGTTAGCAGGCTGCAGAGATGTGTATACGGGACAAACGGCCGTAGCAGCAATGTATATGCTTGCTCGCGGACGACGCGAACATGGTCACCATGCTATCGGTTGTAACGGGCAGAGAGGGACCTAGCTGCTTGTCAGGGAGCTCTGCTCTCTGCTCTCGTCAGTGCGCAGCGAGTCTCGGTTTCGCTTTGCGGTCCGCCAGCTATGCAGAACAGTGTCGGCCGTTTCGTCACAGGTACCGCTCAGTGGCACGGTCTAGCCGTTTTTGCGTTGCTGCCCGTAGCACGATCGCGAACCGTCCTTATTCCCCCTTCCCCGCCTCCCCTCGTCTTCCATTTCTGCCCTGGCAGCTGCTAACTAAACTCTTGCAGCCCCAACGAAACCGGGCGCGCTCAACATCTTCCTACAAGACATCCCCCCTGCCGACGACTACTTCCTCCTCTTCCTCAACTCGACGTCCGGCAACCTGTTCGCGACGTCGCAGAAGTTCTCGATCGGCTCGCAGGCCAACACAAGCGCCACGACGATCAGCGGCGTCGCGACGGTCACTGTCTCCGGCTCGCCAAACCCCACGGCTGTCTTTGCGACGACCTTCCCGCCAAATGCAAACGGCGTTGCCATGCCGGGCTGGCGGGCACTCGAGGGCGCGAGCCCACAGCTCTTTGCGCTTGTCGGCACGCTCGTCATGTGCCTGCTTGGCGGCGCCATGACGCTGCTATGATCTCCAAGATCTCCCATTTTGATTGTACACGGGCTTATAATGGTTGTTGCTTGGACTCACTTATCAGACATTACGGACTCTCCTCCCTCCCTTACATCACGCACACGAGCAAGTACGCACGCACGCACGCCGGCCACTCTCCCTCGAGCCTCGGTGATACTCCATGCATATCCTGTATACGATGCATCGGCGTGCGGCCTGTCCTATTTATGATACGAATCTGCATGTAATCGCCTCCTGATACCACGGTCTATGGATGGAAATTTTAGGCTCTCTCGGGCAAAGTGCTGTGGCCTTGCCCTAAACGTCGCACGTGACCGAACGTTCTCCACGCGTCACCGCATTAGTCTGAAGCGCGTCGTTCCTCTTTCCGCTAACCTACCCTTCGACTCCCTCACTGTCTCGTACGACCTAGCGTGCTTCCGTGTCTGGAGAGCTTAGCTGAAGCTGGAGATGGACGACTTTGACGACGCCGAGATTGCGCTGTACGTTCTCACCGGGCGGTCCACACGCTGAGTTTCCGACACGGTTTGCAGAGCCATTGCACGCAGCCTGCAAGAGGCCTCCCCGGCACCAAAGGCATCACAACCTGCAGACGTTATTGAGATCCTCGACGATGACGAGCCGCAGGGTAGTGGCGCCGACGACCAGTTCGAGACCGACCTCAAGCGGGCGATAGCGGCCTCACAAGCACCTGGTGCGGCCGCGGCCGGGAGCACGACGCAGCAAGGAACGGCCTCGGGCTCGAGCTCTGTTGCATCCGCGACTCCGCCAGCCCCGACTCGTCCTGGGAGCGCATTTCTGTTCGACCGCGCGCAGCTCGAGCGCGAGCGCCTCGCCCGGCTAGCGCGACTGCGTCCCGAGATCGCAGAGGCGTCGTCGTCCGGATCCGGCAAGCATGCACGGGACGACGACGAAGACGAAGAGCGGGAGAGTGGCGCGAAAAAGAGGCAACGCGTTTCTCCGTCTCTGGTACCGCCACGCACCAACATTCTTGACAGCAGCCGCACCTCGTCGCCGGCGCGCCCGCAAGATGCCAGCGGCATGTTTTACGAAGGCGAGCTCCGTCAGACGGCGAACAAGCATGTTGATCCTGCGAAGGACACCCGGCCAGTGTTTCGATTGACGGACATCCTCGCGCCAGTGCGTGGCCATACATATTTGCATGTGGTGGATACTCATGGTCATGTAGAGAGACGAAATTGCGTTTGCTGTCGTGGCAGCGTACGTTCTCAACCTGCCGTGGTTCTACACCTTCTTCAACCGCGAAACGCCAGTGGTCGTTGTTACGCAGGATCCTGCTGGTGCGCGTCCTGTGAATAGCTCGAACTGCAGTCCCTGACCGTCAGCAGGGAACGAAACGATCAAGGAGGTCCTTCCGAATTGGATCAAGACGACGCCGTTCTTGCGGAATGGGCGAGGTTGTCAACATATGAAGGTGCAGTCTCCGCCGCTTGCCGACTGATCCACATATGCTCAGGTCTAGCGTCCAGTTCATGCTTGTAAGGCCTTACCCTCGCGCATATATGCTGTCACTGACGGCAGTACCCAGCTGTTCTACAGATCCGGACGTCTGCGTGTGGTTGTTTCTACCGCTAATCTTATCGAATATGACTGGCGCGATGTCGAAAATGTGAATGCTTCTCTACGTTACTAGAGCGGCGATGTACTCACGACAGGACTTGTAGAGCGTGTGGGTGCAGGATATTCCTCTGCGGTCTTCGCCGATAGCGCATGATAGAAGGGCAAATGACTTCCCTGCCGCTTTCATGCGGGTTTTGCACGCCGTCAACGTTGCGCCAGCACTCATTAGCTTGAAGAAGATTGGAGTGTGTTGATTTTGCACCGTAAACGAGTACCCGGACTAACAACAGCGCAGTTCGACAAGCTACCTTTGTCTCGAATTGAAGATCTGCGGGCGAAGTGGGACTTCTCCAAAGTCAAGGTGGCGCTGATTCCTTCGATCGCGGGCAGACACGAGGGCTGGCCAGAGGTTGGTCATTCCGCATTACCAAAAGTATGGCTTCTGACAACCTGCCAGGTAATTCAAACAGGGCACACGGCCCTGATGAAGGCATTGCAGGACCTCGGTGCGCGCACGCCGAAGGGCAAAGAAGTCGTGCTCGAGTGTCAGGGTTCGTCCCTCGGATCGTACACAACGCTCTGGCTGAACGAATTCTACGTCTCCGCGCGAGGCGAGAGCGCCGAAAGTTGGCTCGACGTCCCGCGCGCGCGTCGGACACGGGCGCCGTTCCCACCTGTGAAGATCCTCTTCCCGAGCCGCGCAACGGTGCGGGCGAGCGTGCTGGGCGAGCCTGGCGGCGGCACCATGTTCTGCCGCCGCTCGCAATGGCAAGCCGCGAACTTCCCGCGCGAGCTGTTTTACGACTCGAACAGCCGGCGCGGGCGCGTGCTCATGCATTCAAAGGTAGGTATACCGATGTGTTCGTTCCCTGCCTCTGCTCATCTGCCCCACAGATGATCTTGGCAACCTTCCGCGATGGCGGTCTTGCTGGACGCGCGGGTCCAAGCAGGCGCCAGGACACGCCCTCGACGGATGCGAGCGACGAAGATATCGTCGAGGTTGCGCCGCCTGCGCCGAAGGAGGCCCTCGTCGGCTGGGCGTACGTCGGCTCGCACAACTTCACGCCGTCGGCGTGGGGCACGCTGAGCGGATCGGCGTTCAACCCCGTGCTCAATGTCAGCGGTGCTCTCCGTCATGTCCCGCTTCTGTACTCATGCTTACGAATGTGCAGATCACGAACTATGAGCTTGGAGTGCTCATACCGCTGCGCAGCCAGGCAGAGGCGGACCGTATTGCATGTTGGGAACGCCCGCCGAGGAAGTATGTGCTCGGGCAGGACGAGCCTTGGGTGGGTTCTGCCTTCGTACGCCTTGGCTTCGATGCTGATTAGGATACAGATACAGGAGGAGAGCGCGTATTTCTCGGAGACCGGCCAGGATTGACGTTTCATTGGCATCTTGTCGAGATGCGTCGTAATAATATGACGGAGGTGACTACTAGATGATAGATTACTTGCAGCACGACAGAAGCACCGTAAGATGTTTTATATGAATTCTTTATTAGGGATGACTCTGTCTGATGGTGTGATTTCCGAGTCCTGCGCTCAGACGTGGTACGTGAGGTAGTCGTGTGACGCTTCCATACTAATGAACCTTCCCAGGGCACCCAGTTTCACTAGGATCCCCATTATCTTCTGCGAACACCATCACAGCGAGTGAATACCCACGTCTCCGGAACGGGTTTTCTTGAGAACCGCTGTCCAAAACGCGCCACCATGCCCGGCCTAGCATCGAGATATCGCATGTACCTCGCAATGCGCGGGACCATCGCTCCCCATATATCAGCCCATCAACGACGTACAGGAGTCTGTGATCTGATATTCATCAGTTGGCTGTCACTGCGGCCTCGAAAGTCAAATGCCGACTCAGTCCCAAGGAACAATTCTCAAGGTATTGGCTCACTGCTTCTTGAATTGGGATAACCTCATCTCTGAGCTCGCATGGGTTGCATAAGACAAACACAGCCTCGCTCTGTGATCTTCGTACGATCTTGATGGATGTATGTCTCTTCCCACAACTACTCCTTTAAGACTGTCCGGTGGGATACGTCGCACACACCTGCGACCATGGTACCTCCGTTATTCCCTCGCGACGAGCTCTCTAATGTAGCCCCAATGTGAGCACCGTCCTTCTCGCTTCTTGCGCCCCGTGTACTGAATGGCAGCGCTGCAGCGCCGCGCCGCTGGTATGCACACTCTCCATGCCCGAGCACCTTCGGAACAACGCGCTCACGCCGCCCCACAGCTCATGGGCAGCCTCTTCAACTGGGGGCTCTACGGCGTGCTCGCGATGCAGGTCTGTGCGTGGTTCCTCGTTCTATGCATGCTCACACGCGTACTGAACGCATCGAAGACCTATACTACCTCGCATTCCCGCGCGACCGCTGGCCCGCAAAGGCGCTCGTATACGGCGTCTTCGTGCTCGACACTGCGCAAACGATGATCGTCAGCGCAGACGTCTTCAACGTATACGCCCGTCATTACGGCGACAGCGCGGCGCTCAGCGGTATGTACAACGAGTGGCTCGCTGTGCCCGTATTTTCGAGCATTGGTGCGTCTCGGGTCCTTCTAATGAGCGATGGGGCGCGGTGCTGACCAACATCCCAGTGAGCTGTACCGTTCAACTCTATTATGCGTACCGGATATGCCGTCTCGCCGATGCGTACGGATGGCTGCTAATGGGGATCATCTCTGTCGTGCGTCTCCGGCTAGTGCCAGATGCCTTATGTATCTGACATTCAGCTTGCAGCTTGCTCTCCTCCAGAGCATTGCGGGCATTGCTACTGGCGTACAGGCTGCCATCATCGGTACCTTTGAGGGTCTCGAAGCTCGAGCGCACTCTGTGACAATCGTAAGGATTCCCATGGGCGAACTACAGTTACGCTGATCGGATCTCGCAGATTTGGTTGGCGGGTAGCGCGGCCTGTGATGTCATAATCGCCCTGGTCATGGCATACCTGGTGCGCTCAGTCTCCCTAACTGCCAGGGACCTTGCAAATGCTGACCACTTCCTCAGCTTACCCACAAAGACACGCATTACCCCGAGACACGCGCACTGATTTCACGGGTAGTACACCTCGTAGTCAAAACTGGTGTCCTCACGGGTGAGCCAAGGTTCTCCTCACCCTGCGAGCTAGCCTCTCATATATACCGACCAGCACTCGCGGCAATCCTCGTACTCGTACTCTACGTGGCGCTGCCCTCGCGCGCATACTACGCCTGCGTCGGCGCAATCCTCGCAAAACTGTACAGCAACGCGCTGCTCGTGCTCTTCAACAGCCGCCTCCGCATCCGAGGGGGCAGGAACGAGGCACCGCTCGCCGTTAGCACCCCGCATGGGGGTGCAAGCACGCAGGATGCCCTGCCGCGCTCGGCCGCACGGACGTGGAGCGTGCGCCTGCCGCGCGTCAGCCCGCGCCCACCCAGCCGCGCTGCTCTCGCCCTCGACGCGGATCCCTCCAGAAGCGCCGTCGAGTCGGCGATGTCGAGCTTCGGCGGTGTGCACGTGCACGAGCAGGTATGGGTGCACACGGACGAGGTTGAAATGAAGGACAGGGTACGTCTATACGTGTTTCCCTGGATGATCAGCCTGGTTGACGAGGTGGGGTTTTCGCAGGCGGTTTTGCCGGCAGAGAAGACTGTGGTGTTCGAAGCTCGGTAGGCCATGAATTATGCACGTGGCGGACCTCCGATGAGTACTACCTCAAAAGCGTATACGCGGCATACGCAGGGCGCGCCGCCCCGGAACTCGCGCTGCGCATTTGCCTATTGCATCAAGCCTTGTACTGCCATTTGAGCGTCGAAGGGACTCCGATGAGACTTCCAGATCTGAGCTCTGAAAACTGAGTCTTACAGGAACGCCTACACACCGGCATGGGGCATAATTATACGATGGCGCGCGAGTTCGGATTGACGCTTATGTGCCTCAAGAGTGGTCCACCCTGAGCGTTATGTGACAGGTATACAACTTGAATTGAACTGAACACGGACGGCAAGGCCAGCTTGAGGCGGAGATGTCATAGGCCCATATCGGCTAATGCCGGCATCGCTCTTCGTTCACCTCCCAATAGACCCTCTCAACAATTTTACTACCTGCAGTAACCAGTCAAGTATTCGTCGTCCTGCGAGAGAATAGTTGAAGATGCTTGTCCGAGTCGACGCCGATCTCCTACGCTCCCTGCAGACACGATCTATATATGACATCATCGCGCTCGTTGTCAGACCGAGGTTGTAGGGCTCTATATACCATCTATCCGGGAATCAGATATGATAGGTGTTACGTTGAACAGGTACACAGACTGCTTCAGAAAACCTGAGCTCGCCCGAGTTCTGCTTTGATAATGTCTGCTGCCTGCCAGAACGGTCACTACCTCCCGCTCTGTCTTATCGAAGCAATAGACACACCTTCTCCCCGATCGCGTACGCTACCGACTGTGTGTGGCACACAAACTCCTGGGCGCCCCGTCAGCAAGACTCACAGCTGCAGGCAACCAACAGAAGCGTACCATCGGGAGTACTGACAGATCGACGACGCGAAGGCCGCGCGTGCCATACACACGCAAACTGGAGTCTACAACCCCGCCGTCTGCACGCGGGCGCATCGCGGCCGTCCCGACGGGGTGGAACACCTGCCTGCAGTTCTCGCGGATGTACGCCTCGAGGCCGTCGCGCCCGCGCGCGAGCACGGCCGCGCTCGGCATCACGGGTGCGCGCACCACGCGCGCGAGCGGCGGCGTCGCGTACGCGCGGAGCGCGTGCTCGAGCACGCGGCGCAGCAGCGTGCGGTCAGCGGGGTGCGCAAAGTACGCGGGGTCGATGCGCGGCGGCGCGCGGGGGTCTGCGCTCGCGATGTGCACGCGCCCGCGCGAGAGCGGCCGCGAGAGCGCGCAGACGAGCGACATGTAGCGCTTTCCTCGCTGTGGGGGCGGCGCCGCGGGCATGCGTGCGCGCCCGTTGTACATCAGCAGCCTGTGCGGGCGTCGGTGAGCGCTGAGCGGCGGGCGCGAGGGCAGAGGGGCTGGACGCACTCGGCCTGGGGCTCCTCCCGAGCGGCAAACATCCGGCGGTGCACGGCGTACTGCTTCGCCAGGCCGCGCCGCAGCGCGGGATGTGCACCCGCAAGCGCTGCAGCGGAGGCGGCGTCGGCCTCTGCGCACCACTGAGCAATATCGTCTGCCCCGCCGAGCGCGTCTGCGCTAAGAAACGCGAACGCCTGCGCGGGCACCGCGGCGTACATGCCCTGCTTGGATTTGCTATCGGGACCTTGTGAACATTGCCGTCCCGAAGCGAAAAGCGCGGACGTACTAGAGCTCTGCCTGCACCGCTGCAAACGCAGGATCAGCCAGGTCATCCGTTGTCGGCTCGTCGGTCTCGATCTCGACCATCGTCGGCAAGCCGATGTGGTCCTCTGCAACCACGACTCAGCAATATCGAAATGATCAAAGGAGCGATACAGCGTACGTAGGTTCTCGCCGACTCCCGGTAGATCTACCTTGACCGCAATGCCGTGCGAAGGCAAGATCTCTGAACTACCGATTCCAGAGAGCTCAAGTAGCTGCGGTGTCTGATAGGATCCTATGCGATAGTCAGCGGGAGCTACAAAGCGTCATGTATCCGGCACACCTGCAGCGAGGATAATTTCCCTCCGGACGGCTGTCAGCGTCCGCACGATGTTTGCATGGATGAACTCGACACCAATAGCCTTCTGTAGGTCGCCATCTTCTTCGAGCAGCACCTAAGCAGGAGCATCAGTCGGCATCGTTGCGGATACCTTCATTACACACCTTGGTGACATGCGCTCCGGTAAGTACGAGCAGGTTTTCTCTATGCAAGTTGGGCTCAAGGTACGCAGAGGCGGCGTGGCTCCGTGTTGCTGTCCGCGCGTCGATCGACAGCAGCGATGTCATCGCCCCGTCGTTGCGGCCGTTCCCCTTCGCCATGCCCGTTAGCATTCGACGCCGTCATCACCGAGCGGGACACGCACTGTGTCCGGGTTGCGTGGCACACCGAGCGCCTGTAGCGTGTCGTAGAACGCCGCGTGCAACTCTGTAAAGTGCGCGCCGAAGGACGTCTTGACCGGGCCTGTCTCGTGCAAACGCCGGTCATTCACCGCTTGGGGCGGAAGAAAACGCAGCACGCACCATCCTGGCCATGGAACGCCGGATCCGGATCCGCGGCAAAGCGAATCGCGTCGTTAACGGAGAGTTCGCGCCTCTGCAGGCCTTCGCTCTGCAGCACGGTCAGACGCACACGAACGGACGGCAGGGTGGAAGCTTGCCTTCTTCAAGTAGTGTAACAGCGAGTCCCAGCCCCAGCCCTCGGCACCGAGCTCTTCCAGCGCATCGACCTCCGCTTTCGACGGGCGGAACATGCCCAGGAAGTTGATCTGGGTCTCGTCAGGCCCGCGTACGTTTTCTGGCATGGACGGGCGCGCGCACCAGCGACGACCCGCCGAGGCCTTTTCCGCGCGGCTGCGGGATCTCGCGGTTGTCCGCGCCAGGTTGCGGGATGCACGAGAAACTCCAGTCGTATTTTGGGTTGCCCAACGTGCGGGCGACGTAGCCTGCAGGGCTGATCAGCAGAAGCAGCAGTGTGTGACTGGCCAGTACGCCACTCGCCCGGAATATCGACCTCAGGCGCAGGCGCATGGTGCTCGCCCGCCTCGAGCACCGCGACAACGAGATCTGGCTCTTCGGAAAGACTGTTGCCCCGATGAGTGGCCAATAAACGACGGTGCTTCACAGTGCACTCACCGCGCGGCAAGCGCCAGCCCAGCCGTGCCGCCGCCGACGATGATGTAGTCGAGGTGGCGCGCAGCGAGTTGTTCGTACGACACGATTGGCATCTTCACTGTCCGAGTGCAAGTCACTCCTTGCGAGTCCCCGTCTACAACCCGCTTATATCTTACGCGGCTGGCGTCTGACTGGGGATATTCTCTGTTCGCACGGCGGACCCGGCACAAGGTGCACACGTCTCGCGCCCGCACGGCAGAAGCGAGCCCCGGGGCGAGAGCTCAGACGCAGTTTCAGCGAGCCGCACACGAGACCCGGGAGCAGCGGGCAGCGGTTGGGCCCATTGCTCGCCCTCGTACACAGGCGCCGACTGGGTCCCACGCTGGGCATGGCGTCCGGTCGCGTCTTCTGCGCTGTCCCTGGGTCTTTCGATGAGACGAGGATCCGGGGCGACTGTTCTTTGCGCGAAACCGTTGGGAGACTCGACGACCCGAACGGATTTGGTAAGGATACTACCTCTTTTGGACTAGAATTGAGGAACAGCATGCCAGGGGTCTTCCACCACTGAATCTCCAGTTTGGTCCCGTCGCAGACGGTATCGACAGTCACTTCAAGGCAGAAACTACATTTAGATATGTTATTCCATGCAGACGGACACTCCATTAGGCACATGGCACAATCTTGTCTCAAGGCACAAAGCCCTTCGCCCTCCAGTACCGGACCCAAGCCCGCGCATGCTCTTCCGACATTGACTGCAGGCCACACATTGTGCTGCTGGAGCGGAGAAGCTCCGAGGTGTCGTAGACAAGGTCGCGTGTCCCCTCAGCCGCTGCTGCACCAGCCGCCGCGCCATTCCCGTTCATCTGAGCGAGCGAGCGGAAGAAGTCCACAAGTTTCAGTGCGGGCTAGCACCAGCAAGACATGAGCCGAAGGCCAACGAGAGACAGAGAGGACCTTACGATTCTCTGGAGGGCATCGGGAGTAGGGTGCGCAGCGTGCTGCTCGAGTTTGGCGACCCAGTCTTGCACGGGCACAATAGGAATGTCACCACCGAGCTCCCCGCGCAGCCCGCTCAGGATAACATCCCAGCTCGTCGGACGAGGATGAACGACGTTCACGAGAGCAGGAAGTTCCTCTTCCGCGAGGACCCAGTCGACATACGCTTGGCCGACTGCATCAAGCGGGATCCAGGCGATGGGCTGTCGCATCACGTATTGAGTTCAAGTCGCATCGAGAGCACGATGACTTCCGCTTACGCCGCTCATCGCTGGCAGGCAGCCGAGCGCAATGCTGGATTTGGTCATGATAGGCATCCACTCGGTCGTTCCCCATGCACCCGTCTCCCGAGGCCCACAGGCTTGGCCCATGCGGACAGCAGTAGCAGGGATGCCCTTTTCGCGCGCCGCGCTGAGAACCTGGCGAAACGACGTCAGGTGCGGATGCGTGGAGGCCAGGGATATGACTGACATATTCGACGACATATTTGGAGGCCGTGTAGCCGATGCTTGCGGCGATTTCGGGATCTGGAAGTGGCCGCTCGGGCACGGGCCCAAGGGCAGGGTCCCAAGCGTTGGCGATTCCGATGGACGAGGTGATGAGCAATTGCACAGGACGCTCTGATGCTGCGGATATCTCCACGAGTTTGCGCACACCGGCGATCTGGTCTTCAAATGACTGTAACGCAAGATTGAAGTTCACTGTCCAGGCATTGTGGATGATGTGCGTGACGGATGACAGCACCTGCAAAAGAGACCGAGATGGACTGAGCACCCAGTCTGAACGGACCAGTTCTCAGCCTTGGACACGTACATCCTCGTATTCGTTCTCTGCGAGCCCGAAGTTATCGCGCGTGACATCCCCAACAAGCGATACCAGCCGGTTGTCCTCGAGCATCTCCGACGGAAGACCTCGCTCGATGAACGCAGCTTCAAGGCGCCCACGGGGATCGGCAGACGGCCGGTTGAGTGTGTATATGCGTGCGATACGGGGCTCCGCGAGCAGGAAAGCGAGGATGTGCGAGCCAATGTTGCCTGTCGACCCGGTGAGCAGGACCACTGGCGCCTCGCTGCTCGCGACAGCGCGTCGAAGCGCCTGTGCGGACGGCAGGTCGGCCGTGTACTTCGCGATCATGGCCCGGACGTCGTCTCCGCGGTGGTGTGCGTGCAGAGCGGCAGCGCCCGCGCTGGCGGAGGGGTCGACGAGCGCACCGAGTGCGGCGGCAAGCTGTTCAATCGTCGGGCGCTCGAAGATGAGGTTGGAGGCGACGCTCTGCGCCGCTTGGCGCACTGCTGCGTCGTCGGACGCACGCAGAGCGCCGATGATGCGGTTGCGGAAGAAGGTCGCGCTCAGGCTGGGGGCGCATCAGCGTCTGCAGAGCGAAACATTGGGCATGTTGGCTTACCTGTCGAAGCCCTGTTGGAATAGATCGACAGCAGGGGAGACCGGTTGGTCGTGAGATAGCAGGGTTGTAGCCTGGGAGACGAGCCATGGCTCCAAGTCTACCACCTTCCATGAACTCGGTGGAGTGATGCCGTAATTATCGGTACTCGCAGCAATCGTCTCGTATCTGAGGCATTATCAGCAAGGGCGTCCGCGAGAAGACCGCCTTCTTACAGCTTCTCTATCTCCTCATTGTATACCGCCAGTGCCTGCTTGCGGATAATCGTCCCCTTGCCAGCACGGGGCAGCGGCTTGTCCGGGTCGGTAACGATGATCATCTCCTTGAAAATCTTGGCAAAGCCGGGGGCCAGTGCATTTGCCTCTTCTATTCTCTGCCAAATCATGTTGCGGAACGACGCGAGTGCAGCCTCGTCGCGCGGGTCGATAGCATATTCGGGGCGAGACTCGATCAAAATACCCGGCTGTTCACGCTCGCGGCCGAACATGACGCAGCCGTAGACGAATGGGCTTGACGTGATGTAAGCCTCTTGCGGGATGGGCACGATCTTCTCGCCTATGCAACACTGAGACATGTCCGTCTGACTTGACTGGGAGGAAAGGCACCTGTGCTCAGAGTAATGACATCGTCCTTACGGCCGACGCTGCAGGCAACATTAGTTGCGTTCTGGGACATGGCCGCCAGGCACTTACATCTTCCATAGACCCGGCTTCGAAGGGTGCGGCTCAAAGAGATCGGAAGTAGCATACGCTCTTTGACCAGGGACATTGTACACGGCAATATCATAGCCTTCAATCTCCTGTTGTACGTAATCAGAGATCAATCGGTCTTCACAGATTGAGAGGACGTACATGAATGACAAGCTCATATGTGCCGTCCCCCTGAGGGTCCCATTTGATATGCGGAGCATCGACGGGAACGCGGTACCATGCCCAGTCAGGGTCAGGTTTGGTGCTCGTTCGTGGTATTTGATCCCAGGGGAGCGTAGGGTTTCCGAACTCCGTGCCTCCGTAACCGTTCCGCAAAGGCACGCCGACCTGCACAAGCTTATCGCCTGTCGAGATGGCAAGCGGGCCGCCGCCATAGATCTGCGACGGGTTCAATGGACCATCGTGGGAAGCGCGGTTATATACTCACGAGGATGGTCAGCGTCTTCAGGTACTCGATAATCTCCTTGGAGTGCGACCACGCCTGCCGGGCAACCATCAGCCCGCCTTCTCGAAAGGTGACAGAAACGCACCTCAACGTATGATGGCAGCGCGAGCATGGCTGTGCAGTTTGCGAGCTTCGATACCTCGTACACATTTTGAGGATGCGGGACGACGGGCGGCGCGGGATATTGGGGTGCGTAGACTACGACTTCCCGGCCGACAGACAGCGGATAAGTCACTTGCAGCAGCAGACCCATGGCGTGGAACGTCGGCAGGCCCATTGCGGCGTACCGGACCTCGCGGCTCCTGCCAAAGACATCTGAAAGAGCGCGTTCGTGAACTTGTTGTACGAGCGCGTATACCGGACCCGCTTACTGCTCGCCATCCACTGGAGCAGCCGACGATGCGTGAAAGGCACAGACTTCGGATAGCCGGTCGAGCCAGACGAATGGACATAGAGCGACGGCGCGAGCATGTCGATGGGCTTGTCTGACGCAGGGTAGGGTGTTACCTCCGCGGAGACCTCGCTACTGTCTCCGCAGAGCTGTGGGAACACCTCGGGCAGGCCTGGCAGGTCGTCGACACGCAGCGTCGTGCCTTTGGCGGCCATGTCGCTCTGTACCTGATGCACCAGGGCCATGGTCGAGGCTTGCGCGAGGACGCGGGTGCAAGATACCGCCTCGAGCATGTAGCACACGCCTTGCGGGGAGTTGCGCGGAGACATTGGGTAAGGCTGCAGTTACACTTGCGGGTTAGAGGGACGCCGAACGAGACGGTGTGTATGCACGCACCACAAAGCCAGCACGCAAGAGACCTACAATGACCGCAACATACAGTACGGTGTCGGTGTGGAGGAGCAAAGCAATTACTTCTCCCTCGGTGCCTTCTCTACGAGGGCGAGCGATATGGGCGACACGGTGGCTTGCCTCCACCATCTCTCGGTACGTGAGGGACACGAGCTGCTCCGGCGAGTCCTTCGACGGGAAGAGCAGCCATGGGTTGTTTGGGTGCTGAGTGGCATGGAAGTCAGCGAGGTCGGGGATGGTAGGTAGAGTGCCGTCGAAAGGCGGTAGAGACGAGTCCATGCTGGGTCGTGGTCACATCCTGGCCCTCCTTACGGGTTCTTAAGTACCATTACCTCAGGGGTACGTGAATTCGGACAGACACCGTGGAAGTTGAGAAACTCTGGCGCGGATGCTGCTATCGTATGCCGGACGGTATTTCCCATGGACGAATGTTTTGGCATTGGTCGGGATTGGCCGTGCGAAAGAAGCCCTTGCTTCTTGTCCGAGTGAAACGGGCGTTCGGTACTGCATCCTCGTAATGACATGAGCGTGTGTCGATACTGTATAGGGTCATAAGTATTGCCAACCTACTCATATCCGCGGAAGCGTATGATGCTTCAACTGTGGCGAATTGGGGGAGAGTCAGGACAATGAACAATACGGGAGTAACCAGACCACGGAATGGCGGATGTTTAGCATGACATGTTATCACAGATAAGGACACCTTGGGTACTACCTGCTGCAATAACTGGGGAGCTCTCCAGCGCGTGATGAGCTCAAGCATGACCTCGATTCTCAGCCGTCTCTGGTGGGCAGATGCATCTGGATGTCGATGTATTCGTGAACCAAATCCTACGACGCATTGCACTGGGCAAAAATGTCGGCAGGCACTTGGGAGTTTATGAGGTCGATGAACTGGTCAAGCGGGGTCCACGCCAAAGCAGGAAATACCACGCCATCGTGAATGACTCGTACAAAGTTGCTCCCGTGCACATCCCAAACCTGATTGTTCCACCGCGTCAGGCACGGCTATGCACAGCTGCGCTGAAGAACGTACCTCCATGACCAGCTCGCTACCAAGAGATGGCCACCGCAGCTGCGTCGTCTCGCCGAGACCGAGCGCAGAAATAAGCCGGATCATCGTGCCGTCGTGGCCGACGTAGAACCGCAGCTTGAACGTCTCACCTCCAGAGCGGAACAGCTCCATGTTCTGCGCGAGCTCCTGCAGGAAGACGCCCGCGGTCAGTTGGTTGTATGTAGTCGCGTTCTGGGCGTTGCTCCAGATGTAGCTGGTGCAAGAGAAGGTGAAATATTGCGCAAAGAAGTCAAACGATATGCGCACTTGTACTCAAAGTCACCGATAGAGAAAACTGTACGCGCGTCTTGGTTGGTGACACATTGTCCTGTCGTCGTATTGCAGGGAAGTGGATGACCATTACAGGTTCTTGAAGTAAATGTGTCAAAGAAATGGTCGTCTGAAGGGGCTGATATGAGCTCTGGGTCATGATACAGCAGTTATCACCTACACCATACAGCCCAATCCGACAGGCCTGCGGTACCTAACATGGCGTCTAGCCGCGTCTTCAGGTCCATATTCTCCTGAAGATGGTTAGTCCACGCGGGAACAGATTGGAAGGCGTTCCGAATATTTCCGGCTTTGTTGCATGGGTAGTTTGGCGGGATGGAGTCGATCTACAAGGCAGTCAGTGATCCATGTCAGGTCACTTTCCTCGAACACAACTCACCGGCGAAGGCTGAGTCGTGACGGGGAAAGACTTGGTCGCCATCGACTTGTCAAAGCCGACCAGAAGACCGCTCGCGACCTGCATGGTACGTGTCTCGACCGAGGTGCGCATGAAAATATCCTTTTCGTTCACCGAGTGCAGGAAGCCGAGCTTCTTGCTGTACACCGACCAAAAGTCCTAGGGCACGTCAGCGTTCGTCCCGCAAAGCGTGTGAGCAGGACGATCACCTCACCATGCTTGACGGCGTCCTCGAGCCCGCCACGGGTGAGCTGGCCTTCGTCGCAAGTGCCGTTCCAAATCGTGCTCAGGAAGGGGTGCCAAGGCGGGATGTCCGTCTCGTGGAAAACCTGTGCAGCGCCAGGGCCTCCAAAGTTGAACTGTTGGAAGTCGCTGCAGTCCCAGGGGGTATTGAGGACGTTCTCCTGAGGATATAGGTTGTCCGGCGTCCTCTAATCTTGGTGTCAATTCACATATTGGCATACACGTAGTCGCGACGACATACTTTGTGATGCCGCATAACCGTGTTGAGGTACACCAGCTTCGCGCCAGAGACGTTTGGGTTCGTGTAATGCGCGGCGTTGACATGAGGCGCGTTGCAGTAGTTGTACGTGTCCCAAGGAAGGTCTGCAGGTGTCTGTGACGTGTTATACACGCCGGTGACTGATGCAAGCTCCGTCTGGTTCGTCAAGATGGTCCCTACGACGGACGGCCGCTGGTCCTGAGCTGTGGCATGCGACGCCCAGAGTGCGGAAAGTCCAAGGAGGGAGTACTTCCAGGTCATCTCGAGGGTAGTTTGCCATAGTCCCATTTCCCCGAGGGGCTTTATAGGCGATTCTGGCTGGACGAACGTGCGTTTGGCCACCAGACCGTGTTTGTCGCGTAGCGGACCGCGGAGCACGCTGCTGTAAGATGGAAGAAGCGAAGGAAGGGTCACGACGCGATGAGGACCGTACGTGGGAAAGAAATGCCCGCCGGGAGAACGCCCATGTCCCGAGGCGTAATGAGCGGTGGGCAATGGACGACTTGACATGAACGTTCAGGAGTATAAATAGATGACAATATTGCACAGAACTGGTTCAAGGCAACGTTCATGCTCCGGACGAGCAGCAGTGCCGCTTGATAGCCTAGATGTCAGGATGTACCGGGTTTCACGGATTCTGCGGTGGAAATGGCGATCGGATGGCAAAGCACACGGTCATGCAAACTGTTTGGTCTATAAACTGGTATGTCATTGACAGTCTACGCGTGCAAGAAGACAGCAGGGCGCGTTGGCACGTGGGTTCGACCTTCTTGTTGCGATGACCGGAAAAGACTATACGTGGGGAAAGTACGTCAACGTCGCATAAGATATCCCAAGCGCATTCACACTCACGTGCCGAAGGTGCAACAGTCCAGGTGGATATATTTACTTGAGCTTGGCGAACAGTTTTGGTGCGGTGCAGTTCTGTAATACCACGTAGTGAGCCAAGCAAGGGAAGCGTAGAACTTGAGTAACACACGTCGACGCAATGCATCATACTAGACAAACCAGTGTCAGGATAAACATATGCAGAGAGACTAGCATACTTACTGGTCTGCAAATAGGACGGGATGGTAGGTACAGCTGGTCAGGACACAGACAGTGGTTGAAGTGAAGACACGTACAGCTAAAATGCAAACGTCAGCACAGTGTTATGTAGATCCTCTGTGGTGAACTTACAACTCCTCAATGCAGTTCTCGCCGTGGAAGCCCTTGCCGGCGTTGACACGCTCCTCGCACTGCTGGAAGTGCTTGGTGGCAGCGGCGCACTTGGCGGACTGAGCGCACTCCTCGCGGATGGCAGGAAGAACCTAGTATTCCATGCAGTCAGCAGGACCGCTGTCGGGAATAAACCAGGATGCGCACATCCTCGGGCTCCTCCTCCTCTTCCTCCTCAGCCGCGGGCTCCTCCTCGGCGGGCTCCTCAGCAGGGGCCTCCTCCTGCTTCTTCTCCTCCTTCTCCTCAGGGGCGTCGGCGTGGACGGTGGGCAGGAAAGACGAGAAGAACGACGAGAGGCTCATGGTGAACGTTGACAGAACGGCTCGAGATGGTTGGACGGAAGAACGCGGTATGCACCTCATTTCCAGGGTTAGGGGCAATCTGATCGGAGAGGAAAACCCTAACCCGAAGATTCGGCTGCAGAGCTCGTCTTGGTCGCTTGCTTCTCTGCGGCCATTTCCTCTGACCCTCTCGCCATCTCGCCCGTTGACCATCGCAGATGGTCGAAATTACGATCAGAAAGAGGCCGCGTGCCGACGCTGTCATTACGCAGCGCAAATTCTTTAAGAAAACAGCGCGGGGAAAGGTCATCAAAGGTGCGCCGTGAATGGTCTTGGGTTAGAGCCTAGTCGGCTGAACGCATACCTCAGTCCTAAGAGAGCGATATTTGCGTGACGATGTCAGCTGCGGCATACACAGCTGTCGTGAATGTGCCTCTATAGCAGAGTCATCACCCACGCTTCCTTCCTCTGGGTCGCTTGAGCATTCAAGCTTCCCGAATGGACACTTTGTGCTACCCGACACGAATGTCTTCCTTGCTCAGGTATGCTCTACCAATATGCCTCGCTGCTGCCCAACCTCTGTTTCTGTGCCGAAGACCTGATCGTCTTCAGCCGGCGTCCACGAATTCGGAGCTCATGTATGCGCGTAGATGGACCTAATCGAATCGAATTTATTCACTCCTCCAATCATCGTCCTGCAAACCGTCATGGAAGAAGTTCGCCATCGCTCGCTGCCGTTATACAACCGCTTGAAGTCGCTGCTGAAAGCGGACGACAAGCAGACATGGGTCTTCTACAACGAGTTCCGCTCGTGCGTGCTCATATACAGTGTCTACGAGTCCTCTTACTGAGCTACCTCCAGAGAGACCGCTGTGGTTCGTGAAGAGGACGAGTCGCCCAATGATAGGAACGACCGAGGTGCGAGAAAATACACTTGTGATTGTCAACTCAGCTCACATAGTCGTCAGGCATTCGGAAGGCGACGTCGTGGTATAACACGCATATCTCGCTGTCCAGACCACCCATCCGCGGTCAAGCAAAGCCAACGCTTCCGGACGTTGTACTCCTCACAGATGACGCTGCGAACCGCCAAAAGGCTGAGAAAGAAGGCATCAGATGCATGTCGGGTACGCATACATGCGGCACCTTTTGCTCCTTTGCATGCTGAATAGAGATATCTAGTCCGGAGCTACGTCGAGGGTGCCAAAGAGTCTAGCAAACTTCTCGATCTCCTGTCCGCGGTTGGTTCGGATGACATTGAACCGACGAAGGCCGTTGCAGCCAGGCAAGCACTCTACCCAGAGGTGAGTCTCGGACGTAGCCTCTTCTACCAGAAATTAACCGTGTCGTTCTCTAGTATCTACCCATGGCTACCCTCGTCGCTGGTGTCAAAGCTGGACAATTGCACCAGGGACACTTCAACGCTAACCCGTACAACTATCTGGAGGTAAGTGCCATCATATGTCGATAAATGCGTTGTTTGACAGGTTTTCAGGGCAGTGTTCCCGTCCCTGCGTTCGACAAACCTGTTCTGCTCATCGGACGTGAGAACATGAACCGCGCTATCCAAGGGGATGTTGTCGCCGTCGAAGTTTTCCCTGAGTCTGAATGGAAGGCCCCGGCGGATGAGGTGGTTGACCAAGAGAGCAAGTGATTCTTTTTTCTCTATCGCGACTTGCACGCTGACGTATGTTATACAGCGACCCTTAAGAATGACGATGCCGATGAGTCCGAGGAAGAAGGCGACGACCTGGAGGCTGTCAGGGAAGCCAAGGTCCTCCGGGCCGAGCAGGCGAAGCGGGCTGCCGCGGAACGACAACCGACCGGCCGGGTTGTCGGCATCATCAAGAGGAACTGGCGATCGTATGTAACCAGGGTTCTACTCTGAGCCACCATCTCACAGCGGTACCCACAGCTATGTGTGCCACATCGACGCCACCTCGCTGACGTCCTCGCACGAGACGTCTCTTTCGCAGCAGACGGTGTTCGCGACGCCCGTCTCGCGCGCGCTGCCGCGCATTCGCCTGCGGACGCGCCAGGCGCCGGCGCTGCTCGGGCAAAAGATCCTAGTGACGATCGACCGCTGGGAGAGCACGTCGCGGTACCCAGAGGGGCACTTTGTGCGCGCGCTCGGGAAGGTCGAGAGCAAGGAGGCGGAGCAGGAGAGCCTGCTCCTCGAGTTCGACGTGCCGTACCGCCCGTTTGGCAAGGCGATCCTCGACTGCCTGCCGCCCGAGGGCGACGCGTGGGTCGTTCCGCCGAAGAGCGACACGCACCCCGAGTGGCGCGACCGCGAGGACCTGCGCGACCTCCTCATCTGCAGCATCGACCCGCCTGGCTGTCAGGATATCGATGATGCCCTCCATGCGCGCCCGCTTCCGAACGGCAACATCGAGGCTGGCGTCCGTGAGTGGACCGGACGTGCCTTTTGTTTGGGTTGAGCTGACGGTCTTCTAGACATTGCCGACGTCTCGCGTTTCGTGCACCCCGACACTCCGATGGACAGCGAAGCTGCTGCGCGCGGCACCACCGTTTACCTGGTCGACAAGCGCATCGACATGCTGCCCGCGCTTCTCGGCACCAACTTGTGTTCGCTTCGGCCGTTTGTCGAGCGGCTGGCGTTCTCTGTTATTTGGGTGGGATCGACCCGTATTTTTCCACGCTGGGCACTGTCTCATGCTGTTATACAGGAAATGACCCCTGAGGCGGAGATTGTCAACGTTCGCTTCACAAAGTCCGTGATTGCATCCAAGCAGGCGTTCACGTATGAAGAGGCCCAGATCCGGAAGGACGACCCGTACGAACTTGATGTCATCCTCGTGCCATCGTCTGCTGAACAACTCTGTGCAGAAATCAGAACGACGAGTTGACGAAGAGTATCCGGCTGCTGAACAGCCTCGCCATAAAGCTCAAGGCAGCGCGTATGGCCGCCGGCGCTCTAAACTTGGCGTCGCCTGAAGTGAAGATCCAGCTGGACAGCTCTGAGTCGTCCGATCCCATCGACGTGGAGCAGAAGGAGCTGCGCGAGACGAACAGCCTCGTCGAAGAGTTCATGCTGCTCGCCAACATCAGCGTCGCACGCAAGATCCAAGAGACGTTCCCGCAAACGGCAGTGCTCAGGTACGCGTAATCGCTGACTCCTATGATGTGTGGTTGGCTCAAGGAGATTAGACGGCACTTGCCGCCGCCGCGGACGAACTTCGAGAAGCTCCAGGACATCCTGAAGAAGCGCAAAGGCCTGTCGCTGGACGTCTCGAGCTCGGGCGCACTCGCGGCGTCCCTCGACCAGTGCATCGTGCGTTATCGTCGCCTGTTTTGCCCCGACGACGCTCTGACCGCTGTTGCGTACAGGACCCGTCGGAGCCTGCCTTCAACACCCTTGTCCGCATCATGGCGACCCGCTGCATGTTGTCTGCGGAGTACTTCTGCTCCGGCAGCGTCGCACGGGACACGTTCGGGCACTACGGCCTGGCGTCGCCCATCTACACACACTTTACGTCGCCGATTCGGCGCTACGCAGGTGCGTATCGGCGCGACACGATGTGCTGCTGTACCCCGCTAACGCCGTGGCAGACGTCCTGGCGCACCGGCAGCTCGCGGCGGCGATTGGGTATACGCCGCTGCACCCGAGCCTGCACTCGAAGGCGCACGTCGAGCGCGTGCTCGAAGTCGTGAACAAGCGGCATCGGATGGCGCAGATGGCGAGCCGGGCGAGCGTCGAGTTCTACGTTGGGCTCGCGCTCAAGGCGCGCAGCGCGAAAGAGACCGTCGTCGAGGACGCGTTCGTCATTCGCGTGTTCCGGAACGGCATCGGCGTGTTCGTCTCGAAGTAGGTGTCGTGCTGCTACCCGTTTTGTGCGCTGGTTGCTGACGCCGCGTTTGGTGCAGGCTCGGGCTCGAGGGCCTCGTGATGTTCAAGCGCGAGACGAGCTTCGACGCGGAGAATTATCGCATCACCGTCCCCGCAGCGGATGGCGAGGCGACGATCTCGGTGTTCGACAAGGTGCGCGTGCAGATCGAGGTTGAGAAGGACCGCAACACGCAGCGCGGCAAGGTCAAGATGACGCTCGTCGGGCCCGTCGACCTCCGCGAGCTCTCTGCGTAGGCGGGCGCAGGCTGCAGCCACGCGGCCGCGGTTGCGGTTGGGAGGGGCGAGTCGCCGACCGGCCGGACGCGCGGCTGCGGAGGCACCGAACACGAGCTCAAGCCCCAGATGCGACAAAAGAGAGTACTAGAGGCGAGGCGTATTTGAAACCGCTGGGAAGGTTGTGCGATGAGACGATTGGGACGACCGCCGCTGCCGACATCGGCCGGCGGTGGGTTTTGACGGCGTGTGCGTGCACTGTACCCGGTAAGAGGCCCTAGATCCTGCCCCTCTGTCGAATACACCGTCGTTTGCGCGATACGCTCCTTTCGGACCTCCGTCAAGAGCTGCTGCGCGAGACCTGCCTACCCCGTTATCTCACTTCTTTTGCTTTGTGGAAGTTCTCCTTCGTGCTGTGTCTCCTACAACGTCTCACCACCGAGGATGCGCTCGTCTGGCTCGGCTAGGACTTATCCAGGCAATGCGAATTACCGCGTCCGCAACCACTGCTGTCACATGTCGATCTTACATCGCAAAGTTGACGATCTTGAATGACTGTGCTGCTCGCCGACCCAAAGGCACACTTTACCTCCACCCGCGTGCGGACAGGCTGGGCTTGTTCATCACTCAGGAGGGAAGATGTTTTGCCGTTGATCAATCGCTGTGACCTCGAACAAAGCACGCATGTATATACATCCTGTGTTCTATACGTGCACTCCTAAATACCTGGCAAAATGGAAGGAAAGAGATGCCGATGTCCATCCTGGCCGTGACGAGTAGCTGCTCGCAACCACTTCGGCCACAACGAACCCCAGAAAGCCACACGGGACCGCTGACGTTGTTGTTACAATCATCTAAATTAGATTCGCTCACAAACAATGCTCATTATTGCATCTGAGACCTCTCTGCCCTGCTCCGAGATTGAACGCACATCGTGGTTCTTGCTAACAATACGCAGGAGCCCTGAAGTTGACAGCTTGTGAAGGGCGTTGGTGAGAATGTCAGTATAAGCCCTGATGAGGTATTGGTCGTCGGAGCCGTACACGAGCCGGAAGACGACGTCTGACAGGCCCCTCCAGTCCTGAAGCTGAAGAACGGTCTCCTGAAGCTGATGCAGCGCTTGGCGGACGCTTTCCTGCTCCAGGTGGTAGTACCCAGGCTTTTGGAACACCCAAGACGTGATCACGATCTGACGAAAACAAGTGTAGGGACTCTTCTGCAGGCTCGACAGCGTAGGGCAGACCATCTCACGAAGGTCGACGTCGATAGATGCCATATCCACGTTTGTATAGAACGATTGAAGATTGCTGCATCTCGATAAATTGTACCCTTGTACGCAGGACTGGAACCGTGATCCTAGCCAAGTTCAGAGTCAGCGTTACTAGTCGTTTGGTTGATGATTCACAACACATACCTGATCCGATGACCACCACCGGCATACTGGACAGGTATACGAAGTGATGAAGGCGGTGCCCTCTTGTGTTCAGCAGCTTCTGTAAGCTGATGTCCTCCGCCACGGGAGCGCCGATCTCTAGCGATGTCGGTCCTCGCTCAGAACTCGCTAGGAGTGAAGGAATTGAGGCGCTGCTAGCATCATGGATGTCACTGCCGAGCCCGATGGAAGTAAAAACAGCCAGGAAGTCGAGCGGCATTCCATTTAGCCTGCTCGAAAAGCGGAGGCGGCCAATATGGCGGAAATGTTGTATAATGCGCTGTATAGTAGTATCCCGCCCCCTCCATGGCCAACCATTGAATGCGAGTTCTTCTATCGACAGCCGCTGTGGTGGCACTGGAGTTGCTTTCGTCTGTAGAACGATGTCCTCGAGGAAGATACGCTTGAGTTGGGGCAGGCATTCGAATATCTCGAATAACACAACGGGGTCCAAAGTATTCTCGGAGTCGAGAGATTGCGGGACCGCCTGCAGGGGCATACGCAAACGGAGGCTCCGTGTCGCCAGCGGGGACATACGCAAACGGAGGCTCCGTGTCGCCATCCGGACATGGGGCGCGCCCTGCAAAAAGTCCAGGAGCATCAGGATCTCCTTCCGAACACGTTCGTGATCCTCAAAATGGCAGGAGCAGTAACAGAGTGCGCAGTTCCGTTTGTGAGAAGCGTCGACACAAGCTCCATCGATGACTGGACCGTGCGTGAAGATGAGGTCGTGGAAGAGATGGCATATCGCGAGGTCCCTCCATGTTCTTGACACGAGAGCACACGTGCTGAGATTTCGCTGGTCCCCTTCGAACCGTCTGTGTCTGTCCCAGTACGATATCTCCTCCGTACGAAGGATGGCAAAGACGTTGTCGAGGATATCTCCACAGAGTACTTTCTGGAGTATCCCGGTGCTGGATGAGAACTTCGTGGATAAGGTCGGACTGCCCCCGCGTTCAGCTTCCATTACGCTACGTCTGCAGCGGCAAACTCGATTGCGATTCTGAAAGAAACTTATGAGATGAGAAAGACGGTACGTATCGAATCACACTTGCAAACAGGTGGCGGTTGCAGTACAAGCGACTGTTTGCTAGAAGCGCGGACGCAAGTCTAAACGTGCGAACGATATACACCTTTAACGGCAAGTCGACGGGATCGATAAGATAATGGCTCACGGTATGTATCGTCGGAGCGTGGTGAGAGGAGCTATGGTCGCTGAACCAGTCGCACGATCACAGCACTTGCGCTCTAGACCTGTCGTAGGCTGTAGACATCTGTGACCATGCCATTCACGTCTCGGTGCGTTCGAGCAATAGCACGCAACGGCTCGATCGATGTCCCCGCACCACCTTCGGACGTCTCTGAAGCTAGGCGTGGATTCTGCCGTGCTCCGACTGTGCAGTTAGCTGACCCGCTTCTTGCACCGTAATGTGTCTGCCCGATACCGCACGAAAGCCTTTCGGTAGTGCGGCCGCGCAGGACCCACGCTCGCAGAAACAAAACTATATCCTGCAGCCAGGAAAGGTGGTGCGACGGAGCTTTCCGATCGTCGTCGGATGCCCAAAATGACAGCATGCGACTTGAAGTAGAGAGGAACGAGCAATGTGAACGCAAAGGGGGGTGCGGCGCTGAGGCTGCGGCTGCAGCTCTCTCTTGGGACGAACACAGCCAAGCGGGGTTAGCGTTGGAGGATGACAGCGACGCATGGGGACCGCAGGCGGTCCCGTGCAGTAGAGTGGCATCGACCCGAAGGTAAGGATGTCGTGCCTAACCTTTCCTTGACCGGGTTAGCAGAGCTCAGGGTTCAAGAGCATACTCTAAGCTTAGCACGCACGAGGAACGCCGTGCTGAAGTTGCCGCGTGTGCCATGGATGCTCATCTTGGAATAGCAGACAACCCTGACATAAGCACTGGTAAGCAAGCCGGAGACAGCAACATGACTTTTGCGGTGCCACATCAAGGCACTTCGGAATCCACACGTCTGATACGAAAGAATATTCCTGAGTACGACTTCTAGGCAGCCATCGAGGCTTTGAATGTTCAATGTCTTCGGGGTAGAGGTATCTCTTTGAAGTTACATGACGCGTCCTTCGTGTGCACGGTCGTAGGTGCTTGGGCGCCTGCGAATGTGGACAGTCAGTGCAGTTGACTCACCAATATTCCAGCCAATGGCGTCCGGTCCATTTGTTTCGCGTCATCCCAAGACCAACAGCTTGTAAAGGTATCGATATTATTCCCGCGGCGAGACACTAGCATTTTTCAGCGACGAATCTCTATTGTATCAACACGTCACAGGCCGAGCTCGTCAGCGTACGGCAGCGCCTTGATGTCACCGACGGCAACGTATGTGGGCTTCGACTTGAGGAGCGAAGAGGCCGCCTGTACAATGCGAAGTGAGCAAACGTAGAGGTCGCGCAGAAAATAGGCTTACGTTGGCAACAGCAGAAGTTTTCACACCGTCGAACGCGCCGAGGACCTGCTCGAGCTTGGGCGCGGAGCCAGCAAGAAGCTGGGTCCCGAAGAGCGCCGCGGCGCCAACCTTGTCCTCGCTTGTGGAGGCGGCGTAGAACTTGACCTTAGCAGCCGCACGCTTGACCTCCTCGTCCTTGACGTTCGCGGCGTCCTTGAGTGCCTTCACGGCGGCCTGGCCCGCAGCCTTCACCTGCTCGGCGGTCTCACCCTGGACCAGGAGACCAAAGAGCGCGGCGTCGGAGTACGGGAGGAGCACAGCCTCAACGGACGAGCCCTCGGGGATGGCGGCGGCGATGGGCGAGAGACTCTTCGACCACTTGATGGCGCGCTTCGTGGAGAGGTGTGCGGTCAGCACCGCGACCTCGGGCGCGAGCTGGCCAGTCGTGCCGAAGCCGATGAACACGGTTTGCGGGCCGCCGTGGCCCTCGACGCGGGTCTCGCCGCCAAAGTACTTGCTCGGAGACGAGCTTGGCGCAGCGTTTGCAGAGAGCTTGCCGAGAGACTTCTCGAGGAGGTGGGTGAGAGTCTCCTGCGAGATGCCGGTGCCAAGGACGGCAATGTTGCCCTTGGAGAAGACGGAGGACGCGTACTCCTTGATAGCCTCGACATCAACGGGGTCGTGCTCAGCCGAGAGGAGGGGCGCGCCAAGGCCATTGCGGAAGGCGAGGATGTGCGCGAGCTCAAGAGCGCGAGTGGCGGGGTTGGACGCGGCGGCAGCAGACTCGGCAGCGCAGACGGGCGCGACGTACTCCTGGAGCTCGTGACGGGTGAACTTTGCGTCGGTGACGAACGAGGAAAGGACGTCCACGAAGTAGTTCCTGACACCCGGGTGAGGAGAAACATAGGTGACGAGGACGTTCAACTCACTCGTCGCCGCGCAAAAACTCTGCTGTCAAAGCCAAGTGCTCCCTCGACAAGGTCGAAGACAGGACACCGCCGTACAATTCAGCTTCACGGATTGTCGCGAGACCGGAACGCTTGCCCGTGCTCTGTGTGCCACGATTTCAGTTCGTCCACTTCGTAGACTTTGTAGCAAGAACCCGCACCTTGAAGGCAAAGTTGGTAAGGGCGTGGGCGACGCCAGGTTTGTTCTGGTACCGACTGCCAGCCTTGACGAGGAAGGTGACGGTCGAGGTCGGTTCGCCGTTGTCTGCCGCGGCGACCTTCACGCCAGCAGCGTCGACGACGGTTGCAAAGTTGCGCACAGCGCGGGTCGCACGCGACGCAGATGTCCTCGCGGCCAGCATGGTGGTAGACGAATGAGAGCAGAGAGCAGACGGTCGCGCTCAACGCGGCCGACGTCGAGGATTGCCCGGATTTGACCGAGTGTAAGCGCCTGTTACTTCATTCAGACAATTCAACAGCATACAATCCCTGCAACATATCTCTCCTCTGTTTTGATGCTCATTCTGTCTATTGATTCACTTTCTCGTTTGAATTCTTACTGCAGGAATAGGCCAACGGGCTCACAGATTGCGAGAAACTGGCAGGAAAACCGTGTTGCTTCATTAGGAAGGTGTGATTAGCGCTGGCTGTACCTGTCCCCGCTTCGTGTCTCTCCGCATCTGGAGGCTGACCATGACTGTCGCTTGGCTGACAACCTCTGAGCTCAAGCATATAATGCTGTATCTGCAACCTTTAGGCTTTCTCGCCACCCCTCTACCTTGCACGCTGGAGACTGGCTGCTCCGTGAAACACTTGCGCCAGGCGCGCTCCCTCGACGCTCTGCGAACGTCTCGCTAATGGCCCCCAGGCTCAGCAGGCCTCACTCGCACTACGTTGGCTCGCAAACGCATCCCATCCGTGCGCGCAAGGATGCGCTTTTGATTGGCCCAGGTGGCGAAATCGTGGCCGCGTATGGAGTTGGTGATGGTATACCTGCGATCCCGCAGGTAGTCACCGGCCGTTTGCAGCAGTACACTGCAGCAGCTAGTCCCCAGGCGACGGTGGCAGCAGACCAACAAAGTGTTTCTCCTACAGTGAGTTGTGCTGCACCATGTCCTTGGGGGAAGCAATTGACTTCTGACGGTTTGCAGGGTCTCACGACCGTCCCGAGCATCGTGCCCTTACCCTCTGCAACGACTGCAATCGACCCGCTGAGTTCGGCATCGCTATCTGGCACCCCGACACTTTTTACGCAGCTGGCTACGTCTAGTCCTTTCTCGAGTTCGACCTCGGCCCCTTCGAGTACTCTGACTAGCAGTGTCTCTTCTTCGACGTCGATTTCTTCAACGACTATTTCACCAACATCGAGCATCTCCTCGTCGTCGTCTTCTATTGCTGCTTTCACATCTGTCTCTCTTTCTAGCTCTGGCACTCCTTCTGCTATCGTTGCTCCGACGCATTCTGGACCCCCTGACCATCGACAACTTTATCTTGGCATTGCGCTTGCTTCCATATTCGTCGCAGCTCTCCTCGTCGCTCTCGCCGTTTATCTCTATCGTATATGCGCCGCATCTCGTCGCCGGCGTCGGAGAGCAGGAATTATTTGGCCTTGGGACCGCAAGAAACACGACAACGAAGACGGCCTCCCGGGAGAAAGCACTTATGATTACGGACGTTTTGGCGCGTCGAACGGCGAGCCGAAAGATCGCGTCGATGGCGAGCTCCCCGATCCTCGCTATACTGAGCGGTCATACGCCGAGCGTCAGCTCGCACATGGGCTCTACGATATCCCTATCACCGCAAGTCCGTTTCGCCCAGTGCCTCTGCCGCACATGACGACGATCCCTGATCTCGAACCTGAGCTTGGCCTCCTGCAAGTCGCCAACTACGTCCCTGGCGATATATCAAGTGACGACGGCAGCCGTGCAAACTCCCGTCAGGGCGTTATCACTGACCGTGCTCCGCTGGCCTCTGCTTCTCCTGCCGCTGAACAGTGGAGTGTCTACGGGCCCGAAGACGGTTTCAGCAACCCGTGGTCCCCGCTGCGGGTCAAGTCTCGGGAAGGCCTTGGAATAGTGACCGAGGGTAGCGTCGTTGATCCATCTCCGGAGGAGGAGCACGCAAGCGTCGAAGAACAGAAGGAGGCGTCTGCAGCCCAAGACAGTTGGACGGCGTCTCTCCGGTCCAATATCGCACATGCGCTTCAGGTCGTCGTCAGCAGCGCCTCCAAAGCATCGTTAGCCAGTATACCCCGTGCGCCCGAGAAGCATGACCATCCGACTGAAGTTACCAGAAATCCGTTCGACGATCCGACGTCATCCACGACCAGCCTACTCGCAGTGACCACGGATATAGCGACCCCTCGGTGCACGGAGTGTCTTTCTCCTGGCGACGAAGCCGTTCTGGGCTCCTCAAACAGGCCACCATGTCTCTGTGAATGGCTGAAGCAGAAGAATCTCCCCGTTCCTCCGTCGATGCAGCAGCACACCCACCTCGCCGTACCTTCTCCTGCTCCGGGATCTTCGCCACTCGGCGCAGCGTCGTCTCCAATGAGCCACTACGACTCGCCTGGCGGCTCCTCGAAGGGTTCGCACAGTCCCGATTTCGAGCTCCCGCAGATCCCGACATCGCGCCGCGGTTCGCAGTCGTCCCTGCAGCAGGTCATCGATCGGAAGCGCCTCCAACGCGGTCGCTCCAAGAAGCAGCTCATGACGCCACGGACGCCGCGCTACGGCAGCACGCCGCTCGTCCGCGCAGGATCGACGTGTACCGTAGGCTCGGACATGTCGCGCTGCGGCAGCACGGACAGTGCGTCGTCGGGGCCGCTGACCGACCAGGAGCAGTTTGCCGTGCGAATGCTAAAGGAGCGCAGGAAACGGGTCATGGACTCGCAGCGAGTCGCTGCAAAGCATTCGTTGAGCCGACCGAGTGTCCGGCTGGGGTCTCGGCGGCGGCCCAAGGCTGGTCCTCGCACGCCTGCTGTCGATGCATCTGTTCCTTGATCCTGTGCACTCCTACCTGTCATGCTCCGCCCTCGCCTGGTCCCATTCCAATAAACTATTTTGCATTCACCTCCCAACTGGAGATCTGTGTTGCACCCAACAGCCTACAAGTACAATTCCCGGCACACAACATCAAATACGGGTAGGAGTAGGATCGGGCAGTCGACGCGCATGAACGGTGTAGTAATAAGCCACGAGGCCACGGACGGTCTCGAGCTCGAGCTTGACCGCGCGGATGAGCGCATCAACCTCGGCGACGTGGCGCAAGAACTCGACGAGGAGCGGCTTGAGCGAATCGACATACATGACGAGGAACCGGCGGGTGTCGCGGCCGAGCTGGGCCTGCGCGGCGTCCCAGTCGCCGATCGGGAGCGAGAAGCGGCGCGCGACGATGCGGCCGAAGCGCGCGCTGTCGACGACGTGCTGCTCGAGGCGCTCCGCGAGGGGCGCGACGCCGCGCGCGTACAGCGCGTCGCGCACGACGCCGAAGAAGCGGACCGTCGCGGGCGCCGCGGCGCCCGGCTCGCGCCCGTCGTGCGTCCCGACGAAGCGGCCCCACTCGCACGCGAGGAAGAGCCCCTCTGGGCGCAGCACGCGCGCGGCCTGGTCGAGCAGCCGCGCGTAGTCGCGCACCTGTGTGTGGGTGTGTGCCGGGCGTCAGCGGGCGCGCGCTCAGTGTGGCGCAGGAGCGGGGACGTACCGCGAGCGAGACGGAGCGGGCGTGCACGAAGTCGAAGGTGTGGTCGCGGTAGCGCCAGTCGGCGTTGACGTCCGCCATCTCGAAGAAGACGTTGGGCGGCGGCATGCGGGTGCCGATGGGGACTGCGGAGGGGAGCGTGGTCAGACGGCGGTGTGCGCCTCAGGGTCTGAGGTTGGACTTCATACCGATGTCGATGCCGTCGAAGCGGACGTTTGGGAATTCGGCCGCCATGTCGAGAACCCTGTGTGCTGAACTTTAGTACGGCATCATGACGCATCAGAGCCTCGACTCACCAGCGACCCGTACCCGTGCAGAGATCTAAGACACGCTTATTCGCCACCACGACTTGCTGAACTGGGCCCAGGTAGTTGCTGCCCACCACGCGGCGAAGGAGTTCATGCTGTCCGTTGACTCTCTTGAGACACCGCCCTGATCGTCAGCAGTCGTTGAGCAAGCGCAAGCGATGGATCACGCACTTCTTGCTCCCGCGTATCCACAGGAAGCGGATACGGGGATTGACCATGAGAATGGAAGAGGCGACCGTCACGCTCGCGGAAATATCCAGCGAAATCAGCTTGGTCGAGCTCGGTGACGTCTGAAGATGCGTCAGAGCGGTAGGACGACACGGAGGCCGCGTCGTCCAAGTCGTTGGGATCAGGGTCAGAAGCGTTGTCCATGTTGTTGTTGGGGCTGTCATGGGGGCGGTAGATGTGGACAGCCATGAGTGGGGACGTTGTGGCGGGTGATGCAGGAAGGAAGCGTACTTGCAGAACAGAGAAACGGCGACGAGGGCTGCTCCTGGATGACCCCCCTCGAGCGGACTGCTGAGAACAGTATCAGAACTCCGACGGTATTCGAATATACAATTGCCCCAAGCCGGGCCAAACACGATGCGTAGACCGTCTGATCAGAGGGCGATCGCAGAGGAAACCCCAGATGGCTGGCCTTGCGGGGAAGACACTCTTACCTCACAACTCGAGAGGCAGATTGTGGCAAGACGACGTAGGATCGACGTAAATATGGGGAAGGGGCGAGTTTCGCGGGTTCAGTAGGGGTCGAGGCGTCGAACGATAGGCCCACGGTGCAGGGAGCGACCTAGGGCCAGGCTGCACAGAACAGGAGAACTCCGCCCATCGGAATGTGGATCTTATGGCCATACTGTGTTAGGGAAAATGGACAGGCGATAAGCTGGCCATGCCTGCAGAATACCAAGTCCGCGATGTTGGAGGCATCGAACTTGTACCTATCCGGAAAGACGTGTGCGGTGCGAGAAAGGCTGGACGGATTTCAGACGCCCGCAGTGGTTGTCTCGTGCATCGCTTTTCATCATGGCGCTCCAGATGCCAGATGGCGTTTTCGAGAAACCGTGGAAAAACGAAGAGGTTGGCCCGCAATACGAGCGGAAGCCTTGGGCGGAGTGGAATCCCAGTCTACGACCTGCATTTTCAAGACCCGACCTCCGTAGAATGGACATCGCTTCCGGGCGGCACGGTGCGCTACGTTTTCTTCGGCGAGCAACGAGTCTGACGAATTGTGGGGACCCTGTTCTTTTCGTCCGCGACACCGTCAAAAAAGCCTAGACTGCAGACCAACCGTGAGAATATGGCATAACATAAGTACAAACATACGCCTACACGTCTCACGGTTTTCTGGCCTTGCTCGTTGCGCTGTGCGTCCACGATAATGACAAGCTGACGATTCATCACCAACAACCTGCGAGGTGCAAGCCAGAAGATCTAGTTTGCGGTCAGAGTGACCATGCCCCCCCCCCTCCGCGAACAATGCTCCCACGTCTTGCCGGCTTGTGCACGCTGCAGGTGTCGAGATCGGTCGCAACCTTGAAGACAGGGGCTGAGATATTGCCAAAAGGCCGTCTGCCCTGGTGGGCAATCCGGTCACGAGCGTCCGAAGCGAGGAGATCGCTAAGCTCGAGCCGCCAAACCCACGCCACGGAGCACAGCGGGTAATAATGCAGGGCGCCACAGCACGCGTGTCGAGCGCGACGAGACGGCATCAACGGTTCCCACCATCGCGGGAGAGCACCCGAAGGACCACAAAATCTATACGCTGACCCTAGAACACATGGGCAGGTACGCGTGGCGAAGCCGTTATGGCGTGGTGCACTGACACATTCGCTCGTCTAGTGGGAAGAGGAGGTCGTCTGACCAGCCATCAGGAGAGAGCGGCCCCCAGAGAAGAGAAGGTGCCAGGAGGGCTCGACCGGCACGGCTGCACCTTATCGTCAGCCTTCCACTTCGGCAGCCTGCTCTGCGCACTCCAGCGGTGCCAGTGGCTACAACACGTGCGTATTGGGAAAGTCTACCGTCTAATGCTTACTCACAGCCCATATTAACTGCAGCATGGTCAAGACCTTTCGAGACTCGTCTCAGATCGATCGGGTTTGGCGCGAGCGGCGATGAGGCCATCAATGGACCTCTTCTGTCACTATTTGCACGTGCCCAGACCGGTCCATCGGCCATGGACATCGCTGGTGTCGTCGCAGGGGAGGACACTCGCTTCCAGGAACTGTTGAATGCAAGGGGAGACCAACTGTGGCATTTCGTTTACCTGTTTAGGTCACCAATTTTTGTTGGCACCCGTGAGTATTTTGATACTGGCCGCCGCTCGCGCGCTGATCTTGGACTGGCGTAGTACCCTTTGCTACGCATCGACCCAGCATCATAGCTTACAATCTATCAAGGTGCACCAACCTCCAGTCGTTCTATACAAGCATGAATATGGTATCTCTCGCCTTCGATCTTGGGCGGATGCTCTGTCCTACGCTGTCGAGCTTGCAAAGGGGTCAACATATCTCTCTCCGTCAGGTTGTGATCACGATTTGGGTACTCTACCATCCCGAGCGCCACCTCGAGAAGGACGACCTCCGCAAATCGTTTGACCGATTCCAAGAAGCGGTCCTCCAGCTTCGAAACCAGAGCGGTTTGTCGGACGTTGTCTTTCGACTGCTATACGGATTTGAGGGCGAGGATGGTCAAACCCTCGTCGCGGTTTACACAAATGCCCTGACTAAGGCCCTTCCTCAGCTATCAAAGTTAGGGATACTGCGCATTGTCAGCAAGGATGCCGAATTCGTGGTTGACCTATGTGCAACTCCGAAGAGACGTACGATGTTTACTGACGCGATAATGAGCCTGATTTCCGAGCGGGTTCCAGTGTTATAAGTATGTCTTGTTTTCAAAGTATCAGAAGCGTTGTCCTCACAGATCACTAGAGTTACTCACGTCCACAGAGGCTAGGTTGGCTCTGCACACGCAAATTACGTGAAGCAAGCTGCGCCTCTGGCAGGCGCGAAGATGTAACATGTGCGCCTGAGATCGGCGGGTTAGAACAACTGTTCATGCTACATGATCGTCAGCTTCGTAGTGTAAGATCGACATGTTACCGTGGCAGATGTGGGCGCTTGTGATACATACTTCGCCCGAGTAAGGAAAAACACTGATAAGACACCGAAGCGATCGCCGGATGAGAGCGCAGGTGATCGTCTCTTCACCCACCACCATTCTGTTTCGTGCTATTCCTACTATGCGAAGTGTTTTCTTGCAACCGCTCACACCCGTGTGCCATGAATGCTATCTACGACTTCTGCCGTGCCTTGTTCTACATGGGTACTCGTGTCCTTGACGGCAAATTGGGCCAAGTCGGCAAGTTGTAACTCACCGGATACGTTGCGGAAAAGCATTGCAGGTGAAGGAGTGTTGGTGAGTGTCATTACCGTACCGAATGGAAGAAATGGTACTTAGAGTGGCCGGAATGTATCCACTGTAGCGAAGCAGACGAGGCTCAACTAGTTTGTCGTCCACGCTCACCGCAGTCTACCGACCCTCGTTTCCTCCGTAACAAAGGTTCATCAGCTGACGCTGCCTTAATTGGACGCTACTGGTTTCAGCCTCGATTCTCGGGCATCGTCCATCACGCCGCGTGCTTGGAGGTGCACGCGCGCAGATACTTACGTGCAATGTCCCTTACACGACCTTTACCCGCAAGGCCCTAGCACTAGCTCCTTGCCCTCATCCGCACCCCCTCTCGCACTTCTCCCACACCTCGAACGTAGGGAAACATGCCATTTGTTGCAACTGAAGACCTTGCCGATGTACAGCCAGACTACATCGTCGTCGGAGGCGGCACAGCTGGATTGACACTCGCGGCCAGGTACGCGTCCCTGCGTCTTTTTCTTCTGCCACCATGCTAACATGGCGGGCTTAGGCTGACAGAGGACCCTGCTATTACCGTGCTGGTCGTCGAGGCCGGCGTGCACCATGGACCGACGCCCGAGATCGACGTCCCAGGTTTGTCGTGCACCTCGGAATTTCGCAGATGAAGCTGACCCAAGGAACACCTCGCAGGCTACATGGGGCGCACCATGACAAATCCAAAGTTCGACTGGACGTTCTTCTCGGTGCCTCAGAAGCGCGCTAACGACCGTGTGGTGCTGCAGCCGCGGGGAAAGGGATTGGGTGGTTCGTCTCTGGTCTGTTTACTATTCCACCGGTCCTTCCTGCTCTTGCTCTGACGCGCTACCCTTCAGATCAACTACCTGGGTATCTTCCGTCCTTCCAAGATTGAACTTGACGCCATCGAGGAGTTAGGCAATCCAGGTTGGAACTGGGATTCATTGCTGCACTACATGAAGAAGGCACGCAATGCCGCGTGGAAACTGTTGCATGTTAAGCTGACTATGTTGACAGAGTGAATGTTTGCAGCCTCCCGACGTCTCACGAACGAATGCTCTGAAATATGCTATGAAGCCGGATCTTGAATATCATGGTACCGATGGTTGGTCAATTTCCAAACCTCTCTCGTCAGCGCAAGGCTAACTCTATGTAGGTCCAATCAAGAATTCGTTTGGCCCCGTTTTAGGAGAGATGCACATGAAGCTGTTCGATTCCGCACAAGCGCTCGGTATACCTAGGAATCCAGAGACGGTACACGATTACTAGCCCCCACCACAATCATCCGTCGTACTAAATACTGCACCACAGGGCAATGGGAGAAATGACGGCTGCATGACGTCTCTGCTCTCCGTCGACGCTACGACCGCGAAGCGATCTTATGCTGCGTCGGCGTACCTCGAGCCGAACCTCGACCGCAGCAATCTCCTCGTGTTAACTGAGGCGTATGTGACAAAGGTGCCGCCAGTAATATATGATGTCAGCTGCAGGACGCTCATCTGCGCCGCAGGTGCTACTCGAAGAAAATGGCGATCTTCGTCGTGCTGTAGGCATCGAGTATCTGAAGGGTGGCATTCAATTGCGTATTGACAATGTCAAACGGGATGTCATCGTTGCTGCAGGTACCCTTCAGACCCCGCAGATACTCGAACTCTCAGGGATCGGCAACCCGACAATCCTCTCGCAGTTCGGCATCGAGACCATCATCGATTTGCCGGGCGTAGGGGAGAACTTACGTGGGCATATGCGATGTATTCTCCCTTGAGATAACTGACATGGGATTTGTAGAGGACCACGTCGGCGTGACAACGATCGTAGAAGTGAACACCAGGGACGAAACAACAGATGTTCTCGCAGATCCGCTAATGGTTAAGAAGCACGAGGAGCTCTAGTGAGTTAAGTTAGTTCTCGTCCGTGCGCTGGCATCTGAGTACTGTAACATACAGTCAGCACAAGATGGGCATGTTTGCCACTGTTCCTGCGCCCGCATTTGTGTTCCTGTCCGCGGATGCGCTTGGCTCAGAAGACGATATCAAGTCGTGGAAAGACCAGGCACACGCGCAAAACACAGAAGTACTCGCTAATACACTGCCGTCTCTCAAGTCCGGCCTAGAGAAGCAATATGCGATTCAACGGAAGCTGCTCAATGATAAGCATCAGTCCCAAGCAGAGTATGTACAATTGTACAATTCTATTAAAGTCAAATTGTCCGTCTCACCGCCGTCCAGACTTCTTCAGTTCGCAGGGCGTCAACCAATGCCATACGCACCCCCTGCAGAGCCCGGAAAACGCTACACGTCGCTCTTCTGCGCGCTCACCCATCCGCTCTCACGGGGGACAGTGCACCTCGCGAGCGCAGACCCGCTCGCTCCGCCCGCGATCGACCCGAACTACTTCGCGAACGCTGCAGACCTCAGGCTCGTCGTGCGCACCGTTCAGTACGCGCTCAAGCTGTACGCCACGCCGCCGCTGGCGGACCACGTCACGCGCACGCTGCTCCCGCCGCCTGAGACGCTCGCGCGCGGCGAGGCGGGCATCGCGGAGTACGTCAAGGCGCACTGCGGGCCGGTGTTCCACCCCGTCGGCACGGCCGCGATGATGCCCCGAGCAGACGGAGGCGTAGTGGACCCTGCTCTCAAGGTTTATGGGACAAGTAATCTGCGCGTGGTGAGTCCCTCAGGGCATATCCGGGATGTTCGCGCTGACGAGCGGGTTCGCCAGGTCGATTGTTCGATTGTGCCCCTGGTACGCAGCTGGCGCTTTGAGACGCCCACATGTTCTACACTAACTCATTCTTCACAGGAGCTGTCATGTCATACGCAGTCTATTGCGTACGCCATAGGAGAGAAGGTACTTGCAGCAGACATTTTCTCTGCCTTCGAGAGTCTAACACAGTGCTGTGTCAGGCTGCAGACATCCTGAAGGCCGAAATCGCTGCACAAGCGTAGTGCTCACCACCGCGTACAATATACCAGACACTGAGGGTCCCATTTTTGGCCATGCAATACATACCAAATCTGAGCTAGGATCATACTGTAGATTGCGAATGCAAACAACCTCCGAACATCGACGGCCTCGTACGCTTTGCAATTCTAAGCGCGATTAACTAGACCTTCCGGTGATTAGTGCAACATTCGAAGATGGCCATCGACTATAACGCTTCGCAAAGCAGTTAATAAATGCTAATATAATCGACGCGACCGCTAGGCGCGTCCCCATTTTCCGCAGTCAAATTAGTGCTATGACAGCAACTACGATCGTGTGGTCATGGAACTATATGCTGACTTCCCTCTCCCTACTCGACGTGAACCCGGCCGGCTATTGTCTCAAACGGCATCAGTGATCGCGATAACAAAGCTTCCGCTGCCCAAAGACAGTGTCCGAACTGCAACCACCATCATTATCAAAAAACTTGCACGGTATGCCCAGTGCAGTCTCCAGACGATTGTTCTTGGACGACGGGACACCGCTCGATCCTGTCAACGGTCGACCTTTACACCTAGTTGCTATCGCACATATCCGGGATCTAGAAGCGTCTGCGAGGGATGTCGCAGCATTCATCGTATCCCTGGTGGCAGAGGTCCTCCGTTACAGTGTAGGAAGGACGGACACTCCTGAACAGGATACCCAAGGACTCGAGATGTTTCTCTGGAACTTCTGGGCCGCTATCCGGGACATCGCCGTCCGCGGCGCGCCATACCTGCAAGACCGTATTGTGGACGTCATGCACGAGCTCAAGCAGCACGGGCGAACGGGGTCCGAGGGCCTGAGGGTATGGGGTGAGCCTCTCGACTGGGAGGTCCTGCCGTTGTTCGGAGCAGATGTCGCAGAGTCCCTGAACGTCGGTGCGACCCGAGTTCCTACATCCAGCGTGCTCTCGAGACCCTGACAAGTACTGCTTGTAGGTCCGGCAGTTACAGTGCCGGGAGGGTGCTGCATATATCCGCCAACACCCCCGACGCCTACGCGTTCCTCTGCGGAGCGCCACCCGGGGACGACCTGTACAGCCAGCGCTGCGCCGCCGCCCGCACGGGCTGGCTCAACTTTATACGGTACCTCATGCGTGCCTGGGCTGTGGACGTCTGTGATTTCGGTAGTTGGGCCCTCGGGTTCATGCGTGACGGTCTCGAGGCGCTCGAGGTCGCCTCGTGCGATGCCATGCGGAAGGGCACGCTGTCAGCCGCGCCTGCCCTCGCGCTTGAGGTCGCGAGCGTGTGCGTGCAGACCGCGGGCACGAAGATGTTCGGGCGCGCAGTAGCTGCGGGCGCCGACGCTAACTCGAGCGAAGCACTCGAGAAAAGGAGGAGGCGCAGACAGCGCCAGCATGTGTGGAATGGTGTGGACGACTATCATCTCGAACGCTGGGAGCTGTGGAAATCTGTCTT
The DNA here is from genome assembly GCA_001910725.1 of Phanerodontia chrysosporium. NCBI lineage: Eukaryota > Fungi > Basidiomycota > Agaricomycetes > Polyporales > Phanerochaetaceae > Phanerodontia > Phanerodontia chrysosporium. The sequence goes on from MJGA01000027.1 coordinate 147,452, forward strand.
CCGGGAATATGCGAGCGTCGAGGGAAAGGAGGGTATATGGCCGAACGCGGTGGAAGCAGCGAAGGTAGGCGTCCGGACTCAGGTCTAAACGCTGATCAAGCTCATACGTGTGCAGGCGGCGATAGTGGCGATGAGGAATATCGAACGCTCTCACAGATGATCTCCTGACATATCTTTGACAGTCGAGATCGTCTTCCATGATGCTTGGAGCCTACAGTCCCACGTTGTTCGAAGCACGATGATGGTGTTTGTCGGCGTCCAGGTGCTGCCAGAGGTTCTTTACCCCTTCTGGGCTAATCTGGATGTCGGTTGCAGCTGGTGGAGTACGGTGGAAGTGCACCTGCACCGGAGATGTACGAGCTTGGATGTCGGCCTCGAGGCTGCTAGAAAAACCGTTGCTGACGGGAACCACGATGGAGACAGACTGCAAGAGGACCCGAAGTGCATTGCGGAGCCCTTCCCAGTGTAGATTCGCTAGATAGTCGTCGGTTGCGGAGAATACTATCTGCGCGAGCAGACCATGTCCTTGCTCGTCGATTTGGACGGACATGCCGAGAATGACGTCGACCCTTGGTCCAGGCTTTACCCTCTTCCTGATCTGTAGAAACTGGATAAGGTACCTGCGCCACCCTTGCGCTGCGTCAGATGCAGCAAACCGAACCAAGGTTCAGATCTCACCAGCCGGTGCGTCAACTCGCGAGAAGGTCAGCATCCGTGTCTCTATGACCGCCTCCACGAACTTGAGGACTGCAGCGACGGTATGCATGTTCATGCACACCGCACACGCCAGCCCCGCGCCGACCGCCGTCCGGCACGTCCCGCACCTGAGCGTGTCCGCGAGCGCGACCCACACGAACGGCCAGCTCTCCGGCGAGGCCGACACGGTGAGTCTCCGCAACGTGCGGAAGGCGGCCGCGCCCGGCATGGGGCGCGCACGCGGGTCGCAGGCCTTGCCCCACTTGACCATTCTGCAGACGAGGTTCTCTAGTCGCGGGAGCGCCGCGAGCGTGCGGTGCAGCGGCGCAAAGTGCGGGACCCTTGTGCTGATGATCCGGAGGCTCGTCACGGACTGCAGGGCCTGTGGGCCCGGACGCAGCATGTCCAGCGCCGTGCGCGACGCCGGGCTCCCCAGCACCGGCGAGATGAGCTGCAGCCAGGTGACGCGCGGTAGGTGGGGCGCGAGCGACTTCCAGGCGCTGTAGAAACGGTGCGGGCACTCTGGCGGGTCGCGCGAGGGCTCGATCCAGATGAAGAGGACGTGGTCCTTGAGCCACCCAGACAGAGACGAGGTGAGGATCTCCTGCAGTTCTGTGCACGCGCGGGCCGTCCGCAGCGTGATTCGACGGAACAGCACGGGCGGAACAGCAGCTGCCACCGCCAGGAGGCCAACGCGGCGAGGGAGGGGAAATAGTGGGTGTAGTTCGTCTGTGCATTCCGGTCTTCGTCGACGGAGCTTAGCAGGCTGTCGCGCAGGCAGGCCATTATCTGGTCCACGAGTTCCGCTGGCAACTTCCTCCAAACTGCAGGCGACATATCGTTTCTCCGCTTGCGAGCGAGCGAGGACCCTGTACGGCGGTCATCTGTGTGATCTCAAGGAGTCATGCTTCAGTACGGCTACATACATACTTCAGGTTCATCGCGAGACTGGGTAACTTACTCTCGTTTGGTTCACAGCAGAGTTCCCGCTCGACTAACCACTCGCGAAAGTAGCTGTCCGAGTCGTTGTCTGCCATGGCGAAAGTGTTCATAGATGCGCTGCGGCTTGCTATCAAGGAAATATCTCATCTCATCTCCGTCGTCTGTTTGACGAGAAGGCTGCCCGAGTAAGCTAACGCCGTTCCCACGGTTACAAATCACCAGCCAGACTAGATACAAGTATAGTTCTTTGCGTTTCTCTGCACAGATGGCGCGTTACTCTCTCGGTGCTCTCTATGTGCAACGCCAGGCATACGCGGCGGCCGTTCACGTTGACGCCAGTCTGCCTTCACCCAAGCCTGAGCACCGTGACGACGCCTGTGCTATCGCCCAACACCACAACCCCGCGGGCCTCATCGTAATCAAAAGAAGTCCACGTCCCGCCCGTTGCGGCCGACGCCCAAAGCGTGCGCTGCCCCCTACCACGCACATCTGAGGAGCGCCACAAGCCGCGGGCGTGCCCGTCGCGCAGCGCGCCTGGGAGGAGCGCCCCGACGACGCGCTCGCACCGCACGCTCGGCGCGCCGGTGAGCGGGTGCACGCCGGTGCCCTGCGGCTCACTGGCATGCACGTCGAACGCAGTGAGCCCGACGTCGCGCGCCGGGCGCGGCGCGATCCAGAGCGCGGTGCCGTGCCGCCCGAGGTGCATGTCCGTGCAGCGCAGGTGCCCGCGAGAGGCGGAGAACGAGGTCGTGTGCACCGGCGGGAAGAGGTACGGGCAGCGTCGCGGAGTGCGCGAGGGACGGTCTGCGGCGGAGCTCGCGTTGTAGGACGTCCCGTGAAGATGCCCGCCGTCCTCGTACGAGCTTTCCGGCCGCACTCCGCTTTCGGGAATGCTAGTGTCGGAAGGCGGAGAAGCGGGTACTGCCGAGTACTCGGGGTCGGACTCGAGCGTGTGCAGGTCAATGGTGTGCATATATGTTGCCCACGGGTCGTCGCTTTCCGCGCGGAGAAGAATGGATATGCGCGGAACGCCCGCATGGCGGTCACGGTCAGGGAGTTGGGCCTGCTCCACAACCGCAACGCCGTCGAGCCAACCAAAGTGGTGGGTCGCCACTGGCTGATGCGGCTCAGTGACGGTGTGCGGAGGTACAAGCTCAGGCGTGCAGAAGACCTCGAATGTGCGAGCGCGAACGACAATGGTACATGACGATGACAGAAGCACGTCTAGACAACGATTGTGCTGATGAGAGGATGAGCATCAAAGTATCTCCAGGTACAACGAAGACCGGCTGACCTGAAAATTATGTTCGGAGGGCGCGTCAGAACCCCACAGACAGGCAAGGGCATTGGTTCGCCAGTTGACAAGTTGGGTCTCATTCATGTCATCACTGAGAGCCAGAACGTCGCCCTTGAATGCCATAACGCGGAAGGATGGCTTGATCGTCGCAAGCGTGACAAATTGGACCCCGCTCCCGCCACTCTGGCGGAGGGCGAGCACTTCGACACGGTCCTCCCTAAAAGTCATGGTAAGTAACTAACGGGCAGTCCACTTTGAGATACGCACCCAGAGAAGCTCATGGACACTGCAAGACACGCCTCTGCTCCTGGATCCGAGTTCACCGCAATGCCGTGAAGACCGCGCCCTTGCGGAACCACTCCGCGAGCTTCCTCGGCGCCCACGCACCCCGCAGCGCCAGCCCGCCGCCCTCGTCGAGGCCGACGTCCCAGCACGAGATCTCAGGCCAGATCCCCCGCGCGACCGTGAGCACCCAGCGCGGGTGCGCGGGCAGGAAGCGGACGTCGGTGATGCCGGTGCCCGAGCTTGCGGCGAACTCGGCGTGCAGCGACGCTAGGGGATTCATCGGGCGCACCCAGAACTGCGCAAGCCGGCGTGCGCGGAGGACCAGGCGCTCGAGCTGTGGTGTCGCGAGGCTGTCGAGTGCCACGGGCGGAAAGGGGATGCCTTCGGCGAGGATGTATGCGGCGAGGGCACGCGTCCACACCACGCGCTGGCGCGAGATGCCACTCAGTCGTTTAGAGACCTGTTCTTTGCGCGGTGTCCTGTGAGTTGGACGGGGTGTATGCGTGAAGACAAGCCTACCCGTCTCGTGCGCAGAATGTCATCGATGTCGAGAAAGCTGAAGATGTGCATGAGGGTGTCGTCGTCGAGGTCGGACAAGGAGGTGTTAGGAGTGTAGAGCATCTTGTTATTCCCATCCAAGGATCGTCGCGAGCTTGCTGGGGTGTGTGCAAGCTCTGCTCGCTGTCGTTGACGATGTCGAGACAGCATCTTCGGGTTTAGCTTCCGATGCACATCACGTGCTTGGGGTCCGTGCGCAGTATTCCCACGCGGACCGCCGCCATAAATTCGCGCGATGAGCGATTTTTGAATCTTTGATTCTTCCACAACTTGAATCGCCGGTGATGACACGTCGATGAAGCAGCGATATGAGCACGACGATGTCCTCTGGACGTTGTCGGCGTTGACATCGCTCGTTCGGCTTCTAACCACCTTGTTACTTGTAATAGGGACGGGCTTGAACACGAGCTGAGGCGTTCACTGTGGAAGATGACTCTGTTGTACTGTTCCCTTGAATACACAATGCTTTTGAGACTCCATGTTGAGTTCCAGCTCAATGGACGCTGTTGGCGCACCCACCTGCACATTCTCTGTTTTATGCCTGTCTCGTGCAAGTACAGCCGTACGCGATGTTCAGTGTAAATTGTCTCCTCTGCGTTGCTTACGAGAATTGAGAACGTTGGTGAGATTGCGATGAGAAAGCGTGCATGACTGGCGTCAAGTCGCGTCATATACACACGAACGCGTGCGGCCAAGACCCGGCCAGGAGAGCACAAATTGTCGCCGCCGCCAACCGTTTATCCGCAGATGCTTGCCCGCCTGCAGCGCCTGCTCCCGTTCGCGCTCCCCTCTGCCTCCGTCCACCACCTGCAGAACAGCCCCCGCACCCGCGTGCTCACCACCATGTCTGGCAGCGCCCCCGAGATCGCGACCTTCGCCGCCGGCTGCTTCTGGGGCGTCGAGCACATCTTCCTCAAGCACTACCCCATCAAGGAGAACAAGGGCATCCTCCGCACCGCCGTCGGCTACACCGGCGGGAAGGACGACGCACGCGACCCGACCTACCGCCAGGTCTGCACCGGGACGACCGACCACGCCGAGGCCCTCCGCATCGAGTTCGATCCGAGCATCGTCAAGTACGAGGAGCTCGTCGGTGCGTGTCTGTGCCGTCGCCCCCGGGCTGCGTCCGCTGACGCCGCGCACAGAGTTCTTCTACCGCACGCACGACCCCACGACCAAGAACTCGCAGGGCGCCGACGTCGGCACACGTACGTCCGCTGCCACCGTCCCCCCCGCGCGCGCGCACGCACACTGACCCCCGCGCAGAGTACCGCTCCGCCATCTTCTACCACACCCCCGAGCAGAAGGAGATCGCGGAGCGCGTCACCGCCGAGGTGCAGAGGAAGCACTTTGACCCCAAGGGTGCGTCCCTCGTCTCACGCGTGCACGGCTGTGCTCACGTTCCGTGCAGGCGAGAAGATCGTGACCGAGATCGTGCCCGCGGGCCCCTGGTACGATGCCGAGGACTACCACCAGGAGTACCTTTTCAAGAACCCAACCGGCTACCAGTGCCCCACGCACCGCCTCCACTGGTAGAGCCGCCTGTAGCAAGTAACATCTGTATCATATGGTCTGTAGCATCTTTGCGGTACGTTCCAATGGGACGTCCTGTGAATGTAGGCTTGCAATCCGCCAGCACGAGGCCCGTGCCTAGGTAGGCAAACAGATCGTGAAGACGGCTCGTTCGTGCGTCAGCTCGATCTCTGCGTTGTCTGCGTGTCCGCCAGGTCCATCACGCTGCGGCCGCCTTGTCGTACGAACGCTTGTTCGAGCGCGAGCGAAACAGAGGAAGCACAGCGCCGAGGTGTGCAGTGTTCCACAGCCTCGGACGCTAGACCAGACGGCGCGCAGAGTCTGCACCGCGGCGAGCCCTTTGGACAGGGAAGGACAAGATGCTTTGCACTGCTCGGACGTCCTGGTCCGACCTCGTACCCTCACACACATCGTCGGCCTTCGCGACATCGATGACTCCCTGCGCACGAGGCAGGCAGGTTCGTCTTCGAGCATACGCCCCCTCCGGCGGCGCGCAGGTGATGGCAGCGTTTGCATTTGCATATTACATGTTGTTTGCGAGCCGCAGACGAAAAAAAGAAAAAAGTGCGAAAATGTGTACATGTTACAGTCGAAAGCGTCCCGTGGTGGAAAGCAACGCGGAGCACACACGCGAAACCCCAGAACCCGGCCTCCCGCACGGACCCAGAAGCCAAAAAGCAAAGAGAAAAACGGCGGACGCGCGGGGGGCTGCTGCTACAGGAACTCGGTCGGGTCCTGCCACTCGGCGTGCATGCAGTCGAACCACTCGAGCCACTCGGCGGCGTTGTGCTGCGTGCGGCTCTTCGGCCACTCCTCGACGGCGAGCGGCGCGCCGGCGGGGCCAGGGCCCTGCCGGACCGTGTAGTAGCGGTCCTCGACGCGCGCGACGCGCACCATCGGGAACCCCGCCCGGACGACCTCGAGCACGTCCTCGACCTGGAACTGGAACAGCCCGATGTAGCGCAGGCCCGGCGGGAGCCCCGCGCGCAGTTGCTGTGTGGCACGGACGCGGGCGCGGCAGCAGGCGGGGCGTGGGCAGCGGGGCAGCGGGCGGGGCGGCGGGCGGAGGCGGGCGGGGGAGGGAGGGCGTCAGACGGCAGCTGCGCGGGACATAGGCACTCACCGAGACGAACGAGACGGGGTCCCCCGCCTGGAGCGCGTAGAGCGCGAGCGCGGTGACGCCGCGGGGGACGAGCCACATGGCGACGGCGGCGGCGACGTCCTTGGGGAGCGTCGCGTGGAGCGTGCGGAGGCCGGTGAGGCCGGGGAGGACGCCCCAGACGGTCGCGTCGTAGCCGAGGCGGCGCTGCGCCCAGTCCGCGCTGGGCACGGTGAGGTGGAGCGTGTGCAGCTGCGCGCGGTCCGCGACGAACGCGCTCACGGCCGGGAAGAGGTCGTAGTCGTTCACGCGGTAGCCGAGCAGCGCGAACGCAAAGTGCCGCAGGAACGGCAGCCCGTCGGCGTACTCGCGGAACTGCGCCGACGCGTTGCACTCGAGCACGCACTGCAGCCGGAGCGACTCGAGCTGGATCCCGTTCGCGAGGATCGCGGCGATGCCCATCGAGTCCGCGGGGAACGTGCCGAGGAAGTCGAGGTGCGTCAGGTTCCGGATCGACAGGTGCTCCGACGGGAACGTCCAGCTCAGGTTGTGCAGGTGTATGTTCCGCAGCGAGCCCCTGTTCTGCGCCATGAACTCGTACACCTGCGCCGGGTTCCCCGCGTTCGCGGAGAGCGAGAACTGCGTGATGTGCTTGAACTTGGGGAACTTGAGCTCGCCGACGCCGTCCGACGGCCTGACATCGCTTCGCCAGTTAATCGAGCCTGCGCACAGGGCGGGAAACGACGCACATGAGCGAGAGCCCAAACACCCGCTGGTGCATGCCCTCGAGGACCCGCAGGAACGCAAAGGTGTCTTTCCACCGCATGCTGCAGTGGATGTTCCGCAGGTTCGTCATCTTTGGCAGCGCATTCGCCAGCATGCCTGAGCGCGCGGCGTGAGTCTCCACGTTTTTCGGGCGGACCCAGCGACGTACCGGTCTGGAAGGTCATCGGGAACGTGTCGCGCCCGGCGACAAAGATGCGGAGCGTCTTGACGTGGCTCGAGAACGAAGCGTCAGTGATGATCCGCGTCAGTATGTCTGCGCTCTGCTGTGCGTGCTCCTTGTCTGCGCGGCCGGCGTGAGATCCCGCAAGGTGGCACGGAGCAAAGCAAGGGAGCACACACCAAAGTGCAGGTCGATCTTGCGGAACAGGAGCTGGCTGGCGATCCGCGACAGGACGTGCGGCAGCACGAGCAGCGTCTTGAGGTCCCGCCGGGGCAGGAACGTCGCGATCTCGCGCCACACCTCCGTCGAGAAGCTCGGCGTTTGGTGGGGCTGGTGCGAGTTCTGGTGCGGTGCGGTGCGGTGCGGAGTGAGCGGCGCCGCGCGAGACAGCAAGGGGGGGACGCACCTTGCTAGGGTGGAGAGTGCCTCCCATGAGGGCTCGTGCTTCGACGTGGTCGGGATCAAGCCTGAGTATGGCCTCCAAGTCTGTGTGGAGCAACGCAAAAGAAGGAAAGCGAGCGTCAGTCTAGACGGGACCGTGGCCCGCAGGCCAGAAGGGGCCCGACCTTGATTTGCGCCCGCGTGGAGGCTGGCTGCGAGCCGGGCCTTTGCGCGCAAGAGGCGAGCCTTGTTGGAAATTTCCTGCGACAGCTTGGGCAGGCGGAGGCAGGACTCGACTGCATTTTCGATGAGGATTCTCGAGCTGGGAAAGGAGGGCAAGAGCGCGATCAGGCAGGGCAGTGGACGAGAGCGGAAAACGGACCGTTCCAGCTTGAGGTGCTGCATCGCGTAGATCAGGACGTCGACCTTTTGCTCATCAGCGAGGTCAGTCGTGACGTCCCGGATGCTCGCATCGAGGATTTTTGGGTTAAACACGCTCATCGCTCTGCGCGGGTGCGGCTATTTGGCGCTGGCAGCGTGTATTAGTACGGGAAGCCCTGCGGACGGCGACCGGGCGCGGTGTGATAGAACGCCGGGGGCTGAGTGCAGCGCAGACCAGACCAGGTACGGGCGCGCTGCTGGCGAACGGCTGCAAGAGCCCCTCAGCGAGAGGAACCGAGGCCCGGCGCCTGGATGGTGCGCACCTGTGCTGGATCGGGACGAGCTGCAGATCCGGTTCCGCTCGTGGGCGTTGGTTTCGGCTCCGGGGTTGGGCGCTGTGTTGGCAGCGTGTCGACGTCGGGGGACGTGGCGGCGGCGTCGAGGTCGTGGAGGATGGGAGGAACGGCGACGGTGCTCGTATGTGCCTTCAAATCAGAGTTCGTCTCCCGGGCACGTGGCAGACCGAACGGCCGCGGGCCAGACCGGTGCCTGAAAAGGGACGTTTCTGCAACCAGTTCCCAGTGACGGCCGACAGTGCGGCTGTACATCCGTGCTGCGTCGACGACGGGTCCGGGCCAGCAGCCAGCAGCATCGCAGCGAGCACCGCAGCGAGCAGGGCACAAGGGACACGCTGATGGCGCATATCGCCGCAGACAGCGAGACCCGTCTGCATCGTGGGCGGGCGACACAGGAACTCCGCCGGGATCGCCAAACAGAGCAGCCATCAGCGTCGTGGCGTCCCGGCCGATGCGGGTACCCGGCCAGTCAGGGACCGAGAGACCGCCCACCGCTATACACATGCCTCGACCCCGGGGACGCCCGTCATTATTCTTCAACGTCAACCATTATATACAAACGTGAATATGGCATCGTCAGATGGTCTACCCTACACTGTCAACAGCACGCTTGGGGATGTTGTCAGCAAGGATGAGATGAGCCCGAAAACAGCGCACGATATTGTCAGGTGCGACGATGAGCCTTATTTCTGAGGGGGTGTAACACGTGCACAGGAGGCACTGGACATCGGCTTGATTAAAAGAGTATGGTACTGTACACTAGAGCTAGATTGTCCACAGCTCGGTGAGTGGTGGAGAGCTCACGACATCAGCTCTGCTCATCTGCCGCCACACTACTCGGCCCACCAGAAATCTGCGCAAGAAGCGAGTCGATCCCAAGCTCATGCTCGATCTGTGCGTTCGGACAGCTGTCAGTGCGAGCGTGCCACCGTGAACAGTCGCAGCTCACCTCGTGTTTCAGGCGCACGTCCTCGACGCCAGCGTTGGAGCCGAACACCGCGTCCATCTCCTCGAGCGACACATTGCCTGTCTCGGGCACGACGTACGTCGCCCAGAGATAGCCCGCGAAGCAGGCGATCGCGAAGATCATGAAGGTAGACCTGCAGACGGCGCTTCAACGTGAGCGCGCCAACCAAAGACAGGGCTGTGAAGCGCACTTTGGGGAGAGCTCCAGGAGCTCGGGCGTCACCAGGCCAATGAGGACTTTGCCGAAATCAGCGTTCGACTGTGGAGCGAGACGAGAAAGTCTGCGCACAGTTGTTGAGCCAGTTTGACGCCGTCGAGAGTGCGACGCCTTTGCTACGCATCGAGAGAGGGAACACCTCGCTCGGCAAGATCCACCCGATCGGGCCGTATGACATGCCATACGCAGCGGTGTAGACGTAGACGCAGCTAACACGAAGACAGCTGAGTGGCGGAATACGTTCGTTGCTGGGCGACGTACCCTACTGCTATCCAGGCGGCACTCACGTTTGCCGACCAGTCATCGGCGTACGTGCTGATCTGGGCAGGTTCTTAGAGGATGGCACTTCTGAGAGGAGAATAGCGTACGAGTAGAGCTATCATGACGTGCGAGAAGGCCATGACAATGCTACCCCTAGAAACTTTTAGCTCTCCAGGCGCTCAGGCGTTGATCTAGAGCTCACATCGAAGCAGAGGCTTTCGACCTGCGTTTCAAGCCTTAAGCAATCTTTAATTTGAGGGAGGGCTGAAGAACTGACCTAATTTATCAATGAAAAGAATGACAGGGAAGACTGCCAAGGCCTGGATGACACCGACACCCCCAGCAACGAGTAAGGTCACTGTATCGCCCTTGAGCCCGATAGACAGCAATAGGGTCGGGCCGTAGTACAGCAGCGCGTTGATTCCAGACCATTCTGCGGCAGGGTCAACTGCATTAGTGGGCATGCCTGACTGGTACGCGTAACATCATACGCTGGAACACCATCATCATGACCCCTATTGACGTACGCTTCCGGTACGTATTGCTGAAGAGACGACCCCAAGTATGCAGTTCGGACCGAATGGTGGAGAAGAATCCCTTCTGTTTTGGAGACAAGGATGTAGCGTGGGCAATCATGAGCACCTCCGTACGCATCTCGAGTAGTTCAAGCTAGAGCGTATGGCGTCAACGATAGGGCCTGGCTCATGGACGTATCTCGCACCTGAACAAGGACGTCCTCGTCGCCACGGAGAGTCCTCAAGACGTTGGCGGCCTCGTCAAAGCGTTCCTGCGCGACGAGCAAGCGCGGTGAGGGTGGCAGAATACGCTGAAACAGCGCGCCGATCAGCAGCACCATGCCGGAAACAGCTGAATTAGGAGTGGCAAGCGCCATGACCACGATGTGGGGACTGCCAAGGATGCATGAGCAGCGCTGAAGTCTCCGCTCGTGCCCGACTCACTATCGCGGGTCAGGAAACCGGTCCAGAAACCAACGACAGCTCCAATCACGATGGAGAGTTGTTCCAGCGCCATGAGGGATCCTCGCACTTCAGGTGGGCTGATCTCCGCCATGTACAGGGGCGTAAGGGTGCTAGGAACGAGACAGAGGTCAGCAATCATGCCAGAAAAGCACAATGATGTGCTACCTCAGCGCGCCGACGCCAAGGCCACCGATAGCGCGCCCAACGATTAGATGTGGAAGTGCTTCAGCTGCACATTGTAGCGTAGAACCTATGCAAAACACGACTGTGGGTGCATGCGTTGGTGTCAGCGGTTTTGTGCACATGGTAATGGACGAACGGCAAGCAGTCACGATGGCTTGTCGCCGGGAGAACAGGTCCGCAAAGAGCCCCGCCGACAAGGCTCCGACCAAGGATCCTAGCTCAAGCATGGCGGCTGCGATGGTCTGAGCTCGGTCTGACGACCGCGCGGATGTTGGTGGACGTACTCATGAGCCCCTTCTCCCAAGGTCCAACCGGCCAGCGCGCGAGAAACCCCTTCATTACTAGTATATTCGCTATTACACCCTGGTCGTATCCGAATAACAGGCCGCCAAGGGATGCGAAGACCGCTGCCCGCAGCGCGAAGGAGTTATGCAACAGTCCGGTGAGACCGCCGGGCCCGTAGGCGTACGTGTAGCTACGGCCATCTTCTGCTAATTTCAAGTAGCCTCCGTGCGCTGTCTTGTATATCACGTCGCGCTCAATCTTCACAGGAAGCGGTGTGTTGGAAGGAGAGGGTCTATCGTGGTCCGCAGACTCGGAAGGCAAGGCTACATATCCAGTACCACTCTGAAGCTGCCGTCAGTTGGGAGCAATCTCCTGGCCGTAGAAACCCATACCATCTATTATTATAAATATCCAACGCAATAGGCAATGTCACAGTGTAGTTATAGCGAGAAGGTATAGCGAGATGTGGTGGTCGAGACTCGAGTGAAGTGTCGCCGTAGCCTGAGTAAGTAGAAGCTCAACAAGCAGGGAAAGCAAGAGTAAGACATGACATCAAGCTCTTGTTACCGGAGCGCTGAAATGGTAAGAAGAGTCAGTAACCTGTAGTAACAAATCGGATCAGTTTCGTTTATAGTGAGCGCTTCCCGCGAGTTACCATGGCTTCGTTCCGCTCAAGAAGGCTGTTCTCAATCACGAAGGTCCATACGCCTAAACAACCCTCAACGCTTACGAGAATAGGACATACTAGGGCACGGCTAGGACTCAGAGTGTAGCCAGCCCGTTCGGATTACAAAGTCGAACGCGAGCCCGCTGTCCCCAGCCCTCGGAAATTTGATCAAATCTTGCATTTCCTTCAACATCATCCTATCCTGACAATGCGGCAGTACCGCCCGGCTGCTATGGACTCGCCCATCCAATGATGTCAAGCTGTGTTCTCACAAAGTCGGGCGCTGGTGTTCCGCATGGACGTGCTGTGTTGCCGCCGCCTTGAAGGACGGCTGAGGCATCTGAAACACTGCTGCGCAGGATATGGCTGATCATCGTAGGTAGATCCTTGGCACCAAGACTTCAACGTCGATGCTTTTGAGTAGTGCTGACTGGGCAGAATCCGCTCTGCAGGTGCGTCCAAGGCGTTGTCGTCGAGGGCACCGGCGACGGCGTGTGGCAGCGGGACATTGACAGTCTCTGTGGCAGAAGGTAACTCATCAAATTCGGGTAGCTCATCGCTTGCAGCCAGCCTTCGTGGCGTCCAAGGCGGTGCGGTAAGTTCCGAGTTGCGTACCGTGCGGGACCGCACGCGCTGACACGCTCTATCTGCCAGAGTATGCCTGTTGTACCCCAGCAACAGGCCCACACATCGCCGCGCGCGTGATTCAGATAACATCATCAGGCTCGGAGGGACACAACGACCGGTCTTCGCGCGAGATGCGGAGTGGCACAGTAGCACGCCATTGCTGCCCTGCGTGCCTGCGCCCAACACTATCGCATCGACCATCGGGCGCGTCAATGCTCTCGCTGGACCGCCCTGTTGCAGGAGGTTGCACCGCATCACATTGCACCGCGACTTCCGGACATGGGATGGCGACCCTCGCGGCGGGTGCGCCCAGCGAGCCGGTGCAGTTGATGGTCCACCCTCCCGCACGCGTGCTCGACAACAATTACCCACCACATCAATCGTCAGAGCCCTGTGGCAGCCCATAGCACTCGTCTCAGCGTATAAGGGCTCCCGCGGTGCGACGAGGGCTCCTCCACAACGCCTCCTCTTCTTGCTTTTTTTCTTCCTCTTCTTCCTCCCGCGCTTTCTCTTTCTGCGCGGCCGAGGGTGCCAGGCATTTTTGTTAATTTATTTGCTGCCATGTCTCTCCCCACAACCGCCGCGTCCAGCACGCGCTCGCTGCCCGACAACGTGAAGAAGTCGGACCTGACGCTCGTCGTGGCCCCGCCGCACGACGTCTCAGGAGCAGCAGAGCCGGGTAGCAAGAAGAAGGGATTCCGGTTCTGGATGGTCATGCTCGCTATTTGCTCTTCTTTATTCCTCAGCGCGCTGGAGCTGGTGCGTCCCACGATCTCCGCTCCCGCCCCATACCTGCTGACCGGTACACCACGCAGACCGCCGTGTCGACCGCGTTGCCCACGATCGTGCATGACCTGCACGGCGACGACTTCGTCTGGGTCTCCTCCGCATACTCGCTCGCCTCTACCGCGCTGCTGCCCATGTCCGGCGGGCTCGCACAGGCCTTCGGGCGCCGCGCCACGATGCTCCTCTCGATATTCCTCTTCGCGCTCGGCAGCGCTCTCTGTGGCGCCGCGCAGGACATGAACTGGCTCGTCGCTGCGCGCAGTACGTCCTCTGCGGTGTTCGTTCAGTTGACGGCGGCTGACCTCGCTCCAGCGGTGCAGGGTGCGGGTGGCGGGGGCCTCCTGTCGATGTCGGCGATCATCATCTCGGACCTCGTCCCGCTCCGCGAACGTGCGATCTACAACGGTCTCGTTGGCATGTACGTCGCCCTCGTTCTCAGAAACGACACCGATGCTGATCTATTTGTAGGACGTGGGCCCTTGCGGGAGCTATGGGCCCCCTTGTCGGCGGTGCCCTCGCCGACCATGGGCAGTGGCGCTGGCTGTTCTGTGAGCTGCCCTGTTTTTTTTTCCAGCTCTGCCTCGACGCTGACCTTGGGTCTCTTTTTAGACCTGAATCTCCCGGTGGCGGGGGTCGCGGCCGGCCTTGTCATCGCTTTCCTCACGCTCCGCACACCCGAGGGGACCCTCCGTGAGAAGCTCGGCCGTATGGACTGGATGTGCGTCTCTCCTTCTTTGACCGAGGTGCCAACACTAACCAAAGCTCCGCAGTGGCAACGCCATCGTCATCGCGAGCTCGACTGCAGTCGTCCTCGGGCTCACCTGGGGCGGCGTCCGCTACGCGTGGAGCTCGGCGCAGGTGCTTGTGCCGCTCGTGCTCGGCCTCATCGGCATGGTCGTCTTCGTCGCGTACGAGGCCAAGATTGCCACACACCCGCTCGTCCCGCCTGAACTGCTCGCGAACCGGACGTCCATAAGCGGCTACATCCAGACGTTCATCTGTCCAGTCGTCGTCCTTGCATCCATCTGTACGTCCCGCCCCTCATTTTCCCCACATCACACACCCCGTTAACAGCGCCGCGCAGACTTTGTCCCGATATACCTGCAGGCGTGCAAGGCCGCGTCGCCGATCCGCTCGGGCGTGCTTGAGCTGCCGTACGCGTTCACGATAGGCGCCGTGCTCGTGCTGACGGGTGTGACGATCGCGGCGAGCAAGGCTTACCGCCCGCAGCTGTGGATCGGCTGGGCCGCGTTCGTAGTATCGATGGGCCTCCTCTCGACCGTGCACGCGCAGACACCGACGGCGCACATCGTCGGGTTCACCGCGCTCCTCGGCTTCGCAGCCGGCGTCGTGTACAGCGCGACGTACTTCCCGGTGCTCGCGCCGCTGCCGGTGTCGCAGAACGCGCATGCGCTCGCATTGTTCTCGTTCTTCCGCTCGTTTGCCGGGGTGCGCCTCCACCTCTCTCATGCCCGTCCGGTGTGCTGACGTGCTGCGCATCGCAGGTCTGGGGCGTCACGATCGGCACCGCCGTGCTGCAGACGCAGCTCGGGAAGCGCCTCCCGGCAGACTTCATCGCGCACTTCCCCGGCGGCGTCGCGATCGCGTACAGCGCGATTCCCGCGCTGCCGACGCTGCCCGAGCCGCTGCACTCGCAGGTCACGGCCGCGTTCGCGGACAGCCTCATCGTCGTGTGGCAGGTCATGACTGGCATCGCCGCGCTCGGCCTCCTCGCGTCGCTCATGATGAAGGGCCTGCCGCTGCACACGCAGGTCGACGAGAACTGGGGCATCGAGGGGAAGTCTTGCACGATTGCCGACAAGGCACCGCAGATTGTGCTTCCCGTTGAGACGGTGTAAGCACAGCGCCTGTGTGATCATAATATATACGACGCTGCACACCACATATGGAAGGGTTACTAAATATGGTAAATTTCCGGCTCTCTATAGTGCGTCTCTGTAGTGCCGACGTCTCAGTAATGGAGGCCCACCTATAGAGGGTCCTCCAGCTCATGGAGGCTGTCGGTGTCCCCATCCCATATATATACATCGTGCTGGGAAACCTCAGGCGGGAGGAACTTCCATAGAACGGTCTCGAATGCTCACGATGCCACGTGGCTAGCGCTGCGCCAAATCCCACCGCCGTCCGCTCTCGATAGCGCACTTCGATGACCGCTCCATGCTGCGACATCCCACCTCAATGTCGATGTCATGTCAATAGTCATTCTCTCCAGCAATATGATACTTTTTGACCCTCACAAACAATCGAGTAAGATGGGATGTATCACCGGCATGCTCTGTTCTGGTCTTCGTCGTCACCGCCGCCGCCGCCGCCGCCGCCATGATCGGGTAAGCGTGCCCCATTGCCCGAATTGATGCGCGCGCTTCCCTCTCCGACGCGTAGCGTCTCGCGTCGTGGTATTGCTCGCGACACTGAGCACGACCGGAACACTTGCGTCCTTCTGCGATGACCCTTCTCGATACGGATCCACTTACGGTATGTCACACACACACTTGCTCTGGTTCACTCACTCATACCTTGCTTCCTTACAAACAGCTAAGAACATCGTCAGAGCAAACCCATCGTCCTCTTAGTGACCACGCCAACGGCACCCAAACGTCCCAAATCCACTATGACCACACAAAACCCGCGAAGAGACGTAGGGTCGACGAAGCGGCACCTGTGTGTATCATACACATACCTGGCGTCCACCCGTTCTTAAACCCCACGCAGCACACCGTACTCCGCAAGACATCATCAGATGCAAAGAAACCCGCAATCACGAAGAATGAAAATGACCCAAGAACGGTATCGTACTTTCGTGAAGTACCATTGGGCCTCCTTCTGACATTCTCGACAGGGCATTCCTCATACTGATTCTTCCGACGAGGAGCCTCTCGCTCACATCTACATGCGCGAGGGAACTCGAATCTCTGCAAAGGTATGTAATTTCCTTCAGCTAAACCCGTCATGAGCTTACTTCGTCCAATCGTAGCCTCCCAAAACCCCACACAATACGGCACAAATCTCTCCTCCGTCATCACCTGAAATCCCGCTCGCCCAGGTGCGTCACTTCCAACTTTCATACAAACGCGTGTCAGTTCAACTAAACATTATCACCATTCACCCTGTAGAGTTGCACGGTTGTACGCCCGCACGCTCGAGAACGCACGGACACGCCGGATTCCCCATCTTCACCAGAGCTCCCACTCGCAAAGGTTCGCCACGTCCGCCTTCAGTGCGCTCGCATGTCACTAACATGACTCACGACTAACCAGATCAAACGCGTATCCGAAGGCCAGCATAGCGCAACTTCCCTGCATACGCCAATGCCACTGGGCGCGCAACGCGGTCGTAAATCGAAGCACGCAAAATTTATCACGTCCTCAGCAAACGGTACTAATTCTACTTTATTTCGTGCGTTCCAGGTCTGATCTCACTATTCATTCCAGATGTGCCCTCCGCTTCTTCTACCAACACGCTGCCCAACAAGCTCTCTTGGACAGTGCCATGGTCGCCGAGTCACTTTGCCCACGCTGCTGGCGATCACGGTTTGTTGGGTCCTTTTCTTGCTGCTGCACTCTCTGAGATCAAACGTCCGTGTAGGTGATGGAAAGGCAATCTTGCGGGCAGTAGTTCAGCCCAGCTCTCAGGTCGCTGACGGCCTTCCGATCGGACGGCGTCCTTACCGCGAGCCCACAAGCCGGCATGATCTAGGCAACTGCGATCTGCCATGTCGCTTTTGCGGAGCACTACACTGGAAGGACGAACAAGTCTCTCGAACACGAGGCGAATTCCATGTATGCTGTTCTCGAGGCAAAATACAACTTCCACATCTTCCGGACCCTCCGGAACCTCTGAGGGATCTCTTCGCTGCTTCCCACAGACAGGCTCTTGAATTTCGAGAGCATATCCGCCGCTACAATGCAGCCCTCGCGTTTACTTCTCTTGGTGTCAACCTCGACGAGACGGTCATGAAGACTGGGCACGGCACCTACGTGTTTCGCATTTGTGGCGAGTTATGCCACCTCTCGGGCTCCCTGTTACCAGCAAGTGGTCACACAGCGTCGTATGCTCAGCTCTACATCTATGATCCTGACACAGCACTCGACGCGCGCATGCGCAACAATCCAGAACTCGACAAAGGCACCATGTACCTTCTGCAAGATTTGCTCCGCACCCATCACCAATATGCTGCTACTTACAAGCATGCTTTCGAAATCCTCAGCGAGTACCCAGATGCCGCTGATGTTGCAGTACGCCTGGTTGCAAAGCCTGGTGACCGCCGCTATGACGAGCCGACTGTACCGGAGTTAGCAGTACTGCTACCATCTAATGCAGAGGGCTCTGGGAAACGTGACATTATCCTTCGCTTGCGTGACGGATGCCTACAACGTGTCAGTGACGGCCACCCCGGCTATCTTCCCCTTCACTATGTGCTCCTCCTGCCGTACGGTACACCTGGGTGGTCCTATGAAATGACTGCACCTGTGCCTGCGCACCACCGCCTCACAGCGAGCAAGAACAGCTCACAACACACCGTGCATGTTACGCAACTGCGCTATCATGCATTTCACTTGCAGAGGCGAATTGGGCACTTTTCCACCTTACTCCATGGAGGCAAGCTGCTTCACCAGTGGATTGTCGATGCTTGGGCCAGCATTGAGCAAAGCCGTCTTGCGTACATTCGCACGCATCAGGACAAGTTGCGATCAGCGACCTTTGGTGCGCTAAGAGATCTCCTCGAAGGTGGCGAACCCGTCGAGCTTCACAATGTTGGACGCCGCATTATCTTGCCTGCATCGGTACATGGAAGCCCACGGTACATGTTCCAGCTCTGCCAAGATGCCATGGCTATTGCTGCATTCTTCAGGCATCTCGACCTCTTCATCACGATGACTGCAAATCCACGTTGGCCAGAGATTCTGCGCGAACTTCTTCCTGGACAGTCTCCTGATGATCGCCCCGACTTGGTCGACCGTGTATTTCATCTGAAGAAGAAGGCTCTCATTCAAGACTTATTCACGAACGGTGTCCTTGGTCGCACTGTTGCCAAGATCTACACAATTGAATTCCAGAAACGCGGACTCCCTCATGTTCATATCATTCTGATCTTTGCGCCAAATGACCGCCTCCGCACACCTGTTGACGTCGACTCCATCGTACGGGCTACGCTGCCCGACCCTGTGAAAGAGCCTCTGCTCTTTGAGACTGTCAAACGGTGTATGATACATGGCCCATGTGGCGAGCGGAGGCGCAACGCGAAGTGCATGAAGGGCGGACAGTGCTCGAAGGGGTATCCAAGAGCCTTCCAGGAGCATACGATCATCACTGCCGATGGGTACCCTTTGTATGCACGCCCTGCAGATGGCCACGTCATTACTCTCAAGATTGACAACATCGAGCACGAGATTGACAACCGCGACATCGTTCCATACTGCCCCTTCCTCTCTGCGAAGTACGACTGTCACATCAACGTCGAGGTCTGCATTTCCCTAGGGTGTGGCAAGTACATGCATAAGTACATCACGAAGGGCGTTGATCGTGCAACAGCAGAGCTCCATAGTGCATCACAGCAGCATGAGAACGACGAGGTCCGCCAATACCTGGATTCAAGATACATCACTGCACACGAGTCATACTGGCGCATCGCAGAGTTCGACACTCATGGGAACTCACCAACAGTCATTCGTCTCGACATACATCTTGAGAACCAGCAGACTGTCTGCTTTGACGACAACGACAGTTTGTCAAATGTACTTGCCCGCGAGCCACTCTCAAAGACAACACTTCAGGGATTCTTCGAGGCAAACAAAGCACTAGGCCCCCATACCGATATATGCCATTCCCTCACATATGTCGAATTCCCTCAGCATATGACATGGGACCGGAAACAGCTACTCTGGAGGCCCCGTAATCCTAGCGCGGAACCTGCTATAGGTCGCATGTATCATGTTCCGATCTCAAACCTGGAACTCTACTGCCTACGCATGCTGCTCACTGTCGTACGCGGACCCTGTTCCTTTGCCGAAGTTCGCACATATGGTGGAATATGCTACGATTCTTTTGAGCAGGCATGCAAGGCACGTGGTCTTTTGCATGACCAAGGCGAATGGCGTCATGCATTCGAGGAGGGTTCAGTAATGCAAACAGGCCATCAACTCCGCCAGCTTTTTGCAACAATGCTTCTACATGGCGATACGACATCTCCTGATGCTATATGGCGCGACTTCCACACAGTCATACATGACGACCTCAAGCCCCGGGTACAAGAGCTACTTCATATAGCTGAGCCAACTGACGACCAACTCGATGACTATGCACTCTTCCTCATTGACCGTCTTCTCTTTGGGGAAAATGGCCGAACACTCTCTGAATTCCCTACGATGCCCCTGCCTAAACTACGGTGGGCAGATATGCATGACAATCCATTCATTGCAGAACAGCTTGCATACGACCAACACTCTGAAACACACCGTGCATGCAACGCCAGGGAGCATTTCAATGATGAGCAAGAGTATGCATTCCAGCAAGTGCTCGATTCTGTTGAACATAGGCGAGGACAATTGTTTTGGATCAATGGCCCTGGTGGTACTGGCAAGACCTATCTTTACAACACAATTCTCAGTGCATGTCGAGGACAAGGTCGCATTGCACTGGCGGTCGCATCATCTGGTGTTGCTGCACTTCTCTTGCAAGGTGGGCGGACTGCCCATTCCACCTTCCGCATTCCGGTTGAAGCCTTGGACGGCTTCTCGACATGCACCGTCACAAAAGAGAGCAAACGTGCAGATCTCTTCCGGAAGACTGAGCTAATCATCTGGGATGAGGCGGGTATGCAGCACCGATACACACATGAAGCTGTTGATCGCATGCTGCAGGATATCCGAGACGATCCCCGCCCTTTCGGAGGCATCACCACAATTTTTGGCGGTGATTTCCAGCAAATCCTGCCAGTCATTCCAAATGGCTCCCGTGAAGAGGTTGTGGATGCGTCGCTGCTTCGGTCACCACTCTGGCAACATGTGCAAACAATCACGCTACACCGCAATATGCGAGTTCAAGCTGGAGAGGAAGACTTCGCAAACTGGCTCCTTGATATAGGACATGGCCGCAATCTCCTTGCTGGCTGCTCTGTTGAGCTCCCCGAGAGTATGGTCGTACAGGATCTCGGGCAGTTAATCGACTTCATCTATGACCCATATACAATCACCGCCAACCCTCCCCTCCTCCTCTTTATTTCCTCGACCGTGCCATCTTAGCAGCTCGCAACAGCGATGTCGATGCTATCAATGACGTCGTCCTCTCACAAATGTCAGGGGATGAGCACACCTATCTCAGCTTTGACCGTATAGTCTCTGATGGTGCGGAAGCTCTGTCATCCGGATCTGCAGATGCCTACACACCAGAGTATCTGCACTCCCTCAATGTTCCAGGGCTGCCACCATCATGTCTCAAGCTGAAGGTTGGCGCACCAGTCATTCTGCTCCGCAATCTCGCAGCTTCTCGTGGACTATGTAACGGTACGCGCATGGTCATCACGCGCATGTCACGCCACCTGCTGGAAACAAGAATCATTGGAGGCGACCACGATGGCGAACACCACTTCATACCTCGAATAGCTCTAACCTCGGGCGTAGACAGTCGGCTTCCGTTCAAACTCCAGCGTCGCCAGTTTCCTGTCCGCCTCGCATTCGCCATGACGATCAATCGGGCTCAAGGGCAGACCTTGCGATGGGTTGGCATTGACCTCCGTACACCTGTCTTTGAGCATGGCCAACTGTACGTGGCACTTTCACGAGCACGGTCCCACCAACACATTCGTGCATTGCTTTCCCCTGACGGAGCTTCCAACATTACACGGACAACGTTTAATGTAGTTTACCCAGAAATAATCGATGCTTTGCATTGATTGTGTACTCTTCAAATAATACCGCACTTCTCTTTCCAGACCTAATGTGATAGGGCATTCGCACATCGCTCATGTAGGCACAAAGACAGAGACTAGACTCTCGACGCTGCTCGAGAACGTTCGCCATGTTTGGCACTTGGCGCTCGCTCTCATAAGGCGACCGTCACTGGGCGGCGCACACACAACTTCCCTCCACCATCGCTATCGTCCCCATACTCACATGCCTACGTACCACCCTCAGTCAACCGCTCTCATCTCCGGACCAGCTCTAATCACCAACATCCGGCAGCCAAGCGGACAGCCTCATACTTATTACTTCGATGCGTCCTTCTTTACGGGCGCTGGCCAAAAGCCCCTTCTCGCATATCTTCGCGTATTCGACAGCAACGACGTCTTCATAGAAGCGAGGAGGATGCTTGCTGGATCGCCTTTGCCTGAAGACGAAGACTTCACTGACTCACCCAGCCATGATGCATCAGGCAGTGCAGGTGCCACGGAGTCCAACTCTGACATATCAGAGGCGGAGACCGTGGACGATGATACCCCAATGATATTCTATATACGGGCTATTGTACGTAGCATGCCACGAGCTCCTGATCTACACTAACAATCAGCCCCTCCAGGTCGCAAAGATAGAAAAGGATGTCGATGTTATGCTCTCGCACGCTTCTCCCAACGAATATGACCTTTGCGGAGATGTTGTTCAGGTGTGTGTTCTTCTCTGTAGGCTCTGTCCAGGCTATACTCACTGTGGTAAATGTACAGATGGCATTTGCACCCTCATTCACGAATACACGAGTCCTACCCATCTTCACGCTGTCAGGAACCGTATCTCTACGTAACCAGCAAGACTCTTCATTCGAAATGGTTCTCCGGCCGTCACTCACGATGCGTCGAGAGCGAGAGCTATCATTGCGTGCCTGTGCGTACATCACTAATGGTCGATTCGCTAAAATGGATAAGAAGCCGCTTCCCTCGACACACTCTGTTGTCACCGTCGAAGGACAACTCCGTCAAGTCATACGTGACCCTGACACGAGAGCCCTGGACACACTTGCCATCGATGTCAGCCATCTGTGGTTCGTCGGACACAACCAGTCTGCCATGAATGCATTCGTCACCGGTATGTTTTTCCTACCCCCATATAATGGCATAACTTATGTATATACCTCCTCAGATGTCTCACGTACCAGCCAGCAACCACGCAAGCGGCCGAACTTCGATGATCTGCCTACGACGGGCATGATCACAAGCAAGAAGCGCAAGACCATGGCGACCGCTGCGAGAGCGTCCAGCGCTGGACCTGACACGACGCCCAGGTCAATCGACAAGGACAAGGAGAAGGCTCCCTCGAGCGGTGTCATGACGCGGTCCAGGTCAGGAAATTCAACTCAGTAGTCATCCGAGTCTCCGTCCTAGGCAAATGTCATGTTACGCAGACCTTGCCGTTTCACTCAATATACTCCAGTGGCATTCTAATCTCCGTATTGCAGCAACCTGATAGTATTCGAGTCTGTCCCAAGTCTACTATCTCCTACGAATACGACAAATATATTTATCTTCGAGTACGCTCAGCAGCGCGTGGGATCCACCATCTTCCGTCGCGCCTAGCACTGCGTTGCAGTCGACCTGATAGCAGCCGCCGAGAAGTCTAGCAACAGACCGTGCCGTAGGCACGGGTCTCCCGCTAGTTTTATTTATTCACGCACGACCCTTATGACTGTCATGTATCTACCTATATCCTCTAATGCAACGGACTTTGTGTAGCATGAGACTTCTATTCAAAACCATCTGTGATTTGACATATCACCACGACCATGTCCTGGGTGCGCATTTTTGGTCCCGCGAGCCTATGTTTTTTCCGGAAAGATATCCATGCCATCGACTTGACCCATAGTAATCTCAGGGCGAACAGGCCCGAACAGGGGCGTAAAGTAAGGCCTTGTCGGCCATGCAGAGTGCTGGTAAATAAGTACTGCAGAATCTATTGCTAGTAAGCAATATACCGGATATGGTGTGCCTAGGCCCGAGGCTAGTTAGGGATCGCGATCATCGCACCGAACGCCACGAAGGCGGGTCGCGCTCAAGTGGGGCCGGTTCAACCAGCCCGACGCCACGACGCCGACGTCCGCGAGCGACTCAGCGCTTGCCTTCGGGGTCCTCGCGGTGGCATCACGCAAAACCGCTGGGTCTGCGCCTTTCGCTCATGCCGAACGATCTTTCTATGGATTTGGCTTTGCACAACATGTATCAGTACGACAACCATTCTGGAGGCGCCTACTAACAACTATGCTGACAAACATAGCTTAGCGAGGCATAAGTGCAAGACCCATGAAAGACCGCTTGGAAAGAGGGATTAGGACCGGAAAAGACAGAGATACACGAACGAACAATAGACGCCCTGTAGTTTTACCAATGAAACTATGTCGTCTTCGTATCCTTGACGTATACGTTCCTGTCGCTGTTTTCGCAGAACAGACAAGCTTTGACAGCCCGAGCTACAATCTACCTAGTAGTCGTTACTCAGCCGTAAGAAGTAGCCCTCGCTTAAAAACGCGACTTGCGTTCTCTTTTTTGTCTCATGCAGATCCTCACAATGTAGCCTTCTCATCAGGACTTTGATTAGGTCCAGGCGTTTACCAAGTGAGTGCTGAACTTGAGACAGGCAGGACTAGACCTAGCGCCAAGGTCGGAACGCAGGCGTTCTTCAAGAATAGCATGCTGACAAGACCTTTCCGTCAGGTACGATAGCGGTGCCCTGCTATCTTTCTCGCTGACCCTGACAGAGCGTCGCGGATGCTCCCATGGAATGCCTTTTACGCGGGATCAACTGAGACACGCCGAGCGAGTCCATCCGTAGCGTTGCCTCTCTGTCTGGGTTGCCAAGGGTCCACCTCACGCCGCTAGCCGTGGTTACCAGGTGTCTTGCTCAGCGGCCAAGTTCGAGTCGGGTCCAGGTTCCCGCCGAAAACGAGCCTCGTGGTATGTCTTGGCCGCAAACGTTCGATCTACGACCTAGATCACTATAAGCTTTGTTGCGCCCTATTTTCCTGGTACCTGGAAAGAGTGGGTGATGCTTATCCTCGCTCAAGGGCGGCACATGCATACCGACTACAGCTGCGGCGGGACGGCAAGCCACAAACCTGCTGACGAGCGTGGCGTGAGTACACCGACTCGGACTGAGACCGGGTGCGAGCTTTGATACACGTATGCCCCACGGCGCCCATCTGCTCTGTCAGAACAGCTGCCTGGAGATTGAACGGTCAAGGCCAAAGGCTCTGAACCGAGGTGGGCGAGGTTCTCTACTGGTTCTCTGCTGTCTCAGAGCTCCGGCGAGACTATCCGAACTCCGTAAGTCGATCATGCGGTCGATCTCTGCATTTTGCCTCCGCGCTAGCTTCCCCTACCTTCGGAGGCATACGATGCTCCCGGCGGTGTGCTGCTTGCCTCTGCTGCGCCAGCCAATCGTCACCAGGGCCAGCTTCCATCCGTGTTCGGTGACCTTCCGCGTCGTCGCCGACGGTAAGGAACAGGTCTCTGATCCCACCAAATTGCAGGAAGACAAGAACGTTCGATTGGCCTTCGCATGCCCTTGGCCAGAGTCCGCGGGCTATGGCGCATCACCTGCGGACGCGCCACGCCTAGAACCCCAGCCGCCGCCATCAGAACCGACGCGAACGTCCGCGGCAGGCTTCTGCGCGGGCTGCACCAATCGCCAGCCATCGCCGCGCTTTTTCCAGGGTGCAGAACTGTTTAGGCGGCAGACGCTCGCCTGCGGCAGGCACCCCTGCAGGCTCGCTGCGTCTTCGGAGGGCACAATGCCGTATGTGCACGCGCGAGACTGCTTAAATTCAAGTGCTGATGGGGAATGTCTCACAGCGTGTGTGCGTCGTAAGGCACGCGCCCGCGATCGGGGCTTCTGTACATAGGTCATAGCTCGCCCCCCTCGAGCCGGCCCATCTTCTTTCATGCCCCCTCGAACCCGTAGCTGGTGTGTGTGCGTGAAAACGTCTACATGTCCTCTGCGGTCGCGTCCCCCACCGAAGACTATGGCCCCCTGTGAGTCCTACGAGCGGCTGCCCGTATTTCACGTGCTCACAAGCTTTTTTTCTTTTCGTCTTCTGCCAGTGCCGCTCCTTTGGTGCGGTTCACGCTTGATGCAGGAGCGTAGCCCGCTGACATCCCGCCGTAGCTCATGGGCACCCTCTTCAACTGGGGCCTCTTCGGCATCCTCTCTGTACAAGTGTGTACGTAGCAAGCCCTACCGCGGTTTCGTCTCGCTGACAACGCCGCCAGATTTGTACCACATCTCCTTCCCGCGGGACCGGTGGACGACAAAGGCGCTCGTGTATTTTGTGTACGTGATCGACACCGTGCAGACGTGCCTCGTCACGCGCGACGTCTTCAACGGGTACGCACGGCACTACGGCAACCTTGACGTGCTCGACTCGATCCAGACGGAGTGGCTCGCGGTGCCCGTCTTTAGCAGTGTCGGTGCGTGTCCACCCGCGTTGCGCGAATCGCTTACGCTCACGCTGACTCTGCGATACCCTTGGCAGTGAGCTGCACGGTGCAGGTGTACTATGCGCACCGCATCGGGATTCTCTCCGGCTCGCAGATCCTGCGCGGGCTTGTATGTGTGGTACGTAGCCCACCCCCGCGCTCGCCACCGACCGAGGCCACTCACGCGACGTCCTGCAGCTCGCGCTCGTTGCCGGCGTCTCTGGCATCGTTGCCGGATCGCAGGCGTTCCGGGTGCCCAAGTTCTCCGAGCTCGAAGGCACGGCGTCGATCAGCACTGGTGTACGTATCCCGGAGTTCTGGCAAGGCACGCGCTGAGCACCGCTGCAGATCTGGCTCGCAGGCGACGCCGCCTGCGATATCATCATCGCGGTCCTCATGGCCTACTTCGTGAGTCCCGCACGCGCGAGATGGAGTGCAACGCTGACGGAGTGCTCAGCTCCTGCGGCACGACAGCAAGATTAGCCAGACGCATGCAATCGTGCAGCGGCTCATCCGGCTCGTGATCGAGACGGGCACCTTGACCGGTACGCTATGTATTCCCTCGGTCCACACGCGCACTCACGCAGCCGTCGGGCCAGCGCTGGCGGCGTCGATCGACGTCGTGCTGTACTACGCGTTCCCGCACAAGGCGTACCACAGCTGCCCGGCGACGGTGCTCGCGAAGCTGTACTCGAACTCGATGCTCGCGATCTTCAACAGCCGCATCCGCATCGTCGGCAGCCGCGACTGGAGCGCCTCGGACGGCGACGCGATCAGCCTCGACGGCGCGGCGCGCGGCGGGCAAGCGTCGCTCGGCCCTATCGTCTTCACGCGCGCGACGCGCACGGAGATCAGCACGTTCGCAGCCGGGGGTCCCACTGGCGTGTCGGGCGAGCCGGAGCTCTGGGCGGAGGACGGCACGGGTGTGCAGGTGCGTCTTTATCCGGCTTTGAGGTCGCTTCTGCGCGTGCTGATTCGGCTGGTGGCAGCCGTCAGGGAGTATTAAAAAGCCCCAGGACCTTGCGGTTGTCTGAGTAGGCCTACAGCTTTGTGTGTACGTTGGCGGCGAGCCGTTGTCAGAGGCGCGTGGGCGCATGTACTCTCTTGTCGTCTTATGCAGTTGTGGTCTGTCGCTCGTTAGATTTATGGTGTCATGCTATATGTCCCTTCTGTGTGTCGGCGGGGGAAGACGAGCGCAAAAGCTCCTGACCAGGGGTGATTGCGTTCAGCTACTGAGCGCGGGACACCCTTGGTGAATTGCTTTGATTACGTAAGGTCGCGATCAGTGAATTTGTTGATACAGCCTTATTTGAATATTACTTACTACCATCAGTACGGCGTACTTACCAGTTGTTACTCAAGTAGTAAGCTCGAATGACTTAGAAGACTAGGTTAGAATTTTTGCAAAGCAGCCCGGTCGCTTTCATCTCTTCCCCCTCCGACTAGACGACCCCGTTGATCATGGTTACTGGTCACGACTGAACGTCATTCATTCACACAACAACTTTTACAACTCCATCTTAGCTAGAATAGGTCTAAGCAGCGACGTGCTGGCCTGCCAGCCAGTGCACAACGCACGTTGTCCGTCTTCAACAGCACCTCATGTCCTTCCTCTCCGGCCTTATGAATGCGGCGCCACCATGCCACGCACGTCATGCAACCCTGATGGTGGGAGAGGTTGTAATCGGAGATGGCGTATTGGACCTACTACCTCGAAGGTGATTCAGCCTGGGCAGCGAGGGCCGGTATGCGTGTGTACCGAGGCTCAAGGCCAACGGGGAGTTGACGCAGCCAAACCGACAAGTCAACGGCCCTCGCCTTCGATGGAGTCATCTTCGCCTGCCATTCGGCGATGTCTGCTGACGAGGAGCGGGAGGGTGTTGAACGAGCACTGGCCGGCGGCAGCGCTCGTGTCTGCAATGGCGGTACTACTCGTGCAGCTGATGGCGTTCCTCGTCTTCCCGATGGTAAGGTCTGTGAGCTGGGATGCGGAGACGCGATGTTCGCTGAGCCGAGCATCCTGCTGCCAAGTGGCGAACGAGGCGCCACAATGGGTTGCCGCGAGGAGAGACCCAGCTCCGCGATGGGAATGTTGAGCGTGACCACGATGCTCTGTGGCGACCGGGTCACTGGATCAGGATGTGAATATACATAGATTCTTCAGCACACGAACCTCGGGCCTTCCAGATGGCGTCCTGCTAATCACCACCGCAGTGCGCTTCGGCAGTGATGTAGTAAGCGCGTGGTTGGTCGTCGACGATGCAGCAGGCGTGCTAGTGGGAAGGGCACACCTGTCAGCTTAGCTTGCGACAGATAAACGCGACTACTCACGCGAAATTGTGCATATCTACGAGCGGCAGCACGAGGTCGATATGCTCTTGGGCGATCTTCCGTAAGTCGTGCGCCTCCCTCCGGTACCACGCTGTCCACATCATCGCGTTGATGAAATTACCCAGTGTTCTGTCGATGAAGGCCCATCCAGTCTTCGGAGGGTGCGTGGTAGATAGCCACACATCGAAGTGCTCAACGATGTCCGTGCAGATACTGAGCTGGCGGATGATGTCAACGACACAAGGGGAAGTAAACGCAAAGTTGGCATGAGTAGCGAGTTGCCGTTTCATGAGCTCCAGAACGCCCCGGACGTCTTTGAGATATCTTTGCATCTCCTCGATCTCGCTGTCGGCTCGGTAACAGTTAGAAAGCAATCTGCAGCTATACGCTATAAGGGCAATGAGTGATACGAAATCCCCGAAACTTCCAAACGTAGGGGAAAAAGAGACAGACGATGAAGAGGAAACGGGTGGGACTGGGCCAGCCATGATTACGAAGTATTGTGGCGAGCCGGGGAAAGGTCTCTAGAGATTATATGGTGACGTGACCGTCGGACCCTTTCCGAATCCCTGCACAGGACAGACGCGTGGGGGTAAGGCGATACCCTGTATGCATGCTGTCAGCACGTGAGAGAACGAACGTCTGATTAAACTTTGAGCGTACTTTGTTTTAGCGTGTTTCGCTTTTTCAGTGATGTGCCAATCTGCAGTTCGTGGTCTGGCAACGCATAGTCAGTGCGGTTGAGTGCAGATCCACGATATCAAACAAAACGTCTGCATGCAGAATGGGCCTTCCGCCGCAGGCTCCCCGCAGACTTCATGCTCAGCCACAGCACCGGCTTCAACCACAGGGCGCAGCCTGAGAGTTTGTGATGGCGTGGCGTGACACAATTCCGGGTACAGGACTGCTGAATCGGAGCTCTTGTCAGTCCCACGCATGACACGAGTCTCTGGCACAACCAAGTCCAATACACGGCGGGCCCGTGCCGACCTATGAGATAACGGCGCGCGGCATGCACAGCGTCGCGCAAGGTGTGGCCCGATACGCTCTCCACGGAGGCACTGCACGACAGCGAGTCGGATTTCTAAAGGGACCGCGTCTTCAGTATGGGAACCTTATGTGACGATCGAGGCAGCACACCTCTAACAATGTTTCCGCGGCACGGGCTCTAGATGCTAGACATCTTTGGTGTGGCACCTCACACCGTTTGCGAGCGAGACCCAGAGTCAAAACGACGGAAAATCCCATTACAGAGTGATGGCAGCTCTAAGATACAATGTAAAAGAAATCAATGCGCGAAGCGGAAGTCCAAACGGCGGTTCCCGACGTCCTTCGTCGTCGCGAGGTAGTGCGCCTGCTCCTCGGGGGTCATCGCGTTCCAGATGCGGTCACGCTGCCGGTTGCGCCAGATGTAGTACAGCTTCGTGCCGGGGTACAGGATGAGCAGGTTGACGCAGCTGATCGTGATCAGCGTGCGGTTGCCGCGGCGGTAGCGTGGCGCATCGTCCGCGCGGTAGATGTTCGCAGACACGACCGAGCTTAGCTGCACGAACATGTTGTACAAGGATGCGTTGACCGTCCGGCTCGCGACCGCTCCGCGTTGCGCGAGCACCAGCCGACCTGGATGGGATGCGTATATGGATACGAGAGTAGCGCAGTAGCCAGGCCCTGCAGACAAATTAAATCAGTCCTCGACCAGGATGACTCGAGCGAAGTGTAGGACGCACATAGTAAATCCATTGGTTCGGATTTTCCGGGAGGCAGTAAATTGCGATGAGGAACGGCAGGGCCCAGATGTCTTCCAGCATCGATATGATCGCGCGATCGTTGACGGCCTCTGAGAGTAGGGTGACCAACCACATCGTGATGAAGCCTAACACCGTCGACGGAATGGTGAGGAGATTAGTCTCAAAGGTACCGAAGCTAGACAACGTGCTTCGTGAGTGCCTTCGAAAGACTGTATAGATAAATAAGACATACCCCAGGTGCCTCAGCGACAGCGTAAGGTACGAGCCGGGTGGACTGATCGGGATACCAAACATGAGACCGCTGTACAATCGTCAGGATGGGATATAAGGATGACTGTGAGCAGGACGCTTACAGAATGTACAGCGGCCAGAGGTCGTAGTCCAAGACTGCCGTCCAGAGGCGCTTCAACGTCAAACCTTCCCGGTTGTGCATGTCGCCCTTAGTTGGGTCATCGCGAAGCACGCGTGAGACCACGATCGTCTCCTCGCGCTCGGTGAACCAGCCGTTGGGCCGGAACCACTTCTTCGTCTGTGTCGGAGACGGCGGCATCATGAAGAACGTCGCCAGTCCAATCGCCAGTGTCAGGCACCCTCTGTCAGCACGGGTCAGTCGGAAAACGAAGTACAATACCAGGGAGGCACTTACTCGACGAGGAACAGCCAGCGCCAGCCAGCCTTGCTGAGGTACCCACGCATGTGCAAGACGCCATACGCGATGAAGCTAGCGACGATGCTGCAGACATTCGACGACATCCAGAAGAACGCCAGCCGGAGAGGAAGCTCTGTCTTCGTGTAGAAATCTGCACGGCAGTCAGGATACCATCATGCCATGACGGTGAGGAGCACGCACAGGAGAGGTAGAGGATCAAGTCCGGGATGAAGCCGCCCTGGATGAAGCCGAGGAGCGCACGACACAACAGGAAGCTTGTCCGACCGACAGCCAGAACTGGCCGAGCGTGACGATAGCTGCGTCCGATTTAGCACATGACGCGAACGACGCAATTTATGCCGAACTTACACCAAAGACACATCTGGGTGGGAATCCAACGATCTGGCCCGACCTAAAACGGCGCAGCATCAGCAGACTGCGTGTCCACGGACGGCTAAGTGCTCGTACCTTCTTGCTGACCAGCTGGCTGGGCAGTTCAGCGGCAAGGAAGGCCAAGCGGAAAACCGTGTTCCCCAGGTTGTAGTCGTCCGTAGTCATGTGCAGGTCGGGAAGGAAGTTGTCCGTGTTAGCTTGCGACAAGTTGCCCCGGTCGATGTTCAGCTGCGAGACAATGAGTTCAACACTGAGCGTCCCACGTAGCGCGGCAGCTTACCGCAGAGAAGCTGATAGCAGCCCACAACATGACCCGCCAGTCAATTTTCCTCACGATAGCCTGTACAATGGGAAGGCGTTAGACGAGCTGCGGGGTACATAAGGCTAAATGGCGTACCTGCTCCTCGCGGAACGTCCAGCGAGCATCTGGATCGAAGCGATGCAGGTTCTCGTACTTCTCCGAGGGCCAGTAGTGCTTCGCGAGGACCGGGTCGTCGAAGACACTCCGCCGAGTGGCACATGCATCGAGGTCGTGAGGCTGCACCTGCTTCCGTCGGAATAGAATGTCGGTGAACCGCGGCTTCTCGTCGAGCTGGGGAAGCAGGTCCGACGTCGACGCTGAGAGGTGGCTCGCGGCGTCCCGCTTGTCAATGAGCTCACTCGCGCTGTCCTTCTGGTCGATGGACGACGCGCTGGAGTGCACCCTGTCGGCAGTGACTTTCGGGTCGGCCGGCAGTTCTGCGAGAGATGGTGATGCCATGGCTGTCGACGGTGACGGTCGCGTCCCGAGAGAAGTAGGATTTGGGCCGGAAGACGGACTCCCACCTCACCATGGGCAGCGTGCAGTAGTTAATAAACCCATCAACGGCCCGCCAGGTCTCAAGTGTTCCTGACACGCCATCTTCAGTGATGCAGCGTACAACAGTGCCAGTGGGAGCGGCACAGTGTCCCGCTCTGCATCCCTGAAGATAAGCCAGTGAGGTTGAGCGAGTGCGGTATTGCACCATTCGCGGACGCTAGTCGCAGCGGAGCAGGTAAGCGCTGAAGACGCAGTACAGAAGCCGGATGGCGACACGCACGCAAGTGACCAGGAAGTGCGCCGAGACCATGATTGTGCATCAGGCTTGTGGGTATATGCTGCCGAGCTGAGCGAACTGCTGCCGTGACGATGCACATGGGCTGCTGTATCGCTATGCCGTGCCTATAGGCCGTCCGAGGGCACATTGCGCAATAAGTTTGGATAATGCTGCAAGTTGGCAGTCAGCAATGGCGGACAAACGCTTTCACATGCATACACAGTGCATTTCGCACGGCACGACCACAAAGAAGGCGTGGTGATGCCAGGATTACTCCTCGTCGGAAGCCATGATGCCAGCAAGGCCCAGGGCACGCAAACCTTGCTCGACAACTCAGGCACCGTCCAGGAAGCGACGTTCTTATTCCTCCAGCAGATTGGCTCACCTCGTGTCAACCGGTGAGAGCTCTGACCTTATGAACACACGCGGATTAGCGGGCTTTGATACTGTCATTTGGTGCACGGTATTCGATCCGGCGCGGCCTAAGTATGGTGTCTGCTGTCATAAGGTAGGGCTTTGGGGGTACGGTGTGAGACAGAAGTCAACAGCAATGCATCAAACACGTACCAGGCCAATTCGAGGCGCAGATCGAGGATAGGTAGTGGTAATATCCACAGTCAATGTCAACTGAAGCGTTGCCAGTTGCTGGATCGCTGTGCAGTCAAGACGTTGAGTCGATGGTTGGTGGTGATATTAGCCTCAGAGCGATTTGGGGACAGCACATTGTATAATCGCATATCCAGATCAGTGGATGTATACAGGATGGTCAAGCAGCTGCCGGTCAAGTCAGAAAACAAACGCGGAGCCCGGCGAATTAGCGCCGGGCGCTTATCACTCGCCAGCAAGCTGAAGACGTTTTGAATACCGGGTTGCCTCACGCATTGCATATACGCAACCCCAACCTCCAAGAAAACAAGACTAATAATAAATACAGCACTATATTCGAGCTCTTAAGGAGACGGGCTATAAAGTCCCAATACCATCCGGTCTTCGCGGATGCAAGTGTGGTTATGCAAAGGAAGACCCAGGGCCTCTCGTAGCGTAAGCAGCCTTCGAGCTCATCGAAGAACGTACTGCTCCCTACAGACATGTACCCGCATGAGCTGCGGGATCACGTGCAATCGTCAGATACGTACTCGATAGGGCACTGGATCGAATATCTCTACCTTTGCCCCAGCATCCTGAAAGGCACCATATGTCAGGGTGAATCGCGACGAAAGAGCACTGCGAGTCGCGGACGTACCGCCTTGCTTCCTTCGGTACCGTAAGAGGAGCCCGGGCTGTCGCTGGCATTGCGAAGTTCGAGAGGGATCGAGTTGAAACCCGCAGTGCCGCCCGATGCTGTTTGCTCCTTGATTCGCTGCCGAGCATTCAGACTGTCGCAGGCAGCAAGCATCAGCGTCTGGCCAAGCACGAGAAGACGGAAACCTACAGGGCGAGCGTGGAGTTTGCATACACTGGCACAGTCAGAAGCGTCAGCATTCTTCGAGGCTTGTGGTGCAGGTCACGCCGACGTACACTTGCAGATGACTTCGACCATGCCTCCGAAAAGGAGGCTTGTTTTGTAGAAGTTGAACTGAAGGGTTGTCAGATGTTTGCTATCATCAGATGATGGGCAGCCCTACGACAAATATAGTAGAGATGGAGAACACCCTGCACCCGAGTCAGCTTCGTGCATAGGCAACCCTCACAGGCTGACTTACATCGTAATCGCACCAGTGTTGACGGTGTAAAAGAGCAACTTCTGAATCATGCGTTGGTTCTGGAACGTGACAGTGATGACAACGTCGGCGCAGAAAGTATCGAAGTTGTACGTACCTCTTGAAGCTCGACTTATTTCGCCGCAAGTAATAGGTAAGAGTGAACGTAACGAGCGCGTCTTCTATGGCTCCTAACGTCAGGCCTAGGTTCACGGTCAACTGTGAGGTGACATGAGCAGGTGTACAGCAAGGCAACGGGGTCGCTCACAGATGGTCCTAGATAGGTATGGAACTCGATCCAGTTGTGATAAATATAGCTGTTAACTTCTCGTCAGGCTGGGCCCGAACGTCTGGACGGCATGGACGTACAGAAAGCAGGCCGTTCCTAGAATGCCATGGTCAAGCGCTACTCTGTGATCATTGCAGCTTTCGGACGGGACGTAGTACATACCAAATCCTGCACCTAGTCGTGAAGCGTGTTACCGCGCGAGTGGAACACGAAGACTGAAATTGAAACTCACCGACACGAAAGAATAAAACCACTGCCGGAATAGCGGTGGCCGTAACATTGCCTCCGCTCACTTAGATATTTTCTGAGCTCGGACGCGTAACTTGGAGTGAAAGGGACCTACATTGCCAAATTCTCGACACCGAAAACCTGGTCACGTCAATACTCAGATGATCCGGTGCAGACAATTGGAGAACGTACCCCTGCGCTAATGCAATGATAGGAATCTGAAGGACGTCTGAGGTGTCTGGAAGACGAAGTGGACGAGCCACATACCTCTATGAAAATCGTCGCCTGCAAGCGTCTCGTCAGTGCGCACGGCGGATATGGGATAGTATCGCACGTACCCCGGCGCTCCTGAAAGAAGTAGACATTAGCGGTTCGATTCATAGCGTAGTATTAGATCATGACGCACCAGATGATCTTCCCGAGTGCTGCTGCATCGCCGATGTCCTCGATGAAGTACCCATAGAGCATGTGCAGGCACAGGGCTGCATGAGCGCATTCCAAAGTCCTGGAAATGGCACCGTAGGTGAGGATAGTGTAGACAAGATGTGCCATGCCGGGCCCGCCCATACCACAAGATGGCTACCAGAAGCTTGATGCTGCGCGGGTCATGGTCGTACGTCGTCCAGTAGGCGTAGACTTGAGCGCAGGTGACACCGAACAACCTTTGGTCGCGGGTAAGGGGACAGCTTCGCGTACAGGATGTTCAGACTTACATTAGCGCAATGCAAATTAAGATGAGGAACGGGCCCATGAGTATCGCAATCGCGTCGGCCATGGTGGAAAGGTTCGGTAAGGCCAGAAACAGGGTTGGGTTGATATATATGGTGGCGACCCAAATGCTGTGCGTGGCGCGAGTTCTAATCGGCTGTTGAGTCCCATCATGGTTCTTTCAAGCATGGATCCTGTATGCCTATGTAAGGAGCAATCATTGAAGTGGGAGTAAGCGAAGCCGACGTACCATACGAGACCGCCAAATGAACGGCTGTTTGAGTGATACCAACAACACATCTAAACGATGTGGCGCAAGACTGGACTCGGAATTTCCGGGCAGCTGTAGACCTGTCTGAGTCGGTATCAGAGAGTTGAGCGTCGCACAGCGCGGTATCATTGATCTGAGAAGTCGACCTCAATGCATCGCTCCAACATGGCCGAATTACCTTGCTGCGGACTACATCTGCACGTTAACGTATCCTTTACTTCCCTAAACAGTTGAAAGCAAAATCTTCTCTGTAACAGGAAGCTCATGCAAGGTCATCGCCGTCAACGCCTCGGGAGGCCGAGCGCGATTAACGGCGGAGTATCAGATGATACTACTCGTCAGACCACAGTGAATACATGTTCACACTGCTCAGGAGTCTGCACTACGAGTATTCATCAACGAAAGATCATATGGCTCCGAGGCGAGCAACACGTACGAATACAAGTTGCGCTCAACACCAGCCTCCTACACTCGAGACCTGTAGCTTGCCAAGAGGTCAACACGCGCCGTAGTTCTTGTACAAATAGGGTAGATGAATAGTAGTATTGATGTAGTGTATTGGCAGATCGCTGGGCGTGTGGGTCACTGAAGTTTTCGCCAAATCGAGCTCTCGAGTTCGAACCAACCTTCGTGGCGCTCGGACAAAGCCGGAAGATAAGATAGCTCGATAGCCAGGAATGGGTGATCTCAAGATAGCAACAGCCTCATCGGTTTTGGCGCGAGTCGCACTTGCGCCTGAGCGGCCTGACCGACCATCTGTCTCAGACTCGTCGACAGTTATCTCATGCTACAACAATGTTGTCTTCTTATTTTCCGCCTCCATCCTCGAGAGGACGGCCTGGGTGCTTTGTCTTGAGAACCATGTCTTCCAACTCCCTGAGGACCTTGGCGGGATGAAATACTCCGTGAATCGTTATAGCGCAGGTCATTCTTGCGCGCAGCAAGACTACGACTGCGACGGCATCGTCATAGTGGTAGCGCACTGTATCAGTGCTCGTATGTCTGCGCTATCTTCGTGAATTGTCTGACATGTCTATTGAACAGTGGTGATCTCTAGACAAGGAGCATTGGGAACCCACCATAGAAAAGCTGTTCGAACTAGGGAAAGACTCGAGGACTGGCGCCATCTGCGAAGCCTCGTCGGTCGACTGCCTCAACCACAGAAACTCTGTGATTCCCAACGAGGCGCTGCTGTTAAAGCGTGGACCGTTATGCACGTCGCCAAATCTCAGACATGTCGGTGACTCTAACTCTTTCTCAAACAGCCGTACAAGAGTACGCGACACTACTACCATATGTTGTCAATGACTTTGAGCCTATCAAGCGAGCCTCTCATGCGAAGGAAGAGAGTGGTGGCTGTGGGACATGCGTCGAGCACGTCAGCTTGGGTAGGCTCGTCGTCTGCATGGTGGTATATCGCCTTACCGTGAACAGATGTCTGACGAGCGCGCTGCACACGACCTCTCTTTCCATTGCGGATATGTCGTCTTTGATTCTTTTCGAACCAGTCATGCTTCCTCCCCCAATTTCTGCTACGGACTCCAGGATCGAGATCGGCAAGAAGAACGTAGCAGGCGTGTTGAAGCGTCGCGATCGCTGGAGCTCCTACGACTACCTCCGAGAATGGTTGGGCAAGCGGTTCCCGTACATGACCTGGGATGCGAGGATCCTCGACACCTCCATCGTAAGAATGGTGCCTAACGCACGACCCATACTGGGCTAATTCCCAACTCAGAAACACGGGTTCAGGACGCTGAAGGACGCCTCCGCGCATGATTATATCATTTACAAGTGTCCTTGTCCCAAAAAGTAGGATTCTATGCCCACGAAGACCACGTCCTTGCGGGGCAGGTGGTAGCAGCGATGTGCTCGCGGGTTCCTGTGCACTTTATCCTCAGCCAGCGCCCAGAGATGGTGTATGTCTTCTTCCTAAGTTACCACTGTGACTTTTGACTAACGCATACGGTGTTCAGTTCCGCAGAGTCGCGCAGAAGCATTTGCGACGCGTCACAGGGCCGATGCATGGCGTCAAGGACGCTGGTCATCTGGTTAGTGCCCTCAACCCTCGTCTCCAAAAAATCAGGGAACTGATTTACTGGCCTTCAGGCAGTTCAGGAGAACCCGGACGGCGTCGCACTCGCAATCTTCGACGTTTTGTCGAGCCATTCTGTGAATCCCCGCGTTCCTCCACGAGCAGCGGTCGCGAAAGCGTCTCCTTATAGTCTGCGGAATAAACAGTGGACTTTCTTTGAGCCATCACGATACGTGACGTTGTCTATCGAGGCCCGTCGTAGGCTCCTTCTGGAGCCGGCGAGGCTACCTAGTTCGTCCCATCTAGACCCGTGGGCCGTGCACATCCTTAACTGGGGACAGCCTCGCTCCACTCGCTGGATAAGTATGTGATTCGATTCTAGTAGACGGCGGCACCCTTCATGTCAAGACTTATGACGCCTTTTTCGCAAGGCCAATGTAATGAAGCCACGGCGAAATAGTTCGGTTACAGCAAGGTCCACGAAATGTTGGCCAGAAAGATAAGCCATGGACTCACGTATGCACATCTGCATAGACGTAGATAACAGCTGCCGTCTTGGTATTGACGTTGAGGCTAGCATGCATCCGTTGTACTCTCAAGTGACGCGCTCCGGGGATGCTAGGCTCATATGGCAGTGAAATCTAACTCACGCACAACATACGCAGCGTAGAACCATGCGACGTCTTGCACTCCTCCATAGGGAGAGGAATAGTGGTCGTCCTATTGGTACGCGCGCCGTATTCTTGCGTTATTTGTTGTGGATGCGGCGCGCTTCAAGTGACGAGAGCCACGAGATGCGCAGATCTAGTGACCAGAAGCAAGACAAGCTTAACTCTGCAGGATACCCTTGACTGCGTCGCCAACAACTAGAGGCAACTGGCAAGAGGACAGAGCATGATATTCGAATGCAACGAAGGAAGACGGAACTGGGAAATACGACGACCGGCGAGCGGAAGAAACGACTGGAATTAGGCGCCCGAAATCGTATCTGGGGAATGCCGGACCAATCAGAGTGCCGGACGCATCCTCCGGCTTTAGGAAGAGAAATGGGGAGTGAAATTCGAGGAATAATCGGTGGGAAGCTCGCCCCTGTCCGTATCAAACGAACTTCCTCCCCGCCCCGCAGCCTCCTTTCTCCCTCGTCCCCCCGCCCACGTCGTCTGATCTCCCGCCCTCCTTCTCCTGCGCCGGCTAGCACCAGCCTTTCTAACTTTGCGTTAGCGTTCGATTTCGAGGCGAGCATGGCAAGCGCAGCCGTCGACATGCAGGTGGACGAGGGCGCCGCCCGACACACCCCCATCCGGGTGGACACCCCGTCGTCGCCGCCGCTCCGCCCGCATCCTCAGCATCGACAAACCTTCGCCCATGCCCGAAACAACTGTTCTCCAAGCGAGGAAGAAGGTGAAGGTCCCATCGTCGGTGACCGCATCACCAGCGGATCCCGCATCCGCCGGCGCTAACGCACCTTCCACTTCGACCACCTCGTCCACGAAACCCAAGTCGAGTAAACCTGCGTCTGCTACACCCGCAAATGGACACAAGCCGCGCTCGCCGTCGCCGTCTCCGGTGCCGCTGCCGCAACGCCCGGCATTGCAGACCGTCCGCCTGGAGATCCGGCTCGGCGGGCCCGAAGACTATGAGGTCGACATCGCTCGGCTGAGCAAGGAGACCGGGCAGCGGCCACCGACGCCGCCTCGCGCTGTCAGCCCAAGACCTGACGAGAGCTCGGATAGCGAAGGCGAAACTACGAAAGAGGATGGTGTCAAGCCAAAGCGGAAGCGGAAGAGAGTCAGTCTGATCTCTCCGTTCCTCTGACCCTGTGGCTAATCCCTTACTACAGAAGAACGCTGCGCAAGAGTATTACGACGTCACGGACCCCTTCATAGACGATTCCGAACTGGCCGTCGATGAGCGGACGTTCTTCGCTCAGACAAAGCAGCAGGGATTCTACGTCTCGAGTGGTCAGGTCGCTCTACTCACCGACAAGTATGTCTCCATCCTCGCGCATACATGACGATGCTTATATGTCAATGCAGGGCCGCACCGAAGAAGGGCAAGGGCCGTGCTGGCAAGAAGCTCAACATCCTCCCGCCCGCCGCTTCCATCACCGCTGCACTCTCCAATGCTCAGCTACCCTCGCTTGCGCCACTGTCCACATCGAGCTCGAAGCTCAACACTGGCAGCAAGCTGCCCATATCTAAAGTCGGCGCGTCTGGAAGCGATGCCGGCAGTATCTCTGCTGCTGGTCCGTCAAGGCTAGCCAAATCGGAGCCACTGGACGGCACGAAGGACTCTCCCATTGCCCTGGACTCGGACGACGTGCCGCAGCCGTCGAGCCCCTCGAGTCTCAAGAGGAAGATATCGGAGTCTTATGACGACGGTTTCGGTGCAAACTCTAGCGTCGGAGGCGACGGTGATACCAAGAAGCGGAAGAAGGCCGTGCAGATCGTGCGTCGTCTACATCACTCTCAATGCAGTCTGCTCACTTACATTCCCTCCAGCACCCATTCCATCCGGACCTTGAGGCCGCTATCGCAGAGTTGAAGGCCGCGATATCCAAAGGTACGGTAGAATGTGGCCTCGCGAGCACGATCCTCATATCTTCAATCAGAGGATTGGTCGGTAAAGGGCAAATTCCCACCGAATCTCAAACCGTTACTGGCCCAGGTGGCATTGAAGGCTATCGTGCTCGGCGAGTACGATGATAACTTCTTCAACCTGATGCCCAAGATCTTCCCGTACAACCGCTTTACAATGACGGTGAGTGCAGCCGCATATATGCGCTCCAATCTCGACTCAACGACATTCAGAAACTTATTAAGCGGACGGTGTGGCGAGACCACACAAATTTGCTTCTCGAGCGTCAGAACGCTCTCCTCGAGGAACTCAAAAAGCTTGCACACGAGGGCTTCCCCAAGGCACAGGAGGAATGGGAGCGTTCAGTGCAGATGTGGGGTACGTTACATCCCCAAACTAACTCGGCCTAATCTCACCTCCGCCTCAGAACGACGCCAGAGTATTCGAACCGATGCCCAGGACGGCCAAGGGCAAACGCACTCCTCGGAAGGCACCCCCAATCCTTCGTCGGCCCAGCCGACGCCGCAGTTCCCGCCCATGCCACTACACCCGGACAGATCTGCCGATGAGTCGGCTGACATGGACGTGGACGACGCCCACCTGTCTGTGCCCGCGAACGGCAAGAATCCGAGCGCGAAAGACGCACATCCGCCGCAGAAACGGTACAAGTTGACAGACACGATGAAGGGCATAATCTGGCAGCTCGTGTGTCTCAGCAACGAATGCTGTCGGCTCGAGAATGAGAAAAAGTGGGTTGGCCTCTCGTCCGCCCTCCCGATGGATGTGCTGATTTCAATGATACAGTCAGCTCGAGAACAACCATCAGGTTGTCAGCGACCAGGGTGTGCGTAAGAACCTATATCAAAAGGTATTGTCTCTACGCTACCTCACCTGACGCCGTCATTGACCGACCGTCCCTAGATCGTCGCCTGCTTCCCGGACGGCTGGCTATCCTCGGGCCAGATCTCGCGTGAAGTCAGCGTTATGAAGAAGAAATACGAGAAGGAGCTCGAGAACGAGGTCGAGATATAGCCGTAGCCATCGAGACGACGTATCTGTGCGGCTTGCTCCAGACGGCCTCGTTCTTCCTCCTCTTCGACATACGACTATTATACCGGACACGCTTATTCCTATTGCTTATTGTTACTTTATGTACTTTCCTAGTATTCAGTCTCCTTGTTGCAGGGTCGGTTCTCTATGTATGTATGCGATCTGTGCATTGTAGCCTTGCTCCTGCATGCACGGTCGTGCGTGTGGCGAGGGTGTCGCCTCTCTGAAGAAGCTCCGGCATATCCGAGTCGAAAGTCTTGCGCGTGGTGCGACACGCAACGTTGCTCGTGACTGCATTGATACACATTACAATCTACATAGTTTCATTGAAGATTTCTCCGTGCGTAGCTCAACCAGCTCAACCTTGCTCGGAGCTGCCAGACGGACGTGGGTCAGGGCACGTTTCCTGCGTACGCATGACATGCACGTTCAGGCTGACGTCCCGGTACTGAGCACAAATGCCATCATCGTTTCGCAGCCAGGACTTCGCATTGTACCTGCGCAATGTGTCAGTGCTCTGGATGACAGCGCGAAAAGACCATGTGGCCCACGAGGCGAGCAGAGCGTTGACATAGACTAAACGAGCGTCGTCAGTCAAGATCCTGCTGGTACTCTGGCGGAACAGATTGGCTTACGGGGACTTAGAGGGAAGAAAACTGGGCAGAATGAGCAGCAGCCACGAGCAACTGGTCAAGCGAGACATACCAGCGACAAAGACGTAGTTGTTCGGCATGGTTGCGTACTTGCAGGTGTGGCAGGGTCAGATCAGCGTCATGGTGTCCAGACTTCAGCACCGCACGCACCGCAACAAAGCATGCCGTGGAGACCAAACTATCGTGCGACATGTCAGCGAGGCAGGAAGCTGACGAGAGTGCGCTTGCTCACCTCGTGATGAGGCCGGTATTGATCGTGTACGCCATGAGCGTGTTCGCCAGCGTGTACGTTCTACACCGTCGATGCGTCACTCATATGCTCCTTACGTAGGGCGTCGGGAGGCTTACTTCTTGAACTCCTTCTGTCGCCCATGGGCGAGCTGGAAGGTGAGCCGTCCCGCGATTGTGACATCGACAATGACGACCATGACAAGATTTGTGAAGTATAGGACCTGGTGGTGTTTAAGTTTATTACGGGGAAGGTACGTCTACGATGGGATGAAGCACGAACCTTGATCGACTGAAAGTCCTGTAGGCTGTTAAGGCGGAAGCTGGAGGAAGCATTGAGGTTCGCCGCTGGACCGCAGGGAGAACACTTACGTCCACACCCCGACAGCTGTAAGACATGTTAGCCACCGTGGGAGATACGGCAACTCCCATACTTACTCATCGTTACACCTGCAAGGGGGTCATTAAGCCTCACTGTCGAAGCAAAAAAGCGGTACACTTACAGAATAGGCACACGACCATGAAGGTCTGCGGCACAAGGGCGTCGGTCATTTCTCACGGAGTGAAGGAAGAGCAACGAACTAAAGGATACGTGAACCACCCTTGGTATGGCTGGCGCTTGCCAACTACGGTGGCGTGAGTGTACATCCATATAATATGCTGCTACGGACTCACGGTGCCATGAGCGGTGTACGAAGGAACTGTGTAACATAACAGTCAAGAGAGGTCATCACGATTTCTCCCGTCATGTGTACCTGCGCACTAAGGCGTCGTTGATAGC
Source organism: Phanerodontia chrysosporium (assembly GCA_001910725.1). Taxonomy (NCBI): domain Eukaryota; kingdom Fungi; phylum Basidiomycota; class Agaricomycetes; order Polyporales; family Phanerochaetaceae; genus Phanerodontia; species Phanerodontia chrysosporium. The sequence goes on from MJGA01000027.1 coordinate 190,027, forward strand.
CTGAGGGTCAAACGTGAGCATCACAGCGCGGCTCTCTGTATAGTGCAGCACATACAGCTAGGATTACGCAGGCCTTGCGCTAGCCTTAGATTGCGAGGAGACTGTGAACAATCGGGACGCTCACCCGAATACTCCTGTATGTCTCATCAACCAATCGTTGAGAGGCGGGCAAGCAAAGGACATACCAAGTAACATCGAGGACCTTAGAGACATCGCCAAAGTTGGAGACCGCATACCTACGACTGCATCAGCTCCGCAAGCCCTGACCACCTTCCATTGCTCACCTACCAATAGAGAGGCTGCAACACTAGTGCAGTGTACAAAGTCATCAAGACCCTACATAACAACGTGAGAAGGGTGATGTAAGTCCTGACGCTCGATCAGCTCTGCGCACCACAGGATGGCAATCTACAGCGCAGCATAAGATCGAGTCCACCAGTTATATCAGCCGCGAGAACGGACCGTGTATGTGACGAGCGGTGGCTTGAGCCCCAGCTTCGAATGTTGAAAGAAGGTGTAGCACTGCGAACACACTACACCGTAAAGCCTAAAAAGGCGGCGCGAGGGACATGTCAGTCAAATGTATCATCAGGGAAGGGACAAACATACATAGAGGTAGCAAACCCGCCGAGCAGTGCTGCACCTATGGTGTCGTTCAGAGTAGGCTCAGGAATCATGGCAGAATCGGTGCCGACGAGCGTGCCGGCGAGGCATTATATATACCCACTCGTCCCGTCTAGTAGTGCAGTGCACTGCGAATCCGCCAACAGTGACCGTTACCGCCATGCATGGTGTTCAGCTACCGAGACAGCAGTTGCTAGAACACGATATGATGGCCCGAAAACCTAGTATAGCTGCTTCGTGCGATGTGCGAGAGGCATAGCCTAGGGTATTCGTCAGCAGTGTTGCACAGATTCCGCGGACGCCGCTGCACACGTTACATGTGGCGGAATTGCAGTCGTATACACGCAATGCATAGAGTCCGCGTCGGGTCATGTAATACACATTCAGCATTGACGAGACCGTCGAGATCAGGGCACGCTTCCTCGGGAATACTGGCATAGATGGCGCGCCATCAGCACGATGCCAAGGAGATCTAGCATGACATGAGCATCATGTAGGGTGAGTTCGAGATGAAGATCATAGGGGCTATTACTGTAGTTGGAAGAGATAGAACATGCAGTGCTTGGGGCCGTGCGTGAAAGAAGAACAGCGCGCTTCGAGATGCTGTTGTAGCTCATAGCTTGACAACCTCATGGAGACGTGTTGGCCTCGCCAAAGAAGTTCGACAGGCGATACGATCATTAGCTGCGCCGCATACAACCTAGAGACGACTATGAGTCGAGCAAGCAAGCCCTCCATGGATGCATGGAGGTCCGAAGGCAGTTGTCGGACTGCAACTTGCCAAGCGAAACCTCGCAGTTCTGCCTTGCATGAACTTAAGTATCTAAGGTGTGGTCCGAATCATGCGCTGCATATCGCCACAGTGGTCCTGTCACCTATCAGACGTGCGGAGTATCTGGAAGTGCATACACACAAGTCTAAATGGCGCGCAGCGCATTGTCCGCAAGCGAGCTGACGATTTCACGGAGGCATCCATTGCTTCACTGCTGGAACAACGCTCGTTCTGGCATTGCTTGTGCAAGCCGTATCCCCTAGCCTCATCCCGCGTCTGAGATCCTGCCCCTCCGCAGGAGATCGCTGACGAAGAGTCAGTATACTCGTATTTGAGGCGAATATAATGGGCACTTACATCTCAAATCGGAGCCGCTCGCTATGCCTTCTAGCGGATCGCCAACTCAATCAAGGAGCAGACGTTTGCATGAGGAGTTAACATGTGTATTAGCCGAGCTGTCTAGAATTCACGCCTAGCGACGTTCACGAGGGTGTCGTAAAGCTGGGATGCTGCAAAGCGTGTCGGGGATCAGCTTGGGAGAAGGACTAGCACCGTTGGCTTTCTCGTCATCTGGAGAAGTGATGAAAGGTATTGAGCAGCTGGTGTTGAGCGGAGGATCGTCGTCGTCGTCGTCGACAAGATGGTCGTCGACTCCTCGTGGTCGCACTTGCGGGCGCTTGACGACTCCGACGCCGAGCGCGACGTCATCGAGCCCTCTGACGGCGACCTCGACGGCCTCGACAGCCTCGACGACTAGCACTTCGATGTATTTGTAAATGAAGTAGGGGTACGGTAGTGAATAGCATCGTTGTCGAACGGCGTTTAGGGATTTATCTCCGGCCAAACACGTTTTAAATATGACGCGCCAAAGTCACGCCCCCGAAGCGACGAACCTACTCTCCTTCCAACCACCACCATCTCTTTCGCATCCTCTCGCACATAATGTCCGCATTCAAGACGAGCCGGCCTCCAGGCACCGTCGAGGTCAACGGTCCCAAGGTCGATGGCGAGACTCGTATCCGCCGCCTCGCGAAGTCAGCGGATAGGCTCGTGACACAGCCGTTCGAGGGCATAGACACCGTCCACGACGTCGTCGCGTACGCTGCGCGCACCCACGGCACACGGATGCCTTCGGATACCGCGACATCATTGACATCGTTGAGGAGGAGAAGGAGGTCAAGAAATTCGTCGGCGGCAAGGAGGTCACCGAGATCAAGAGGTGGAAGTACTTCCACCTCAGCGACTTCAAGTTCATCTCGTATCTCGACGTACAGGAAGCTGTCTCAGAGATTGCGAGAGCCTTTATTGACCTGGGCATAACAACGGAGGACATCGTGAACGTGTATTCCGCGACGAGGTGAGTCTTCTCCCCCCACAGTCCTAGCCGCAGCGTCCCCTCTGTCACACGCTGTACATTTGCCGCTCCGTGTTCCATCTCACAAGCGGAGTGAGCCCGCCGCTCGACATCCTGTCAGCCGTTTCCCTGCAGGGGCCATTCCGCACCCGCATCTCGTCAGTGGGCGGCCGAAGGCTGCGCTGGGCATATCTGCGGACGTATCTGAATCTGCCTTGTTTGGGTACCACACCTCTGCTGCATGCCCTCCCGTAGTCCACAGCTGACCAGAAACGCGGTGCTATTGCTCTATCTCTCTAACGTCCTTCCCGCTATCATGTCACGCTCGCGTATTAGGGATGCGGGATGCGGGAATTGCGTCAGCCACGCCCCGCAACTGCGGCGGCACGTCGCTTTCCCCTGGTCGCTTCGCAGCGTTGCATCTTTGACGGCTTCCCACAAGCGTCCCTAGGGGTGGCGCGGCCGCGCTGCAGCTAACCCTGTGGAGCATTGGGCGGTCTTGGTCCCTTGGCCGCGGCAGGGGACTTCAAGCATGTCAAACCTAAACGGACCATTCCGCTGATCACTGTTCCTTACAGCGTCAACTGGCAACTCGTTTCCTTCGCGTGCTGCTCGATTAGCACGGCCATTGCCACGGCCTACGACAGCTTGGGAGAGAGTGGTCTGCAACATTCGTTGAACGAACCGGCTGTGTCGCTATCTTCACCAACGCCGACCTCCTTCCTGTCGTCTCCAAGGTCGCCGCGAATGTGCCGACGTTGCGCCTCGTAGTGTACGATGGCGAAGCGGACAATGCCGTGCTCGACAAGATTCGCGACGCGCGCGAGAACATGCGGGTACTCTCCATCGACGAGCTCCGCATGATTGGCCGGGAGAAACCCAAGGATATACTGGAGTCTCGCCTCCCCAAGCCGAGACCGTCGCCTGTATCATGTACACCTCCGGCACGACCGGCGCTCCGAAGGGCGTCGTCATCACACATTCCAATCTCATTGCCTCTGTCGGTGCCGTTTACGTCCTCCTCGGCCACCACCTGAAGCCAACCGACGCGTACCTCGCGTATCTGCCGCTTGCGCATATCCTCGAGTTCGTCGTGGAGCTCGCGCTCTTCTTCGTCGGCATGCCATTCGGATACGGACGCGTCAAGACACTCACGGATCAGAGCGTGCGCAAGTGTCTCGGCGATATCCGCGCGTTTCGCCCCACGATCATGGTCGGTGTCCCTGCCGTCTGGGAGATGATTCGTAAGGGCATCGTCAGCAAGCTCAACCAGTCCGGTACGCTGAAGAAGTCTATCTTCAATACCGCACTGTCCGTGAAGAAGGCCGGCATTCCTGCTGTCAGCAATCTCGTCGACGCCACCGTCCTCTCTGCTGTGAAAGCCGCCACGGGCGGTCGCCTCCGTCTCGCAATGAGCGGTGGAGCAGCCCTCAGCCGCGAAACCCAGGAGTTCCTTCATCTTGCCCTGGTCACCATGCTCCAGGGCTACGGCATGACCGAGTCCTGCGGTATGTGCGCCGTCCTTCCACCGGAGTACTACTCCTACGGCACTGTCGGTCTCATCATGCCCTCGGTTGAGATCAAGCTCAGGGACGTCCCGGAGGCCGGCTACCTTTCAACGAACGACCCGCCACAGGGTGAGGTGTTGATTCGTGGCCCCTCCGTAATCAAGGGCTACTACAAGCGCGACGACCTCAACAACGATGAGACCATCTTCACCAAGGACGGCTGGCTGCGCACGGGTGACGTGGGACAGTTCAACGCGGACGGCACGCTTTCGCTTGTCGACCGGATCAAGAACCTCGTCAAGCTGCAGGGTGGCGAGTACATCGCGCTCGAGCGCCTCGAGTCGATCTACAAGGCGTGCAACCTTGTGTCCAACATCTGCGTGCACGCCTCGACGGACGCCAAGCAGCCCATTGCGATTATCATCCCGCACGAGGCGCACCTCCGCCACATGCTCCAGGACAAGCCGATCGCGGGTGTCGATCCCCATGCTGACCTCCACGCCCTTTGCGCGAACGACAAGGTTGCGGAGCTCGTCATGAAGGAGTGCAACGCCATGGGCAAGAAGAACGGGTTCAAGCCGATGGAGACCCTCGAGGCCGTCATTCTCACCGCGGACGAGTGGACGCCCGAGAGTGGCCTCGTCACTGCGGCGCAGAAGGTGCAGCGGAAGAAGGTCGCAGAGAAGTTCGACGCGCAGATCAAGGTTCGTTGGCTACTGCTTTCATTGCAGAAGTCCACAGCTAACCGCTTTCATTTTGCAGAAGATCTACAAGCACTAGTAGATCAGTGTTGCCGCCGGCCTTCCTGCCGGGATGTATCTGGATGTGTCCTGTTGCTTCTTATGAGATTCATTTCTTGTTACAGTACTTTCTCTTGCAATCCCATTCTTCTTCTGTAATTGGACATCCCATGTCTCTTGTACAATAGGCGAAGTTTATTCATACCCTTCTTGTTCTCGCCGCAGACACACTGCGGCGAATATTAACATTAGCGTGCACGATTACATCCATCCAGGCATTCATAACATAGGCGGTTACAGCGTGATTGTCGCGTGCCCGAAGCTCGAGCCCTCGAGCCCGCGTGCGACTAGCGTGAACTGAGATGCAGCGTCCCGAATGCGCTTGTTTGCGCGTGAACTGCTATTGCTTGTCAGGTGGGTCGGGCAGCGATGACAAAGCGTAACTAACCCGTATATAGTTTTGACAAACTTCTGCTTCGCCTCGTCCGTTGCGCGCGATGGCGGGAAGTCCGGCTGGATGACGCGAAGCTCGTTAGCATACATCCGATTCGGCGAGTAGATGATAGCGTAAACATCGGCACGCGCACACGGGTAAGACACGGCGAAAGGATGACGAAGGAAACTAGACAAGACGGGCGAGATACGCACCGCATAGAGTACATCCTCCATCCATGCCTTGCTCTGCATCGGGTAGCGCTGGACGAGCGTCGAGAGCACCTCGACGATATTCGGTGTCGTCGAGCGTGGGGCTACGACCGCGAAGCCGGCGAGCACGGCGTGCATGATTGCGCGTCCGTGCGCCTGCCCAAGGGCCTCCTTCGCGTCGCCGAGGTCCTCCGCCAGTGCGGTCCGGTTGATGAGCGAGGCCTGCACCGCAGGTCAGTCTGAGCGCGGCGTGACAACAGGAGGGAAGACGCACGAGGAACTGGCACGCGGAGACGAGGGCGTAGCGCTCCTGCAGCGCGAGTGAGCCGATGGCGCATTGCATGAGCGCGTGGAAGAGGTCTGGTGGTAGGCGGTAGAAGACGGAGATGAAGTGCTGTGCGACCATCTCAAGGAAGTTGAAGAAGGCTTGCACGACATCCGGGTTCTGTACAGGTGTCAGGGTCGCAATTGCGAGAGGGAGCGATAACAAGAAAGACGCACATTTTCCATCGCTCCCGGCTGGCTGAAGAACGTGAGGCATGTTGGAAGCAATGATACTAAAACGCCCAATACAGTCTGCTGCGTAGACCCGTCGGGGAAGGATTTGAGGGTCGTGGGCACGAGCGAGGGCGGGTCAAGCTGGACCACAAGCATGTTCGCGAGCGAGAGCCATACGGCTGTGAGCTGCTTCTGTGCCGCGATACAGAGCAGCTCGAGCAGAGGTCCCGGTGGCAACGAGAGGAGTGTAAGATCCGTCGGCAGCGACGTGATCGCTTTGTACAGCTCGCTCAGTGCCTGTACGCGCTCGATCAGCAAACCATTCGGACCGTAGATGAAGGCACGTACATTGCTAACGCTTGCGTCGGTTGACCATAGTTCGATACACTTTCGTATGCAGTCTAATATCGCGTCTCGTAGTCGAACTACTCGTGGGTCCTCACGGGCACGCTTCATCTGCTCTGACTCGAGCTTCACATCGGGGGAGTCCTCGAAGATGAGTAGAGTGTCGTTTGTGCGTGTCAGACCCCGAGCAACACCTGTCAGGGTCTGGAGCTGTTGAACAGCAATCGCGCGAGCCTCATCCGGAAGCTGCAAGTCACAGCTCAGTCCAGAGTCCAGACGGCGAGGCTATGACACTCACATAGGAAGATGATTGCAACGCTTCATATAGCTTGGCAATCACAGGGCTTATGATGGCCTGCCGAGCTCATTAGAATGTCCACGTATACTTGAGGGAACAAGTAACGTACTTCTACGGGAGGGATTTCCTCTTCTGCTGGAAGTGCTTGTATGACACTGGCAATCGATTGTAACACCTTGCTTTTCTCAATGTCCTAAACAGAGTGTCACATTGCTACCCAACCCACATGGCAGAAAGTACGCACAGGTATCCCGGGGAGATTTGCATGCAATTCCCCAAATGCCGAGATATGCGGTGCGAGTGCGCGACGATTTGCGTCGCACAGGTCGCGCAGGGCATTGGCGGCGGGCAGACAGAAGGCAGGCTCCGATAGGCCAGCGACAACGTATGATATCGCGTTCATGAGGAGCGAAGGGTGTGGAGAACCGGGTGGCGAGGTAGGCTGTGTCGTAAACCAAGATGCGTACGTTCCTGCCAGGATACTGAGCATCGTAAGTGACGTGATGTGGTGCGACCTACCTATCAATACTATCGTAGTACGCCGTATACGATCGGTGCCTGTCGTCGGGAAGCGGCCCAAGATCTCAGGTCCGAACAACCGTCGGAGGTAGGGATTATCCTCTAGGGGTACACCTTCCTGTACGGCCATTATACAGTGCAGGCTGGCTTCAATTCCCTAAGAAAAATGAATATGACATGAGATTAAGGTCAGAGATGTATAGCAACATAGCACCTACCTCCCAGCCGTGTGTATGTTGCCTCGTTGATAGCCTTTCTAAGATGTCGTTGACCAAATATGCAAGAAGCTCGTCACGAAGAATATAATAGCTGCAAGAGAGTCAGCGGCGCGGTTCATTCTCTGGTTGTCACTGGCTTACGCATTTAGGAGCGTGTCGCCGACGTCACGTCGATACCTGCAGCATGTTTATACTTAAATTATCGCCACGACAGGGTTGTCACTTCCACGTACGATTGGAACTTGTCTCTGACATCTGAGTAGAAATGCGTGATCTATCATAGTGGCTCGAATATACCGGACTTACCTCTCGGCCAGCTCTGTAGCACACTTTCCTCGGGCCAGGTGACCTTGCGCTGAAGTACTTTGACAAGTTCGCCGTAAACCGCCTTTGCGACGCTCATCTGCTCGCCCTCGCGACGATTCGGTGGCGGCACAGACGAGTCGGAGTCGTACTCGAGGTCGCCGCCCCAAAGCGCCTCCTGGAAGACGTACCAAAAGCCCAGAGTCATCTCGCTTTCTTCTTCGTCAACGCCGAAATATCCAGGCAGGGCGGTATACGCAAGGAGATGACGCAGGAACACCTGCACGAGGTGTCCTTTCGTCGGCAATGGGCCAGGAGGAAGAGGGCCAGTGACCAATGGTGTCGCGGGCGCGGTAGAGGATAGGTTAGACGCAAGGTACTGAGTCGAGTGGTCGCCGACAGCGGTCAGCAGCTGGCAGTACGAGTGGGAGACACCGTCTGCGAAACCCTCTAGAGAATGGTGAGGACGTAATCACGACATAGCTTATGAAGGCTCACCTTGCAGAGTCTTGTCGACTATTATGCCACCGCAACGATCGAACCAAAGCAGGAGGGGCTCCGTTAGTGTCCGTGAACCCGACCCTTCGGACAGTGCCGACCTGGACATGATCTCCTGCAGCGCTTCCGAAGCCGCCACAAATTCTGTCTCATCGAACTCGTTGGAGCCTTGCGGTGGTGAAAGGATGTCGATGAGTTGCGGGATCAGTGGCGTCAGGTCGCTGACTAGGACGTGAAAACGCGTAGCTTGAATATATGGCGTGGCACACGTACTTGGCACGCATAAAAGGCAGCCACGCAGAGAAGCACTTCAAGGCAGCGCGTAGTTCATTTGGTACTGGATGCGGACGCGGTCTTGAGACAGAATTCTGGACGGCTTGAGTAACAAGGGACACAGATTCGATGAGCTGCCCGTGTATCTGTTGTCTGGCGGAAGGGAGGGTGAGCTTGTCAATGAAGCACAACATAAGTCATACGTACTTCTGCGGGGGCAGCAAAGCCACAGTCTCGACCTCTTCCGCAACTATGGCTAAAAAGTCTAACAGCGCCTCCACAGTTGCGCCTCGGCTCGAGAGAGCTTGTATACAAGATTGAGGCCAGTCAGGCCATTGTGACGGGATCTTGGGGCAAAGATGTATCGCAAGAGAAGTAATCTATCACCCTATGAGCGCGGATACACAAGACAATGGGTCAGAGCACGCACCGCAACATACAGCTTACGAAGAATGACCTTTGTCGAGCCTGCGGCCATGTAGCGGCCGGTGACGTCGACAAGAAACTCGCGTAATTGAAGTGCGCTCTCTTGTGGGAACGTGTCCCTGGTGGTTCTTTGTGAGCCTGGATGGAACCCCACCACCCTTGTGGGAAGCATACCAATCCCGCGAAATCTTGACTTGAATGGTGTGTGCACCAAAGAATTGCACGTTCGGGTCGGGATGGCTAAGAACGGTAACACTAGGCCCCATGCTTCTGGTCGCTTCTGAATGTCAAAGAGTTCCTGCTGCAAGTGGCGTTGGTCTTCCGAGGATAGGTGGGATTGTGGCGAGTATGCTTGTTGGATTAACTTTCCCAAAACTGTTAACAAATAACGGCGGTATCATTGACGAGGGAGTAGCTTGCCTGCGCCGCCCTCTCGACGTCGGTTTGTGGAAGAACAGGCAAGAAAGATGTCGGGGTAGATGTCATCGTTTGGGGTGTTGGACAAGAATATAATGACACAATTTCACGCGAATTCCAGGCAGGCGCTGAATGACGGAGCGCCCATCTCGGGCAGCTGAGGGAGTGTAGTTTACTGCCTGAGGTCTCTACACCCTGGGATACAATATATACCACAGTGAGAGCACACGAGAGCTGAGGGTGGGCAGGACGCGGAACGCAAGGGATCGGGGAACACGAGTGAGCTGTGAGCACTTCCTATCGAGAAGCATTAGAAACTCGTTACAACAATTTTGAATCGAGGTAAGAGAGGTAATAGTAACAGAGTAACAAATTGCGATGAACGGGAAGCTTATGACTTTGCTTTCGCTTAGCGCCGCAGAAACCTATCTTGGCTAATTTACACCTGGGCCCCGCAGCTGAGCACCAGTCCGTGCGCAAGAGTGTACCGCTTCCGTAGCCTTCAGGATGGAAGCAGAGCAGGTAGAAGCTGCACAGAGCCAACAAATCTGGGTTCCCCCAACATACGACGTATCGAGAGAGCCAGCACTCAGACATCAGGGTGCCCTACTTGCAAGTAAGTTTCAGAACAACTTCGCCAGGTGGGCGAAATGGTGAGTCGCTCATCTTGTGGTGACTGCACACTATCTAGCTTCATGGTTTTAACAGGAGTCCAGACGGCTCTGTGGCGCTCGCGCAGTGCGAGAACGCCACCTTCCAGTACCTTGACCTGTAAGTCCCTTCGTCTAGGTATACTTGCTGTCTCGCTAAGAACTATAAGTCCTGCAGATTTAACAGGAGTATGCTTGAACAACTCCCTTGTTAAGACTTGCCGGATCGCTCAGCCTGCGCCTATCCTGGACTTCGCATGGTATCCATTTGCCACCATTCACGACCCCGCATCGTTCTGTTTCGTGGCGTCTGTGCGCGAGACACCCGTAAAGCTGCTGGATGCAGCTGATGGTCGCGTAAGCTGTCTACAGACAGGACGCTTTTGTGGTACGCTGACTCATCTGTAAGCTGCGTGCTTCATACAGGATCGTGGATCATAGGGAGCGCCAGGTTGCACCTCACAGTCTTGCCTTCAACGTGTCCGCGACAAAGTAATATCGCTCTTGTACAGCCACCTGTTGTTCATGCTGACGCAACAATTGCAGACTCTACTGTGGCTTCGAAGATGCTATCGAAGTATTCGATGTTCACGCGCCAGGCGAGGGCACTCGGCTACACACGACTCCTTCGAAGAAGAGTCGGGATGGGCTCAAAGGTGAGTTACCCACACCGCAATATCCCGGAACTTAAGCTGAACTCTATACAGGAATTGTTTCTGCACTTGCATTCTCTACTGATACGTCCTCTGGAATCTATGCAGCGGGCACCTTGAGCCCATCTGCGCCATCTTCGAGCAATATTGCACTCTTTTCGGAGACCACAGGCGAGGTACCTGCAATGTTTCTCGGAGATGACCGAGATGGTGGATACGGCATACGGGCCAGCGTAAACCAGGTCAGATTCTTCCGTGGCTGATGGGTCTCTCGGCTCAAACCCCGCATAGCTGCGCTTCAACCCAATGAGGCCCTACCTCCTCTATGCGTCATTTCGCAGACATGATACGATATACAGCTGGGACATCAGGGGTGACGTGACGAAACCGATTCAGACTTTCCTACGTTCCACAGCGGGAGCGACTGGCGACGACGCGACAAATTCTCGAGCAAGGCCCGTTACCAATCAGCGTCTCCGTTTTGACGTCGATGTCGCGGGAAATTGGCTCGGTATCGGCGACTATGTAGGTGCTCGTCGCTCTGCTGTGATATTGCGATATTCATCCCTTCCTAGGACGGCAGTGTCTCTCTCTTTGATTTAAACGCGGTCGATGAAGAAGTCACCCCTGCGGTCGACAGCGGACCAATCACTGCGTCTACAGAGCCAAAACTGCGTTTCAAAGCGCATGATGGTACGCATGACTCCCGATCTGCTTGACATCATGGTGTTCAGTCACTTCTTGAAACAGATGCGGTTGGCTCTATGAGCTTCCACCCGTTGAGACCTCTTCTGCTCTCGGTGTCGGGGTCGAGACATTACACTGAAGGAGAGAATTCCGAAGACAGTAGCGACGAAAGTGATGAAGAGAGTGGTGACGAGGGAGACATATCATGCTCTGTGCAAATTCAAGTACGACGACCCAGAGAGCGGCCGTCGCCTATGGTAAAAGATGCGTCCTTCAAGCTATGGGATCTCAGTGGATCTCGAGTGCAAGCAACTCTGAAGTCGATACACACGAATAGATATGTATGCACGGGCTAGAACAAAAGCTGCGAACCCCAACACTGATATACAAGCAAAGAAATTCTCGCGTGGAGACTCGTCTAAACCCTGCCGGTATATAGAGCCCTCATAGTCTCTCTACCCCTGGAAGACTTGACGTGTGAGTGATATACAGCTTACTCCGTTTCCCGAGTCGCGGAAACCTCGTGTGGACCAGGTCCCTCGCTCGCGCCATCCGCTGCATGCCCAGTGACGAAGAACACTCCGTCGAAACAGCCTCGAGCTCAACAGTTACCGAGCCGATAAGAGCGTGGCTTTGTGCTTCTAGGATTGCGTCCTCGAGTCGGGACAGCGCCTCGCAGAGTGGACCTCTGCACAGTGGTACCGCAAATTCCTGAAGCACCTCAGCGAGCGCGACCGTAATCAGGAGCTGCAGGAGTTCCGCTGCGGAGGCATGCAGGCTCCCTAAAGTGGGCAGGATGGTCGCAAAGACATCCTGCGCCAGCGTCCGCGGACGCAATGAGAGCGAGAACTTGAGAGTGTGCAGGCCAGTACACTGGCCGAGATCAAGCGCGGCGCTGGTAGCAGCCATTGTTTCCAGTGAGCTCGGGGTTGAGCTTGATACTGCTACAAAATCATCGTCAGTATTAGGACATCGCATAGGGACGGACGACGTACAGAGTGGACAGGGGTCGTCGTCGCTCCGAGTCTTGTACTCGAGGTGTTCGAGACGTGGACCAAGGTTTTCGACGAACCGGCGTAGGCGTAACATCGAAGATGCATCTGTCGGCGATGCTGTACGCACCGTCACGCGCGGAGCAGCTGATCCAACGAGGAAGGCAAGAATGCCATCGTCCACGAATTCCATGCGCTCGAGCTCGAATACCCGCACAGTCAGTGGTAAGTCAGCAATCATGCCACTATTCCCAGCACCGTCGCCTCCCGTGCACATCTCTCCATGATGGACGAAGCGTAGCCGGCCAATATGGCGGAAGTAAGAGAGGGTATCGAGGGTGCGAGACGCTGGAAGCTGCCTGAAGCCCTCGCTCGAGCTCAGGATAAGGTGCTTTAGCGACGGAACAGGGGGTGGTGGAGAGGACAGTAGCCGGGGCGACGTAAGAGAGATGTTCTCCAGGTACAGAATTGTTACGTTCGGGACCTGTCCGATGATTTCGAGCACGGTGGCGGCGTTGACTACCTCAGTTGGATATTGGCGCACGTCGAGCGGCGATGTCCTGAGCCGAAGGGTACGGACAAACCGCCCCAGATGAGGCGAGCTGCAGAGGAAACGTAATAATGCAGGGAGTGTTTTTACGCCGCGCTGACATTGTTGCTGGAAAGAAAGGTGGCAGCTGCAAGAACAGAGCTGCTCGCAGGTCGTAGACCGGTGTCCTCCCATTTCACATTTACTCGTGACAGGTCGACCACGGGTGAACACGAGGTCGCGGAATAGGAATGGCTGAGCGAGCTCTCGCCAATAGCTCGAGACCAAGGCGCACGTGGCGAGCGACCGTTCACCTGTCGAAAAACAGTGGTGGCGCTCCCACTCGTCCATTTCATCGTCCCGAAGCGTCGCAAATATCATATAGAGGATATCTTCAGAAAGAATACCTTGCATCGTAGAGCCCGTAGAGCCTGTTGATGTTGTTTGTTGACACGGGTCAAACACGCGAGTGCAGTTTATGACTTACTCGTCTGATGCTGCGATGGTAGTGGATGACAGGGATCCACAAATCGTGGTTGAGCCCCATCTTCCCGGAACACAGAACCATAAATTGCTGTGCGACCGGTTGGGAACGCTGCTTGAAGTGACTCGTCGGTTACCGGGGCCATAGTAGCAATGTAAAGCTGAGAATCTATCCTGAATAGTTGTCACCTCCGGCCTCAAGCGTAGAAAATATCACATACCTTCGGGTGGTCCTCCACGGGAAAATACGAACGTGAGGTATGTGCAGCAAGGAAGATGATTCGAGCGTTGATAGTCGGGGCTAAGTCAATGTTCGATACCCGGATTTATAGGGAGGTCCACCTGATCGCAGCCACATAAACGCAACGCTATCAATGTTTCAATGTTCATGAAGGAAGGTTATGATCCCTTGTATACATAAAACGGTGCTCGAATTACCGTAAGCACACCTCGTGCGGAGGTGAGCGCGCAACGTTACCTGTAACATCGTCGTCCTTGACTCCTCGGTCGGCATGGGCGGTACGTGACGCAGATGTGCCATAGCCGCGGAAATTGGAGCCTCTTGGCGGCATGGTAGAGCTGCGTGGGGCTGATTGCCTGCAGATAGCACACTTGCTTCGACAGCGCCATCAAGTTGAAGGGTTCTCAAGCATCTGCTCAGCCTCACGCTCGAGCTCTGGGACAGCAACTTATTGGATTGAGCGTAGCAACAGTGGACAACCATCTGTGTGACGATGTGAGATATCCCCAGTACTAAGTCGCTGCAAATTTTTTTCAATACGGGATCACACAGCATGAGGAAGACAACGAACCGTTTTACTACCAAGGAGCATCATACCGACCGCCCCAGAAAGCGTTCACACGAGGTGGGCTTGCCTTCGCAGCCGTTGCCACCACCAAGCTGCCACGGGCATCGAGCCTAGGAAAGAGCGCCTTCAGAACATGGTTTGCACGGGCCACACGATCGTCGGGTCGGGGGATGTCTTCCGGCGTAGGCGGAATCTCGAGTTCGATCAACGCGTTGCTGACACGCCCCAGACCATGCAGTTCCGCGACAGCATCCTCGAGCCTAGCGAGTGCACAGCGCGACGGGGTCCGGCGGCCACCGGGAGCGTCTCCAGCACCTCGCCAAGCGCGACAGCGAGGGTAAGTTCGAGCGGCTCCGCTCGGAACCCAGCCCGCGCAGGCTGGCGAGCGTGGGAATGACGGCCAGGTTTAGATCGAGTGCAAGCGTGCCTGGATCGAGCGCGAGCGACAGCCGAAGTGTGCGCAGACGTGTGCATCCGCTCAGGTCGAGGGACCCGCCCGTGGCGGGATCCGGCGGGCTGGCCATCACTGCCGCCAACACTGCAATCGGTTGTCAGTGCTTAGGGATCTCGATAGCGGAGTGGCATACGTACGCAGAGTGGCCGGACAAGATACGTCCCGCACGCGCAGCGAATACTCGAGGTGTTCGAGGCGGGGGCCAAGGCGATCGATGAAACGACGGAGCCGGAGAGCCGAGAACCTGTCCGTTGGCAGAGTCGTGCGCACGGTGATATGAGACTCCGCGGAATTGACAAGGAAGGCGTAGAGGTCGTCTCCCATGAACTTCGTGCGCTCGAGCTCGATGGTGCCCACTTTGAGCGAGGACATGAAAATGATGGCGCTGTCCTGGCTGGGGTTGATGTCGGTACGTCGGTCCCACAGGTGCACAAGGCGTAGCTTTGTGACCTGGTCAAAATGTGAAAGCGTATCGAGGGTGCGTGATGCTTGGGCATATGTGAGGCCTTCGCAGGAGCTGAGCGTAAGACTCTCCAGCGACGATATTTTCGCCTGGGATGGGATAGAAACTGGTCGCGGTGTCAATGCGATGTCCTCGAGGTGGAGATCCTTCGCATTAGACAGCATTCCCAATATGTCAAGTACGATTCCGGCCTGTATGATGTCCACAGGACACTCACGCACATCGAGCGGAGAGGTCCTGAGCCGCAAACTTCGTACATATCGCCGTAGGTGTGGGGCTTCACGGAGGAAATGGAGGAAGGATTCCAGTCGTTTTGGCGGGATCCGGAGTTGCTGTTCGAGAGAGAGGTGGCAGAAGCAGTTGCAGAGAGGGTCGCACAGAGCAGCCTGATGCCCGGCTATCTCACAAGCCCCCTTCACGATTCGTCCTCGAGTGTATACGAGATCACGGTACAAATGCCGCTGGCTGAGACTTTTCCAAAGCCTCGATACCAATGCGCACGCGGCCAGGGAACGCTCGTCGTTCGGAAAGTGGTGATGATACTCCCAATACTGCCGTTCGTCCTCTCGCAGGATTGTGAAGATGCCTTCAAGGATGTCTTCGGGAAGGATGCCTCGCGTAGAAGGCAGCCCGCGATCTGTAAGTCAAGTCAGACGTGCAGGGCGTGTCATGCTCGACATTTGCCCTACATGAAATCCTGTGCCGTTGCTTGGACACGGCAGGCACCGACAACGGTAGCTCCGCGCGACTTGTCCATCTCGAGGGTTGTTCCAGGGGTCGAAGCCCACGCGCACGAGCACGAAGCACTGCTGCAAGGCTTGGGACAGGTGTATGGACAGGAGTGTCGGGATCGTCGGCCATCTACGTTTTCCTTCCAGTGTCTGACCGTTCAGAGGAGGATGACGTCTCTCTGTGCTTTTCTAGCAATAGGGCTCAGCTGCGTTTGTTGCAAGCGACCCTAGAGTCAGATAAGAGGTGTCGAAATGGCGAGTAGGCCGGCAAGGGAAGAACTCATGTCCGTGCCCAAGACAGGGGTGATGCTCTTCAACCTCGGAGTCGGAGGACCGTCTCATGGCGTTAAGATAATGCCCGACAATGTTGATATGAGGTCTGCCTATGTATGCCAATGCCGCTCAGTAAGGTGGATCGCATACGAAGAACTGAAGGACCATTACCAATATATTGAACCTAGGATTGGACCATCAAATATCCACGGCTCATCTGCCTTGAAGCGAATGGGGGCGTCAGACTTTGAGATGGCCGCGCAGAGGCACATGTGGAGCAAGACTAGCACTTGCCTGAGTATCTCCGTCTTCGGACTTTCCAATACGTGCTGACAACGTCAGTCAGCGCCGGTCGGCGATTACTGAAGCAGGAGAAACGAAGCACTCGGAGTAACACCGTAGCGATGTTCAGCGACGTAATCACGATTTTATACATCCGTCCAGAATACACAGTTGCCTAGTATCGCCTGATAGAGCCAGTTTGAACACACATGTAGAGCCTTTCGATGTCGCTCAATAAAAGTTGACAAGCTTGGTTACAGTCGAATCTTCCGTGTCTGCGGTGAGCATGCTCTCCAGAAGCTGAGCACAGCATCAGCGAAGGAGTCACCAGACAACCCAAATGGCACATACCGCATTGACACCGATGTACTTCTCGACAAAGTCGTCTCCAAAGATGGCACGGATGCCTTCATCGCCAGCAAGGTTCTGCGCGCCTGCGCGAGGGTCGTCGGGAGGCGTCCCGCGTTTTGCACTCCGTGCGCGATGCGTTGCTCCTCGCTCATCTGCGCGACGGGCGTGCTGCAGTCCGCCGAGGCGAGGAGCGTGCCCTGCACGAGTGCCTCCGTGCCCGCGCCGAGCAGGCCCGCGAGGACGAGGTACGGGCTCGCGGTGCCGTCGACGAAGCGCACCTCGAAGTGGTGTCTGCCCTCCGCGCCCGTCAGACGCACAATCGCCTCGCGCTGGTCCGTGCCCCACGAGGCATAGGTTCCGCCGGACCAAATTCCATCTGCAACGCGCGCGTAGGAGTACTTGGTTGGTAGGGTGAAGGCGGAGAGGGCGGGTGCGTGCGTGAGGACGCCTTGCAGGAAGGACCGCTCGGCCTGCGTCATGGTCGGCCCAAGGTGGTCGTCCGCGCGCGTGGGCGTCTTGTAAGGCCCGGTCTTGTGCACGGAGATGTGTGTATGCGCTGCGCTGCCGCAGCTCGTGTTGTACAGACGAGGGGCGAACGTCGCGCGAAGTCCGTGCTTACTCGCGACATTGTAAATCGTCTCGCGCGTGCTGATGAGCGCGTCCGCGGCTTCGAGCGGGGGCAAAGGTCCAGTGACAACTTCGTACTGCCGCACACATGAGACTCTGGAGTAAATTCAGAGTCGACACGTAGATGCTCACCTGGCCTGGCGCTGCCTCGGCATGGTACATCTGTAGCTCAATGCCCGCCTCCCCTAGCTTGAGCGCAATCTCCTCCATGACAATCGTTTCAACCGCACCTGAGGGCATCTTCGAAGACACCGACCAATCGGCCTCGTTCACAGGGACAATCTTCGGCTTCGTGGCGCTGAGCAGGATGAATTCTGATTCGAAGCCAACAAGGTAAGACACGCCAGCCTCATCCTGCGCGCGCTTGACGATCTTCTTGAGGAGAGTGCGCGGGCAGTAGGGCACTACGAGACCGTGTTCGGGGTGAGGCACCTTATACTGGAAGTAGCCAAAGACGGTGGCGTGTCCCGGGGCGTACGGGGAGAGCCTGAAACTGCTGGTGTCGAGTACATAGTGGTACTCGCCCGTGCCGGTAAATCCTGGCGCGAGCGCGAGGAAAACGAGGCCAAAGGACGCCGTGGTGATGGACACGCCCGGGCGCGACGACTCGAGGAGCTTCTTGAAGTATGGGCGGGGGATGACGCGGTAACGGACGTTATTGATCCAGTCCACCCAGGTGAAGCGAATGAACTTGACGCCATGCAAGTCTAGCAGCTCGTCCGTGAGTGCATGATGGTGCCGGCCGTATGAGTCGACGTTAGACGGGGTGTAGACGACGTTGTATGCGTGTTCGGCGGACATGGCAGCAGACCGGGGCTGATGTTGCTACGTTGGTAGGCTCTAAGAGCAAGCTGAGCACTGCACGAGGCTTAGAAATCTCGTCACGCACCTCGTCTTCTCGTGAATGTCTAGCAACAACCCTTGATGTCTCCTGATAAGTCCTGGAGATATCCCCAGGGTCTTTGGCGCGTGGCTGGCTTCTGATGTCCGCGGTTGGCTCCTTCACGACCTGCGTGCTTTCGGAAGTGCTGGATTGGTTCTTAACCACCTCCAGAGGCGCTATGAAACGCTGCAATAGGTCGAGCACGATCGCTGACGCGATGATACGATTCGGGGAAGATGTGGGCTCAAACACATGTACAGAGCGCAACTGCCACGCAGCAGAAGTTCGGTATCACGCAGGGAAGCCCGAGACTACATGAGAGGAAAGCCGGCAGAGAATGGTGGTGGGAAGAGGTGAAGACATCGCTGAAGACGCCGCCGTCCGTCAGGACTGCCATCATTCCCGCCTGATGGCATTGATGGCGGGATTGATGCGCCTTTTCTCAGCTCGTCTCACATCGCCCACCACCATCTCCACGCAGTTTGGCCCGCGCTCGACATCACGTTGGCTCATAATCCTGTTGACCGCGGCTACGAAGCTTGAAAAGCTAGAAGGTACCGAGAGCAGTCGGAATGAACCGCTAAATACTGATGCAATAGCGCTGCGTTTCTCCGTCAACTTACCGGCGGTTGATAGGCCGCGGCAGGATCCTCCACAGCCCGCGAACGACAGGAGACAGCTCACAGTCGTCCTCGTGACACAGCAGCGTGTTTACGCAGCTCGACGACGGGCGAGTCGCTGGCTCAGTCGGAGGGTTTCTCTCTCCAATTCCCGTATCGAAGCACGGGCTAGCGACGGTGGCAATTCTCGCGATTCCCACACCGCGTCCAACGCGTGCGCCGATCAGAAGAGGCGTCCATAAGGAGGACGTCGTGGCACGGCCTCTTCCGCGCGCCTGCAGGGCGACTCTTCTTCAGATATCCCAGACTCGCTAGCCGAGCCCACAGGTTGATCGCATCCCCTTATATGCGCACTCGCCTCCGGCCCCGCCGTCCCAGCTTCTGCGCACCTGGTCCTCGTCGCCCGGAGTACGCTCGCTGACCAGCGAGTCCGGCATGGAGCTGGATTACCATGCGTTCTATCATGCGCAGATGGAGCGCTATGCCTACTGTGAGTCCGTACAGCCCTCGGACGCGCGGCGTCGCTCACGACCAATTCCAGTCTCGGTTGCATGTTTTCTAGGATACGAGTACCGTGCGTGTTCTTGCATCCTTAGAAGAAGCAACTCTGACCTGCAGTGCCAGTTCTTCAACTTAGCAACGAGATAGATCTATTCTGGGTGCGTGCGGACGCTGCGTAGCAAGACCTACGTCTAAGATCTGGGCAGCGCAAGAGATGGTCCTTTGGAAAGGCACTGTTTCTCTGGGTATGTGTGCCAACCCTCTGCTGCATCGATTGTGCTCAAGTCATCTCTCAGAGTCGATATTATAGCTTAGGCTTCAATATGTGAGTGCCAGTGCTATGCATACCCGACGTCGCTAACCTGTGCTTCCAGAGTCAATGCCATCAGTAAGAGAACTCCATGAACCACCTCGCTCCCTGTTTGACCTGTTTGCAGTGTTCATGAATACCCATCCGTCACTCGATGTACGTCCTAGAACTCCTCGTTCGTCCGCTCGCTAACGGTATCCGCGCAGTTGTAAGTGCCACAGCCTCTCGTTATCACAGCTTAATTCACGCTCCGGGCGGTGTTGGATCAGCTGTGCGTCCTATGTCATTCCCGCTTCCCGTGCAGTCTAACTTTAGCTTGCCCCATCTAGGTACTCGATTCTTCCGCTGGCAGAATACCGGGGCAGCCCTGCAGATAATCACTACCCACAGTACGTGCAGTGCCTGTGCCTCTTCGCCAACCCTGCGCTGACGCAATGCAGTTATCCTGGAATTGCGCATATATGCGATGTACAACAGTCAATGGTGGATATTCTGGCTCTGTTGCTTCCTGACAGCCTCGGAAGCCACTGTGTATGGGGTCATTTTTGGGCTTAACAGACCCGGCCTGGTGTGTGAGTCGTCACCTTCCATCTGATGTCCTCGCGCGCTTCTCAACTTCTGGACTCTCGCCTCTCGTCCCACGACCCTCACCTATGGCGTGCTTCCTGATTCTCACGATGCCAACCAATACCGACGACATCGGTGGATAGCAACGAACAATCCGTCGTTGGGTCTGTACATCTGCGCAGACGGCGACCCGCCAAATGCGCACTGGATCACCTGGTTCTGGCTCACGATCATCTGCATCGAGAGCGTCCTGCTCTGCCTCAGCCTGTACAAGGGCTGGGTGTCCTACCGCGCAGGCTTCGGCGGCGGCCTCATGATGGCGCTCACACGGGACTCCGTGCTCTACTTTATCGTGTACGTCACCGTGTGCCGTAAGCCCGTTCCGCGCGCCGTCCGGGGCTGACCACGCGGACTCCGCAGTATTTTCCTCATCTACGTCGCGAACATGTCACTGTGGTTCGTCAACATCGTACGTGCCCATCCCCGTGTACGGGCGCTTAGCGCAGCTAATCCGGCCCCGCGCGAAATAGGTCACCCTCGACGAGTTCGGCACGGGGTTCTCGTTCACCATCTCCGCTGTGCTCGCAAACCGGCTCCTCATATCGGTGCGTGAGAAGTATTACGAGGCGCACAGCGAGCTCCGGAGCTGGGACACGTACTCCTCGATGCACTTCCGTGGGCAACCCGGCGTCCCGACCGAGGTCACTGATGCGCCCGAAGGCTCGACAACATGGGCGATCGGGACGCGCAGCCGGTGGGACATCCGTACAGACCGCACAGACGTCCAGGAAATCGAAATGGACAACTTCTCAGAGACGCGGGGATTCTAGTCACTGCGCTCGTGTACTGCTATTGCTATTGCGAACCTTGTATAGGTGAGAACAACCATTCTGTTTGGTGTCAAGCATCTCAATATCTATCTAGATTACTCTTTGGATACTCTCTCC
The DNA here is from genome assembly GCA_001910725.1 of Phanerodontia chrysosporium. NCBI lineage: Eukaryota > Fungi > Basidiomycota > Agaricomycetes > Polyporales > Phanerochaetaceae > Phanerodontia > Phanerodontia chrysosporium. The sequence goes on from MJGA01000027.1 coordinate 211,277, forward strand.
CGCTCTCGTTTGCATCCGCCTATACCTGCTCCTGCTCCTGCTCTCCCATACTCTCACGGCTCCTTGCGACACCAGACTTGCAGGGACACCTTCTCGGCCGCCTCAGCCTATCGTAGTTACGCTCGTTTTCTGTTATCAAACTCGGCCCTGCTTTCTCCGTGTCATGACGCCGCTTTCGAATCCACATTTCATCCCGAAACCCTGACAAGTCGCCCGGGGAGGGATCCAATGCTTCAAGATTCTTGACAGAACACCCGCAAGGTGGTCTCGGTTCCTGGGACTCGTACGACGTGTGATAGCGTTTGCGGACGCTGCCCGTGAGTTCCAGGGACAACCATTCGTCCTGCAGGGCGGTCAATCAGAGAGGAAGATATTCGGCAAAGGGGTGCATCAACACGAAGCCCATGGATCGTTCGGCCATTCGCACGTACTGTCCGCGGGCTCATCAAGTATTCTGCCCTTGCTGCGTTGGTGAGTTCGGCGCATCCTACCTGGTTACGAGACTGACCTGAGTTCCAGCACGATACGCCGCTCTCATTCGGCAACGTGGATCCCGGCAGGACTTCCGAGCATATCAGCATTTGAACATCGCAACGTGCACACCAGCGGGGAACGTGCCGACCCACATGTACCTGCAGCTGACTGAGCGCAGACCCGTGAGCATGAATGAAGACCCTTTGGGAAAGTGTGCAAATCTTTCGGGGTATGACGAAGCGCGAAGCAGCGGTGTCCGTGGTGAAGACACAGGTGCTCCATGCGCCCGTTGCATCTTGTTACCTACACGGCGGCCTGGCCCTGAGTCGGCACAGCTGTCGTCGCTGCTGCACGCCGGGCTCGGTGCACGTCTAGAGCCCCCGCTGGAATCCAGGTTTGGCTCGATGACAGGGAGCATCCAGGCAACAGCGGCAGCGGCGGCGGCGGCGGCGCAAAGAGCGCAAGTCCGCGTGTCCATCAGCTGAATTTCTGGCTCAGCTGTCCCAGCGCGTGGCGTCGCTTCCCCGAAGATTGACCAATTCACAGCGCTCCGGAGGGCCCTGCGCGCCCCTTGCGCTCAACTCTGCGGGCGTAAGGAGAGGATATTCAGGCACAGAGTATGACTGCGCTGCAGGCCGCCAGACCGGCCAGGCACAGAGTACCAGTGGCACTGTCGTACGCAATAGAGCACTGGAGGATGAGACGCAGTGGCTGGCAGAGAGAGAGCCTCTAGACGCCGCCGTCGCGCCAGCATGCTTCCCTCGGGCCTCGGATCCCTGCTAGGGCCATTCGACATCAGAAGCCTTCACATGGAGCATTCTATTAGGACGTTTTTTCCCCCTCACCCCGTATCAGGCCTGCGGCCGTGGCACAATCCTGGACAGGTACCCGGCAAGCCAAGCCAACCATCGGCCAGCCCCCTCCCATACTTATGTTCCCCCGATCCGCACGGTGCGCTCCCCGTCGCAGCCCCGTCTGACGACAACGCAAGGCCGCTGCTGCCCTCCGAGCAAGTGTGCGCAACCGCAGCCTACGGACACGCCCCCCGCCGACGACCATGTCCCAGTACTCTGACGAAGCGCGCCTCGCCCGCCTGGGCTACAAGCAGGAGTTCAAGCGGCATTTTACGCCGCTCGAGGTCTTTGGCATCTCCTTCAGTATCATTGGCATCTTCCCGTCTATCGCGTGAGTTGACGACCCCCGCTCGTGCCATAAATATCCTGCTGATGGCTGTTGATAAGGTCTGTGCTCGTCTATGCGCTTCCCAACGGCGGTCCCGTTGCCTTGGTCTGGGGTGTACGTTCATCGCACTCGGTATTCTCCCCCCTTTGTACTGAGGATGGCTCCTTTGATAGTGGGCACTATGCGCATTCTTCCTGATGTTCATTACGATGGCCCTAGCTGAACTGGGCTCGGCTGCACCGACTTCTGGTGGACTGTACTATTGGTCCCACAAGTACGCGCCACCAAAGTGGAAGAACTTCCTGTCGTGGATATGTGCATGTGCGTATCGCCAGGCTGTGAACCAGATTTGACTGTCTCATATCAGGGAACTTGTAGACTCAAACACGATGGGGAATATCGCTTCGGTCGCCTCGACCGACTGGGGCTTCGCCGTCCAGCTTCTAGCGGCCGTCAGCATTGGCTCTAATATGACCTATGTTCCGACCACCGCACACATTTAGTGAGTTCTCACCGGGATGGCCGAGCGATGGCGATACTAACGGCGACGTAGCGGTGTATACGCTGCCGTCCTCGTCTGCCACGGCTTTGTGGCGTCGATGGCAACAAGGGCGTTGGCACGCCTCCAGATCGTGTTCATCGCGTTGAACGTCCTGTAGGTGTTCTCATATGCACCAATCTGGGTTGTCTAATCCTTGGACCATCAGGTTGTGCCTAGCGATCGTGATCGCTCTCCCAGCTGCGACTCCTAGCGAGTTCAAGAACCCTGCCAGCTACGCTTTCGGTGGATTCGAGAACTGTACGTGCCCAGTCTGGCCTTATGACCTTCCGGTGCGCATGACGCTAACATATTGTGCTAGTGTACGGATGGCCGAACGGGTTCGCTTTCATTCTCAGTTTCCTGGCCCCCCTTTGGTCCATTGGTGAGCATTCTTGCGCAACGACTCTGTCAGTTGCGTCTGATTAAGATCTACAGGTGCCTTCGATTCGTCCCTGCACATGAGTGAGGAAGCCACAAATGCAAGCATCGCCGTGCCTTGGGCGATGATGGGTGCCTGTGCCATTGGTGGGATCCTGGGTTGGGGTAAGTGCGCCATGGCTTCAATCATGTGCAAAGGAGGCGCCCTGACACGAACCTTCAGCGATTAACGTTGCCCTCGCCTTCTGCATGGGAAGGGATGTTGGGGCCGTTCTCGCCAATCCCATCGGGCAGCCCATGGCCACAGTAAGTATCTGCATAACTCTGCTGGCCTCGTCTCACGAAAGTGATTATTACAGATATTCTTCAATAGCTTCGGACAGCGCGGTACGCTCGCTATCTGGTCCATCGTCGTATTCATGCAGTACGCCTTTCGTCCTTCTGTTCGCTTCCGCCGCTCACTTGCCCTCCAGGTTCCTCATGGGTGCGGACATGGTGCGCGCGCTCCGTCATTGTCTAGACGATCCACACTCACCACAACCTACAGGCTGCCACCTGCTCGCGCCAGATCTTCGCCTTCTCGCGCGACGGCGGGCTCCCGCTCTCGCGCTGGCTGTACCGCATGCACCCGTGGACCCAGACGCCGGTGACGTGCGTGTGGTTCGCGTGTGGCGCGTCGCTGTTGCTCGGTCTGCTCGCGTTCGCGGGGCCCGCCGCCATCGGCGCGATCTTCAGCCTCGTGCCCACGGGCCAGTTCGTCGCGTACAGCATCCCCATCGCGTGCCGCTTCCTCGGCGGCGCGGAGTGGGTCCCGGGGCCGTTCACGCTCGGCCGTTGGGTGCGTACATTTTGCTCTGCAAATGGATCCGGCACTGACATCGGCGCGGCCAGGGCCTTCCCGTGGCGATCATTGCGCTGCTCTGGATGGCGTTCTCGATCGTCATCCTCATGTTCCCGACGACGCCGACCGTGGACAGCCAGGACATGAACTACACCGCGCTCGTCCTCGGCGGCTGGCTCCTCCTCTGCGTCGCATACTACTATTTCCCCGTATACGGCGGCGTACACTGGTTCCGCGGGCCCGTCAGGACCGTGGACGACGTCCCCGCTGGCGACGACAGCAGCGAGAGTGTCGACGGCCTACCCGAGAAGGAGAAGTTCGCGCAGGAGTAGGCATGTGCCTCACGCCCCTAGACGCTACTTATGATTTCTGTGCTACGATTTCACGTTTGTATTGTACTTCGCTCCTGCAACTAGTAGTGATTATATATTGCTCGCGAGTCCTCGGCTTTCGAGCCGATTGCGCGATGGCTGATAGCAGAGGGTTGCAGTGACGGCTTGCGTATGACTCCAGCTGAGGACGCTTCGACGTGGTTCATGTAGCTGTTGATATCATAGAAGTTAGAAAATTTGCCTTCAAATGGGGGCCAAAAAACTACGACAAAAGGACCGCAATGCATTAAGGGGGAATCGAACCCCCGGCGGGTCGATGGCAACGACCCAGGTTACCACTACCCCATTAATGCATACAAACTATGGTTTATTTTTGCAACATGACAGTCATTCCGAACGAAGGATGACACCCTGTCCAAGCTCATAGGAATGCATGCCTCCAACTATATCCCTCTGCGAAAGACACCTAAGTGCTCCCTTCCGATTCTCTTTGTTTATTGCTCCGCGGCGCGTACTTCACACTGGCATATTGTCCTCAGAGATCGCCATGAACATTGTGGACAAGAAACAGAAGTGTCCAAATGGGTGAACCCAGTTTACTCCTCAGCTCGACTGACATTGCACAAGTCCACATTCGAGGCCCATGTCTCGCTGCTCCCATCATCACTTCTTCGGCACCCCAGTAAATCCACAGAGCCGTCCTCAGCATCAATGATTCCTTCTACGGGTATCAGCGCAGTCGACATGACACGAAGGTTGGCGGCCCTCTTTGACCACCTGGAAGACCTCAATCCTCGGGTGAAACGTGCAACACACTGCATGTACGGATGGCGGTTCACGGTCCACAACGCGCGAGACTCACCGACAGCGCAAACCCGACGCAAGTCGAAACAGAGCACCGCGCCTCCACCCGAGGCCGTAGCGTCGACCGGCCGAATCATCTCTGGCTCTGTATCTGGCGGCGAGGCGGGTGCTGGAGAGAGACTGGAACGTCTTCTCGAGCTCTCATCTGACTGCAAGGGTCGCGACGTCGTTCTCGTTGTCTACCGGTGGTATGGAGGCGTCAAGCTAGGGAGCGACCGCTGGAAGTGCATTTCCTCTGTAGCGAAAGAAGCTCTGGGAGCTGCCTCGGCCAAGGGTTGGAGATGATTGTTGGCGGTATCAGCGGCAACAGTGTGCCGCCTGAAGGAGACCGGCAAGAGGATCAACGTGAGTGCTCCAAGATATTCCACTATTGCATCATTGAGAGGCATTCACTGAAATAGAGGCAGCCAGGCCGTACATATCCCTGAGTCTCCCGACGTTCTACTATCCATTACTTCCATTGCACTCGACATTCCGTACGAAACCATCATGAACACCTCCACTGCTCGAACCAGGGGAAACACCCATGCGCCCGGGGATTACAGTAAGCCCCACCGCCTGTAGGCTCGAGCGAAACCTGAACATTCGCTATAGATCGAACCAACTACTCTATGAGTGAGCTGCCGAGCGCAGCAGCCGCCTCGCAAGCAGATTTCTCAACGTCGAACACCAGCGGCTCCAAAGTTCTTGAACACCACCGTACGAGTCACGTTCTGTCAACAATCTTGTGCGCGCACTGATCTTACCTCAGACGGCGCAGACCGACCGAGCGACGCTAGGTCCGGTGTCGGCGTGGGCTCTGGCGCAGCGCTCGCTGGCGGGCCTCTCGAATCCGCGGAGAACGCAGAGATCAGGAGCGGGGCAGGTGCAGCGCAGTCCGCTACCGCGCTGGGTGCCGGAGGCAGTACTGGAGTTGGCGCGAGCATTAGCGGGATCAGCTCCACCGCTGCGACCGCAGGCTCTGGGAGCGAAAGCGTTGGCTCGTCACTCGTGTAAGCGTGCTAGCTTAGTGACACGGAATGCACCTCTTCGTTCGTTTTCCATGACTTGCGATGCTAGCTTCATGAACGCCAGATTTGCACGTTCGCCTCTAGGGCTTGAAAGTTCCCAACGGCTGCAAATCTACTTTGGCATATATTGACCCTCGGAACTAGGCCACAGCAGTCTCAACTCATCACAATCTTGCCACTGGCAAAGTACCGGCTCCTGCCGATGGCTGAGAAGTAATTTTGTGCTCCAATGCTGCTACGATCGCTGATGCTGCCCGGTCAGGATGTGTTTGCACAACCTATGCAATATCTCTGTCACTGGCCTCGCAAGACGCTCAAGGAGGGCCGCTCACCATGTGCCCCACACCAGGAATCGTGCGGATTGAAGTGTGTAGCCCACGCGCAGCGACTCTCGAGACATCGTTCATGAATGGCCGGGGCCTGCCGTGAGATCGCGTTCAGCGCGCGAGATATCACATCGCACCGGACCGCACATACACAAGATTGGCGTGTTCGGGGTGCACGAGATGTACCGGTATACGCTCGCAAAGGGCGTGCAGGTAGTCGAAGGCCCCGAGGGTGAACAGGGTGTCGCGATAGATCGCCTAGGGCCTCGTCAGTCGGGCTCAAAGGCATTCCATGGACACGACGATGACGCACCGCTTCCACCCGCCTTGGGCACTTGAGCGCCACGCCATGCGTGCGGCCAGGATAGCTCGGAGAGGGTAGGTCCCTGAGGCCATGCTCCTGTGTTACACGCTGAACAAGGTGCCAACCACAGAACCTCCGCATTTGAACGCACGATGTATTTCTCGAAGACCCGGCGGTCCCAACTCTTCCACTGCCTCAGCGACAAGAGATATCGCGATGCTTCGTCGCGGCTTTCCCAGGTATCCGCTAGCATTGACACGCTTTCCGACCACTTGAGGTCTGGATCCCCGGGTTCAGGCATCCTGAGGATGATGGGATCGAGCAGGATCACGGAGTGGAAGTTCACTTTCGGCTCGTATCTCGTCGACTGTACACTGTGGGACGTGGGATTAAGGTCGGCTTCATGATGGGTGCCCCGAGGACTTACACTGCAGCTCCCCCAAACGAATGACCAATCCCAACGAGGCGGCGCGAGCGGAAATCGACCTCGACGCCCGTGCCGAGTCCGCTCAGAAATCTGTGCACGCTCTCTGCATAGTTGAAGCCGGTCACTTGTGTGGCGTCAGCACGAAGGGCAACATGAAGCAGCTGCGCATGGACTCACGAGGAGCGTCCGACCGCCAATTCAACGCACTGCTGAAGAGGCCATCGTTGAGGATCGCAGAGTCGCCCTGCTCTGGCGAGTCGATGCACCACGCCTCACGAATCTTTAGATCCGGGCGGTGGTTCGCCAGCTCGAAGATGTGCTCCAGCGTGGGCTCCCAGAGCTCCTTGTGCGCGCCGTGGCAGTGTACGAAGATCAGTGTCAATGCATCTTCGTCTGTAGAGGCATGGGCACGGTGCTGGTAGCGGTTGACGGCGAGCTACCCGTGTGTGCCTGCGATTAGCGGTCTGCAGTGTGGGCTCAGGGATGAGAGGCCCACGCGGTATGGGTAATCCGGGCGAGGGTCGAAGATGAAGGACGTCTGTGTCAACGGTGCAGGCTCTGATACGCGGGATGAAGTCATCTTCTATGCGAGACGCAACGTGGGCTGCGCTGGTGGCCTCGCGGCTTAAGTAGTGAACGGACTGGGACCGTACGCTGCGGCCCTGGCTGCTCAAATCATGGTTGAACTTGGTGCGATGTTTTCGTGACTACGTGATCGCATCGCTGGTAGGCGAACTGCACGGGTCGCCTTGCCTCCCTCGAATGAGGTAACAGGGATATCAACGACACACATGCAGGAATCCCCTGTTCTGCCGACATTGTATCGCAATCAAGGGCCAATACTGTGTCGTACTGAATGCGTGGGACCTAGCAAGCAGGGAGGGGAATCATTGATTAGGGTGGTACTCGCACGTTTGAGGATAGCAAGATGTCAGAGCTAAGCACAGCCCTGATAGCGACATGGATTGCTGGTCTGGTTGGCGTATCAAGGAAAGTAGACAAGACCAATTCTGTGGCATGTAGGAACGCCGTCGACGGATGGACATCACGCGCAGCTGATAGAGCATATCAGCTAGAGTATTTATTACGATCATAATACAAACTGCATTCGCATGATGAAAAATAGCGGGTTTCAAGCGGTCTCCACTGTGGTGTTGGAGCTCCATGATGTAACTCGCTGGCCATGATGAAAACTCGTGATAATTATTCAGCTGATATGCTCTAATGTGGGATGTCACGCTGTGGCTCCATCGGTCCGTAAAGAATATTGGAGAGGGCTGTTGCATCAAACCTTCAGTCGATCCTACAGCACGCGCTCCCACCGTGGAAAGGTCGAATCACCGCGATCCTCAATATTCATCGTACGCTCTGCTTTCGACATGCGACAGTCGATGCAACGCATGTTGTTGATTGTAACCTCCAAACGAAACCCTGGTGTCATCAGGACTCAGCATGCCGTTCGCGAAAGCTCGGAAGAATCTTTCCCGTATCGGAGCCCCTCCTCAGGATTCACGTTCTTTCGGAAGTCACGCAGCACCTCGATCTGATAAACGCAAGGATCAATGATGCAGAAATGACGCAGAAATCATAAATAAACGTACAGTCCTACTGCTGTTACTCTGCTCTGCAGTGGACCTCTGAAAACTGTCGGTTGCATTTGGACGTGCTTGAAACGAGGTTAGCTGGAGCGTCACGGGCTGTCGCGCCGTCTCGCGGAACCAGTCACGCGCATTCAGCCTACACATGGGCATGTTCAGCGCGTAATTGGGTAAGAGTGGACGTCAAATAGGCGTACGAAGCGAGCAGACAGATGCTATACACTTTATTGACAGCGGTTAGCACCCCCTTCGCGCGTACACAGCTCAGGCTTCAGCTCACGATTGCTCAACGAGAGATAGACTTGTCCTCCGGTCAGTCTCCATCGCTGCGCAAAGGGTGGTAGGACTCACTCCCATTCATTATGAGGCTGTTCGGCAGGACGATATGCTAGGAGCCTAGTGAGACTGTCTGGTGCGTGAAGCAAACAAAGGGCATGGACGCACCGTGATGAGACATATCAGCCAGCCAAGGCTGAGCGCAATACGTGTAGTGAGTTGCTGACTACTAGAGGAGACATGTCCGCGGTACGTGCCTCGTGACAAGCCCGGTGTTGATCGCGTACACCATCAGTGTATTGACGATGGACCGCGTGCTGAAGAAAAGGTGAGATGTGTTTGTTCGGGGCACGCAAGTTTTGCACATGAACGCACCGCAGGCTAACACAGCTCCCGTGCCGACGGAGGAAGTAGCAAATCGTTGCTGCAACATAGAAGTCGGTCGCAATGATGAACGCGATATCTGTGACCAATAGTTGCTGTGACGAACGTGAGCACCGAGCACGGTGATTATGAGATGTCTGCTGGAGACTTACATTCAGAGAGGCAGGATACGGTGTAGTATCGAGTTCCATGCTGGCAGAGAATGTCAAGTCTATCGTTAAAGCGTGAACAAGCAGTCTCACAGTCTGATGCTCAGTGCTATTTCCTGAGTATCAGCTTAATAGTACAACGGTATCAGCATACATCACTGACCAAGCCCTACACCTAAGGCTGCGACATTCCAGGCAGTCTAGATGATGAAGGTCTTAAGGTATCGTACCGAGCGAGTAGAGCGAGGAACATACCGGCAACACGAGGAGAGCCCAGCGCCTCTCGCTCACTGGAAAAATTGTCCTCGTTCAGCTTTTGACGGAGTATCAGCTTCTGTCACGCACAGATCCAGATGCGATACATGAACCAGCTGTGCCGCATGCGCCACATCGGTAAGTCAGGCTAGCGGCATAATATACCTTCAGCAAACCTTCGGACGATGAGATCGGAGACAACCTGGATGGATGGACCGAGAGAGGGAGCGTCATGAGCCGAGTGACGCTAGAGGATGACCGATGGATATCAACCTACCGTGATGATGACACTTCCCTATGGCAGGGGCAGGTCCGGTATGAGTATCGTACCGGGGAGACGTTGCAGACTGCTCACTGCGAGGGTACTGTTGGACAGGAGTGAGAATTACAATCAACCCAGTAGAAGTGACATACTTGGGAATCTTGACGGAGAGAGTACCGACCTCGGTTACTAGGACCCTTCAAATCGAGTGCACGTCAACCTCCTTGCCATTATCAAGACAAGAAACGTACGTGTAGATAGTATACAGTCCGAGTGCAAGATTTGCCATGCCGAACGACCTGTTGTAGAAGCATGCCTGAGCTACCGAAACACATAGAATGTGGTGTAGGAGACACCGACCATAGTACCCAGACCTAACAAAAATCATGAGTACATCGAAACGCAACTGCACATCTGCCCGCATTTGGAGCTCACAGAATACTTCAGGGTCTTGCTCTCATCTGAGAACATCTTGAGGAACGTGAAACATTGCTGGCAGAAGATACCGAAGAGGCTGTAAGTCTGTCAGCGAAGATGACGGTAACGAAATGTATATCACGTACATTGCGGAAGCGACAGCACCTAGCAGGAAGGCGCCTAGCGTCAAGTTCAGCACTGCTTGGGACGGCAGCGGTGCGCCCGCTGGTGCTGTGGCCGGGTCCATCGATGGGAGTCTTCCACAGGTAGGGAGCAGTGGGCCAGAGGGGCGAAACAACTCAGTTTAAGACAACGATGCTTCTGCCCGCGTTGCCGTCCAGAGTTCTTTATTTGTACATATGCCTTGGTTCGAACGGCATGCAGCGCGCCGTCACGGGGAGTGATAGCAATGAGCCCTTCGGGAAGTCAGAGGACTTCATTGCTTCGGTTGCAAGCACGTACAGTAATAGCGTACCTTGAGTTTAACAAAGGGACGAAACCATATCGTCGCTTGACGTTTTTGTAGATACGCTTCACCTTTAGGGGGCAGCATAGACGTCCGGCCAGCACGGAATGGTGCGATAGAGTTGTAGGTGAACATAAACGTGATGCAATCTGCTAGTACGCTAGTGATCGAGCACAAGGAGGCGTGTACAGCCCCGTCACTGAAGACAGTCTGAGTACTAGTTCAGGACTGCCAATATGAGCCATTACTGCAGGTAGTACACACGTACTTGGTAGTCGATTGGGCTGCATTGCGCCCACGCATTCTTGTGTCGGTTACGGAGTTGCAAACGCGACCACCCACGAGGGCCTCGGTGATCTCCGCACATAGCCACGTGATCCAGCGCGGCATCCACATTCTTGTCTGAGGGAGGATACTAACGTATGACCGTGAGCTTCTCATGTACTCCTACCGTTCACGAGACGCAGCAAGTCACTCGATGCTCTGTTCTCGCCCTTTGTGATGTCCTCTCGACAGGTAAGCTCGTCTGACAGTGGAGAATCATTTTTCACGTCATCCTACTTTCTGATAATCCGGACAGACACAACTTGAAGTAGTCTGGTTTCTGCGCTCGGCATCGCACCGTGCAGTGCACAACCTTGCTCAAGCTCACATTTATAAGAACTGCCAGGCACAGCTTCGTATGATATGCTCCCAGGCAGCTTGCAAAATCAGCACCACGTTGGCCTGCATCAAGTCATTCACGACTCTCCTCCCAGACCGTGGTCGACATGGGACTCCAAGGTCGAAATGCGTTAGTAAAAACATCAAGAGTGCTGATTATCTTCCACTCCAGAACATACTGACTATACTTTTAGATCTGTGCATCACGGCTTCCCAGCGATCTGTGGGAATGGCGATACGGCAAAGGTACTCATGCATCAACTTCGAACATTCCGTGTCTCCTGATGCTGTCGGCAATACACCAGCTCAAAAGCCTCACCGTCTCGAGAAGGCAACACCGCGGAGCAGGAAAGCGATGTCTTGTTGCTGCGAGTTCCACTGGCATTCGCCATGGACTTGGACGCCACCATATCATGAAGTTTCTTGGATCTCTCTCGAGGCCTGAAAGAGAGCACTGAGTCCACGAACGTTATGCAACCCCATAATGCTCAGGCTCTGACGCGGGGTCTTTGAAGCCTCGGAGAGCTACGTAGCCACCTGTACTGTCGAGTGCGCACCGAAGCTGCCCGAGAGTTATCGAGAGGTCAGTATGTATCATTCTCTGAACATGTTCAGACTGATAGATCTCTGCTCCCGGTACAGTACCCATGCCCATCTGTCATGCAACACTGTCCCCACGATATAGTAAGCATGTATGTTCACTTGCATTGCGATCTCTACGCTGGGGTAACCGAAGATGTTGTCGCAGTCACATGATGCAGACGTCGCCCCACTTCCGTGGCCCAGGGTCTTTCTGCAGTGCCACACGCGCCTCGCCAGATCTGTAAATAGGCGAGAGCTCTAATGGGGCTTCGTCCGCAGTGCCAGCAGCCTGACTCTTTCGTTGCGCCACCTTGCATTCGTAGAGCAGGCCTGAGACTCTTCTATGCCATGTTCGGGGCCGCCAATGCCACAATCCAGACGCCATGGGAGCATACCATCGTCTCTACCGCCCAAGGAGTCGAAGCGACGCGCTACCTGACAGGTACGTCCATCCTCGTTGTGCTTGCATCGGTAACGCTCACGCACCGTCTTTCAGTCTCTGCGCTGACGGTGGTGCTGTGGGAGCATCTGCTCACGCTGCACCTCGAAGTACACCACATTTGGGCGCGATCCTTGGACGGAACAAAGGTGGTCTTTCTCCTCAACCGCTACACCGTCGAGGCTGGCCTGCTATACACTGTATACCGTGTGTCCGTGAGCATGTTTCCTGCTCCCCGTGCTCACGAAGTGCTTCAGTGCAAGCAGGATTCCGACCTCAACTGCATGAGTCGGTATGTGCTTCTCTTCCGCTGCACTCGGATGGCACGGTCATGGTGTCTAGATGTGAGCCCTAGATCCGAATTCACAAAGTGGTGCCTTCTAAAAGCGACCGGCCGTAGATGCAGCCATTTCATGTATGCTATCTGGATCCTGGTGCTGGGGACTGTTACCACAACAAGCGGCAAGTGTCTCCCTCATGCAGAATAACCTGGGCGCTCACAGTGTAAACGGCCTTACAGTGTACATGTGCTACTACTATTACACGATCTGGGACCATCGGAAGTCAATACTTCTCACTCTCATAGTATCGCTTGTCGTCACGTATATCCCCGGGATTGGGCTCGGGCTGTATTCGATGACCGCATATGCCGGTGAGTGCGGCTTCCCCGGAGCGCGCTACGCTGACTTTCTACCACCAGCGGACGTTGTATACGACCCGCTCGTCGACCAGTGTGTCCTGCGATCGCAATCAATCCCGACCAAGGTTTTCTGGGCCTGCCTGGTACGTCGCATAGCACGATGTGAGAGCACCTGGACAGACCCGCCCCAGTTCGCCTTCGACGTCGTCGCGATCACCGTCGGGGTCGTCAACTCCTTTGACCGGCCGTTCCAGCACAGAAACGACGTGATACGCTCGCTGCAGCGCGACGGCGCGTCGTGGTTTGTGGTGCGCTGCAGTCGTCCTGCTGCTGTCGTTCTGCCGCTGAATCCAGGCCAGGGCATCGCGCGTGCGCATATCTGCCCGTTAAGGAGCCTGCTCACGGAGCCCTGACCTTTGGCACAGTGCTCCGCTTCTTCAATCTCGTCCTGGGCATCGTGCTGCCGGTGAGTCCGGCGGAGCCTGGGTGCGTCGACGCGTGCGCAGAGAGCGCTCATAGGTTCCCCGGCAGGCGACAGAGGTCCTGCTGCTGGCATTGTGCGTCCTCGCTCGCCTCTGCGTCTGCGCAAGAGTCTCACGAGATCGCCCTGCAGCAACGTCTGGGGATTGATCAACGTCACCTTCACACGATTCATCCTCCGCGTAGAGGAGTTCAAGCGCCGAGGGCGGAGCTGGTGCGTGTCTGGAACTTGCAGTCGGAAACGTTCGAGCTGCGGCCGTACACTGTCGACTCGGCGTGAAAGGCAGGTCTCGCCGTTATGTCCAGCATCTGTGGCATGAGCATGCGGTGCTGCGCCACGTGGTATAATCGCCTCCAGACATGTACAGTATTGTTTCTGTCTTCATATGCTGATACGAAGATCACATATATGTTTTACTGAGCCTGAAGCTCTGACGAGTGGTCAACCCAGGGACCCTTACCTCGCGCCTCCCCATAACGACGGATACCGTGATAGTTGTCGCGCGCACACGATTGTGATGCAGTTGAAGCCTGTGTACCGGCTAGTAGGCTTGACACTGGCCAGCAAGGATAGGTCGTGCCTGATACACGTGTCTCACCGCGAAAGCACAAACGCTGTCCGGAAAAGGGCGACGCCTTAGCATCGGGTATGGTTGTACATTTGATCTACAGGTGCAAGGTATCATGCGCACTCGCTAAAACTACAGTCACGTCCAGCATGAGGGTCAAACTACAGCTCCATGTCGCCGAACGTGCGCACGCCGCCGTCGCTCTCGTTCTTGTCCGCCGCGCTCTGCGCAGTCGCGGCCATGCTGCCGTGCGCGGGGCCGTGCCCGAGGGCCCGCTGCTCGTCGGACTGGATGTGCGCAGCCTCGTCCTTCGTGACCTAGACCATGTCCCGATCAGCACTAGCCCGCAAAAATTCGAGAGAGGAAAAGGCAGGCGTACCACGTCGTGCGCGCAGCTGTCGACGGCGCTCTGCGCGTGCGCAGCGAGCGAGTCCGCGGGCGGGCGGTACCCGAGGGTCTTCTGCTCCTCGGACTGCAGCGCGCGCGCCTCGTCGGCGGTGATCGTCTCGAGGTTGAGCTCGGAGGTGGGCGACTGGCTCGCGCGGCGCTGGGTCCTGCGGGTGTGTGTGTGTCAGACGCCGCCAGAGACAAGGAGGGTGCAGCGGACGCGTACTCGATCTTCTTTGCGTCCTCGAGCGCGGCCTTGACGATGACGGCGGGGTCGAGGCCGGCGCTGGCGTCTGGGTGTCTCGCTGCCGCGGCCTGCGCGGCGGCTGCGAGCGAGCCCTGCGGCGGGCGGTAGCCGAGGGCTTTGTGTTCCTCAGACATGAGCTTGCGCGCCTCCGCTGCAGGCACCATCAGCTTCCCGCTGTATGCGCACGACATGCATACATGCGCACCTTCGCCAATGAAGTTCAGGTCGATCTGTGCTGCGACGCCCGACTCGAAGGCGGCAGCGTCTTCGAGCGCGGCGCGAGAGAGCGTGTGCGGGTCGGGCTGGAGCTGTGCAGCGCCGCCGGGGTGCTTCGACGCTGCAGACTGGGCCTGAGAGGCGAGGGAGCCCGGGGGTGGGCGGTGTCCAAGCGCTTTGTGCTCTTCTGACATGATCTTCCGGGCCTGCGCTGCATACAGCCGGTCAGCGAATGATCTTCGGAGGGGCGGCGTCCGACCCACGTTGGCCAATCGCGCTCAGGTCCACTCCATGCTGCCCTCTCTCGTTCTTGATGCGCTCCGCGTCTGCGAGGGCGGCAAGCCGCAGGAGCTCCTCGCTGACCTGGGCGGCAGTTTGTGGGTGTTTTGCGGCCTCGGCTTGCGCTTCTGCAGCGAGAGAGCCTGGCGGTGGGCGGTACCCAAGCGCCTTGTGCTCGACAGACATGAGCTTGCGCGCCTCGGCTGTAACGGACCCCTTAGCTGACCTCTGAAGTCGCGGAGATGGAGACGCACCCTCGCTAATGTTCTTGAGGTCGATGTGCGGCATGTAGCGCGCAGCATCATGGTGAGCCGCAGAGGCGAGGTGCGGGGCGTTCGACGACATGTGCAGCATCCTGGGCGAAAGTCTCGATGATCAGGGTGTTCGATGAGGTGGGCAGGGTGTCGGGTTAGATTACTAGGCGGTATGTTGGGGCAGGCAGGCGTCCCAAGGTTATATATACCTTGGGAGGCGCCCTTTGAGTTTGGGCTCTCAACGTCATTTCGCTCCGGAGGACGGAAAACGTGGAGACGGTCGCTTCGAGGGAGCCATTCTCGTGGAGTCCCCAGATGGAAATCGCACTTTTCACCCGGCAATCCCCGGGCGCCACCATGGTAACGCTGGCATCTGCCGCCGGCGGTTCGTTTTCGACCAATAACATTCTCTAGGTTCGTCCCGTATTTCACTCGATTATCCTGATCATGGTTGCAGAAACTCACAAGTATAAATGTCACCGAGTGCTTGAGCATGTCTCGGGGAGCAGCATCGACTCAGGTGTGGAGCGAAGCCGCCCCATCTCGCCTGGTTGGACAACGTTGCACGAAGCGACCTCGAAACGGGGGTACCAGACTAACGAGAAATGCAACTTTCGGTTGTTATTTCGTAATTGATACAGAAGCAGACGGAATCCTATACGCTCAACACCGCTCAACCCTATTCTGAGCCAATCAGAAGTGGAGCTTCGCCTCCACCCTTCCGAAAGCGGCAGCTTCACGCCCCCATGTTCGAGCCTGTGCCGTCTACCAGGTCAGCTTCACCCCGAAAAAATCTGACGAAACCACTCACTGGTCTGCCTATTCTCCGCAAATAATCAGGAACGACCTGTGCGTGCCGCCAAACGTGTAACACTGGTCCCCGACGTTGTACAGGCCGTCCGTGCAGTCGTTATTGCCGTGGATCGTGATAGAGCAGCCGACGTTGCCGCTCTTCGTGAACTTCACGGACGCTCCCTGCTGCGTGATGCAGCCCCCGCTGTTCGTGATGCTGCCCGAGTTTTCGACGGTGCCCGTGCAGTCTCCGTTGTAGTACTGCTTCCAGTCTACTGCGGCGGCGCCGTGCAGGAGCGCGGTGAGTGCGACGAAGGTGATGGTCAGTTTCATGGCGACCTCGATGCTCGCGCTGATGACGGTTGGTTCAGTGACAAGCTCCTGTAGGAAGCAAGGAAAGCTGCGTACCTGGTGGTGAGTTGTACTCTTTGGGCCGCTGCAGGAACTTGCGCCAATGACTTCCAGCTACCACGCTGACTGGGTTTATACACATCTCTCGTGCGTCAGGCCTAGGAGGTCTGTGAGAACGGTCCTGCGCCAATCTGCCGCGCCGCCCGTCACGACCATCGCCAAGGCCGCGAATGTGCTTCATTGCTTACCGAGCGGGACAGCACGTTGCCCATATGCACTGCCCTGCCCGGCTCCAGATTGGTTCGATCGCACCATCCGCTGCTTGAACCCAGTGTTTGTGGGCAGTCGAAGGACGTCAGCAGGTTCTGTTTGCCAGGAACACACAGCACTGAGCGACACTCTCAAGATCACGCTTGTTGGACATGTGCATTTCGAGTTGCTGGAGGTGGAACTGCTCATAAGTGAGTCTATAGATGTTCCTCCGTTTGTACAGGGTACTACGTACCATTCTCATGCCAATATCAACCCGAGGTGCCCGCCCCTGCCCGGAACGCCGACATTTGGCTGCTTGTACCCAGCCGAGGTATTGGAGCCCCATACCAGGCATCTGTTCCTGAGTCCTCCTTGTTCATCGCTCTATAGCTAATGAGTGCTAATACCGCTGTGCTTGCCAACCTCTGCCCTTGCGCTGTCGCGTGCACACGTCATATAGGTATGCTGTGCACAGCATATCTGAGTATACGATCCTGCGGGTACAACATCAAAAGTCACTGCCATATATGCAAAGCCTCCTTCGACGCATCCAGGCGTTCCCTGGATCACAACATCTGCTACTTCCAAAATCTATTCGCAAAGCCAGGGATGACCGGTAATCTGTAGCATCTACACACCAGGCCGTCGCGAGGATCACTCGCAGTGCGGACTGCCGCCCACGACGACACACGACTCGCTCTACACAACGTGGGCACCCGCGATTGCGCCTGGACGCACCTACGCTGCACACGACCGGCGAGACGCACCCCGCAGCGGGCAGCCAAGACCCACGCGCTGCTGCCCTGGCAGACAAAGACGTCGTTGCCGAAGCACGTGCTGCACATTCCCGCGGCGTCAGCACAAGCCGTCCCGGCGCGGCGCAGACTCACAACTGCCCCGGGGTGCAGCGGCCGGTGGGCGTCGGCGGGCGGCGGCGCGCGGCCGGGCGACGCTGGTCGAGAAGGACGGCATGGCGAGCGCGGCGCCGGTCGCGGCGGCGAGCGCAGCGAGGCAGAGAAGGCGCATGGCGGGAGTGGCAGGCGAGGGGGGCCGCGAATGGCTCGGCGTGGCCCCTGCGGCTTCGCCCTTCTTGTACTCCCAGGGCATCGAGCTGGGCACCGCGCGCGCGCGCGCGCGTGCACAGCGATCACGTCCCGATGCGCCCAACGGCACCGCGGGATCGTGAAACGGCGGGTAGTGTGCACGCAGCCGCCGCGGCGCGCGGCAGTGGGGATCTCGCAGCGGCTTGATGCACCCTTGTGCTGGCATGCGCATGTGCCGCGATTACCGGGGTGCGCGCTGTGCAGTACGACGTCGCGCAGCAGGTGTTCTGCGGCTCTGACTGTCGTCTAGCACGGGATTCGTCCTCCGCGACCAATATACGTATCGCATGAGCAAGGGAGAGTGATACTGCGGGCGGGGCGCGTTCTTGGCAGGCAAACATGTCCTGCGACATTCATACACGAAGCGACGTTCCGCACCGTACGGCGTATTGGCGAGCGAAGCGCAGCCTGTGCGCGCGCTGGTGCGGCAGGACATTGATGCAGGCCAGGCGCATGCACACTCGACAGAGTCAGGCCCGTGACCGACCGCTCGCCTCGCTTTAAGCACGGCTGGAGCAGCACTTGCGGGCCAACCGTGGCACGACAGTCCCCTGTCCACATACGAATACCAGCTTGATTCCCTGCACATTAACCTACGACACAAAGTATTAAATAACAGCCACAGCTTCGCGCCTAGCGCGGGAGCGCCGCGACCTGGAGCTCCACGTCCGGCTCGCGCGCGTCCTGCGCGCGCGGGCGTCGTCCTCGAGCGCCCACTTGCGGTCGAGCTCGGTGTGGAGCGGGAGCGCGCGCATCGCGAGGGCGGCGAGGAGGCCCGCGGCGGCGAGCGCGGCCATGACCTCCCAGATCGTCGCGCAGCTCGCGGCGAACGCGGCGCGGACCTCGGCGCGCAGGGGCGGCGGGGCGAGCGTGCGCACGCGCGGGATGAGCGCGAACGCGAGCGGGACGCCGCCCGGGACCGCTGCGGCAAAGTCCGCCGGGAGCCGCCGCGCGAGCTGCGTCTGCAGCACGGCGGTGCCGATCGTGACGCCCCAGACCTGTGGTGCGCGCGCGCGCGGGTGGGTGGGTCAGGGTGTGTGTGCGCGGGACGGGGGAGGGCGGGGCACGTACGCAGGCAAAGGCGCGGCAGAACGCGAAGAGCGCGAGCGCGTGCGCGTTCTCGGACACGGGGAGCGGGGCGAGCACGGGGAAGTACGTCGCGGCGCAGTAGATGCCGGCGCCGATGCCGACGAGCACGGGGAAGCCGACCGCGTGCGCGGCGGGGCTGTCGGCCGTGAGCGTCGACATGGCGCCGAAGCCCGCGACGGAGAGCGCGAACGCGAGCCAGAGCTGCGCGCGGTACGACTTGGTGCGGTTGATGCTCCCGCCGGTGAGCACGAGCACCGGGAGGAGCGGCATCGCGAGCCCGAAGAGCTCGACGCCCGAGCGCACGGGCGAGGCGTCCATGCAGGCCTGGTAGTAGACCGGGAGGAAGTCTGGGAGGGGCGTGAGAGGGACGTCCGGACTCTGCGTGCGGTGGAACCTACAGATGGCGGAGATCATGACGGTGGAGCCGATGAATGTCTGGATGTAGCTGATGCTTTCCGTGAGGCGACAGCCGGCTCTCGTAGGACCTGACACGTACCCGCTCAGAGTCGTCCGATTGGATATGAGTGCAAAGGGAACCTGCGTAGGTGTGCAGTGAGCACGGATGGTACGTGTGGCAAACGGCGACGAATGGCTACCAGGGGGTGCTTGGCGAGCGTCGCTTCATAGGCAAAGAATGCAACGAGGCCGACGAGGCCGATGATCAGTGGTGCGAGCACCTGCGCGGAGCCCCAAGGGAACTTGACACCAGCCCAAGTGAGGCCAATGACGCAAGCGCTCGTCGAGCCGATGACGATCACGTTGCCGCTGAGGCATGCTCAGCCGTCGGCGGTGCACCAGAGGCACTGAACACTCACATCCAGTCCATGCGCGCCATCTTTTCCTGGAACGACCCTGGCGGCGTCTTGAGTTTCAAGAACGCGATGACGAGCGCGGCGGCGACACCGGTGATGGGCAGATTGAGGTCTGGAGAGACATGCCTGTGAGCAGCGCGGCCTGGGGCCGTCGTCCAGACTCACAAAAGAGCCAGCGCCACTGTCCCTCTGCAGCCAAGGCACCGCCGACGACGGGACCGATGGCCGCGGCGATGCCCCAGGTCCTGGTGTGTCCGGGTCAGCAAGAGCAGGCAGGGCGTGGGTGGCAGCGCGGGCGACGTACATGCCGACCATGCCGTTGTACATGCCCCGCTCGGCGAGGGGCACGAGGTCCGAGATGACGATGCTCGTGACGGCCATGAGCCCGCCGCCGCCTGCGCCCTGGATCGCTGGGGCGACGCGTCAGCGGGGAGCTCCGAGTGCGCCTTGCGCCGGGACACGATGACCTACTGCGCGCGGCGATGAGCCAGTTCATGTTCTGTGCGGACCCGCAGAGTGCGCTGCCGAGGGCGAACAGCGCCTGGGCGACGAGCATGGACGTGCGCCGGCCGAACACCTGCGGGGGGGGGGGAATGTCAAGAGGGCCGTGGTGCAATGGCAGGCGGGGTTGCGCACCTCTGCGAGGCCGCCGGTGGCGGGCAGGAAGGCGGTTGCGGCGAGCGCATACGCAGAGCCGACCCAGACAAAGTCGTCTGCGTTGAGGTCGTGCACGATCGTGGGGAGCGCGGTCGACACCGCGGTCTGCGTGTGCGTTGCATGGGGGGGTCAGCGGGGGCGTACTCTGGCGCACACGGGAGGGACGCACGTATTCGAGCGCAGTGAGGAAGAGCGAGGTGCAGATGGCGAGGAAGACGAGCCAGAAGCGGATGCCCTTGCGCGGGGGGCGGGGTCGAGCTGGGGGAGGATGTCGACCTCCTTGGTGGCGAGGTTAGGGTCGGAGGAGCTGTCGAGCGAGGTCGGGCTCGGAGACATGTCGTTGGGGGCGGCGCGACAGCGCGGAGAGCAGGCGTGCTAAATGGCGGCGGGAAAGGGGCTCGGTCGGGGCCCGTGGGGGCAGTACAAAGGCCAGGTGGTGCATGGGCCTGGGAAGCAGCCGTTGATATAAGAAGCGCGGGTGGCAAAGAAGCTGATAGGGCGTGGAACGTGACCCGCAAGGAAAGATGGCTCCCATGGGCACGCCGGAGAGCGTCGCACGCGAGCGATCATGAAACAATGGATGGCGGGGCCTAGCATGATGATCAGTGCAGAGCTGTCCTGACACACTAGAAGCATCCCCGCTGCCTGATCTGGCCATCACACCCATCCACCGCGCGGCGATTCCCGAGCGGACCGGCCGCGGGATGGCCCGGCGGTAGGCCTCCCAGCGGCATCGTGGCGCAGATCGTCCGATCGCAGAGAGCCGCCCATGGCGCCTGCACCGACGCCTGTCGTCCCGGGGCTGTGCCTCGAACTGTTCGCAGCGCACACAATAGCCCTCGCGGCCTCGCATGCAATCAGACATGCCAGCAATGCACATCTCGCCCGCCAGGTCCTCATATAGCCTCCATCTCTCCGTCCTCCGCATCTCCCCCTTTGCACGCCCGGCGCCATGGCCACGCTCGAGCAGATTGCAGCCCTCGAGCAGGCTGTCCTCTCCTCCCCGTTCAATGGCCTCTCCATGACCAGGTATCTCGGAGGTCCGTCCATCCCTGCATTCTGCGGCCCCCACCTCACCCCCCTCCCCCCTTCCCAGTGTCCGCCCTCACCTGCGCCGTTTACGACCACGCCCTGACGTTTGGCCACGAAGTCGAGTACATATGGGCCGGCTGGCCCCACAACTTCTCTCATGTCAAAGCCCTCTATGTTCTCATCCGCTACGGCATAGAAGGTGCTCTAATCTACTCTGGCTACAGTGAGTCCACAACAGCACCGCGCGCTGCAGGATATCACAACGCCCTGCTCCACAGTGCTCAGTGGTTTCAGGCCGCGCTTGGACGAAGAGGTGAGCATTTCGCAATCAAAAAAAACTGAAACGCAAATCCCCGCCTAACTGATGTAGACGTGAGTGACCATTCCTCGTCCGTTCCCAGGCAGCCCACATCCTTCCCAGGTGTAAATCCTTTGCTGCCCTCCTATGGACGCTGACCATGATCTTCTCCATCGCGACCAACCGTGAGTGCCACCCGCGCTGCCTCCGCGGAATGCTGACCGCAGCCGTCCAGTCTACGTCGCGATACACCACTACACGATATGGGACCGCAACCGGCGGACACTGTGGCTGCTCTTCGTGTGCTTCGTGTGCACGTACATCCCCGCCACGGTCGTCGGCGTCAAGTCCGTCTTTGCCTACCGCAGTGCGTCGCCTGCGTCCCGCCTCTCTCCCGCCGCTCACGCGCCGCAGAATACATCGTGTATCTGGAGCCCCTGGACCAGTGCGCCGTGGTGTACCAGCCGGGCGTCATCAAAGGCTTCTGGGGATGCCTCGTGAGTCGGCCGCGCCTCCCCCTCTCCGCACGCACGCAGCCGCGCGCCGACACGCCCCTCCCCCGCAGTTCGCGTACGACGTGCTCACCGTCACCGTCGTCGTCATGAACTCGTTCCACCGGCCGTACGCGCACCACCAGGACATCGTGACCTCGCTCCGGCGCGACGGCGCGCTCTGGTTCGTGGTGCGTAACCCCTGCCGCGACTGCACGCCCGCGTACCACCAGTCACTCACACCGCTCCGCGTGCCCAGGGCGTCATGTGTGAGTCCCCGCGCGCCTCCCCCCCCCGTCTCCGCCAACCAGCCCGCACTGACGCGCGCGCGGTGTGCCAGTCCTGCGCCTGATGAACCTCGTGCTGAGCATCGTCGCCAAGGTGCGCCCGCCTGCCGTTTCCCGCGCGCCCGCCCCGGCTGACGCGCGCGCGCAGCCCGCCGAGGTGCTCCTCGTCGTCTTGTGAGTCGCCGCTCTCCCCACAGATCTCGCTGTGTCTAGGCTGCGCGCGCTGACGGACGGGGCCGCAGCAACATCTGGTCGCTGCTCGCGATCACGCTCGCGCGGCTCATCCTCCGCACGGAGGGCCTCCGCGACCACAAGCCGGGCGTGCGCGTCTGGAACACCGCCGCGGGCGCGTTCGAGCTGAGCCGCTTCGGGAGCAACACGACGATGTAACGACGACGACGACGACGGTGTGTGTATATATATGTGTGTATGTGTATTTTTCGGCGCGCGCGCCGGCGGACGCCTGGCTGTACTGTAAGCACCCGCCCTAACTTGTGTGCGCAACATTCGACGGCAGACATGCCACACCCGGCCCGAGCGTTTTATTCGGTGAGTGGCTGCGCACCCCCCGCACCGGGCCTCCGCGCGCGCTGACGCCCCCGCATGGCAGGTTGTGGCACATGGTGCACATGGCGAGTGATGACACGGACGCCGCGCACGGGGGTTCCTGCTGTCGTCTCAGGCGCGCCTCGGGGACGCCCCCGCAGCCGTCGCACCCCCGCTCCACGTCTCTCCGCCCCCCCCCCCTCCTGCCCCTTGGGCCTGCGGCTGCGCCGCCCGAGAGTCTTTTCCTACTTTTGTTTTACATTTTCCATTTTCTTTTCACGTCGCTGCGCAGGGGCAGCGTACGGTGTTTTGTTTTCGGCGCCAAGATTGAAGATGCGGCGGCACGCGCGCGCGCGCGCGCACCCCATCTCTTCTCTGCGCATGACAGCCCCCGTATCATCCTCGGCGTGCGGACGCGCCCGCCCGAGGCGCCGTCACGCGGGGGTGGGGTTCCGCGCGCGCGCGCGCGCGGCGCAGGGGGGCGCAAGGGGGGCGCGTCGCAGGCCTCCGAGTCGGTGTGCACGTCGGAGTCGTCCGCCACGGGTGGGTGGGGTGGGGTGGGGGGCGCAAGGCGAGGCGAGGCGATATCAGCTGCTGCAGACAATTTCAGGGCCGCCGTCGTCAAATCGCCTACACACACACAAAATGGCGCGGTCCGACCGCGCCTCGGGGCGCCGTGGTGTCGCCTGCATCATGGTATCAGGCGCGCGCCTGCGATGGGGCAGCGTGGGCCGTGGCAGCACGGAGGATCGTCTGGGCATAATAGCGGGTTACAGCGATAACTAATGTACGGAGGCAAGGGACGGTCTGGGGTGCCTGAGGGCCCCCGTGCGCGCTCAGTCGTCTGCGTCGGCCACGATAAGGCGCAGCGCGGCCGCGGAGCGCGGCGTGAACACGGCGCCGAACGGCTTCGGGTACCTGACGCGCGGGAGGGCATTCAGCGGGACTGCGCGGGAGAGCGCACACACTGCAGGAGGGCGAGACGTACGTGAGCAGGCCGGTGGTGTGCTCGCCGGCGGGCGGCACGGCGCGCCCGGCGGCGTCGCGCGGCGGCGCGATGTCGAACGCGGCGAGCATGTACGCCATGTTGATCCACATGTTCGCGACGGCGTAGTGGCGCCCGGGGCAGATGCGCCGCCCGAAGCCAAAGGCGAGCATCGCGTCGCCGGCGTCCGCGCGCAGCGCGCCGTCCGGCGTGAGCCAGCGCGCGGGGTCGAACGCCGCGGGGTCGCGGTAGCGCGCGGGGTCGTGCAGGATCGCCCTGTGCGGGAGCGTGAGCAGGCTGCGGGGCGGGGCGCCGCCCGGGGGCGCGGTGCGCACCATATGTTCCCGAGCACGATGGCGTCCTTCGGGATGTGATAGCCGTGGTATTCGTCGTCTGCGTTGGCCCTGCGCGGGAAGCCTGCACACGGATCCGTGATGAGCGGGCGGGTTCTGCACAGCCAGGGCACGCCGGACGCACCTAGCGGGGCCACGGGGCGCCACCTGGTTGCGGGAGGCGTCAGCGGCGGCTGTGACGGTGTCTCGGAGCGGCCGCACGCACCTCAGTACTTCGTATTGGATAGCGGTCAGATAGGGCAGGTGCTCGCGATCTGCAAATGTGGGAGGCAGTCGCGTCCGACGACACGGTCGAGCTCCGCCTGAGCCGCTTTCTGTATCGCCGGATGCATGACCATGGCTAATATAAACGTCCGGAGAGCCGCAACGGTCTGCACAGACGCCCTGAGACGAGCTGCATACTTGCATCAGCGAGGCGTACGCACCGTGTCTGCAGCGCCTGTCGTCGACAGCGTCAGCCCTCTTTGAAACGGGGGCCAAGACAAGGTGCGTACCGACGTATGCCGTCCCTGTCACGTTGCGGATGACGTGCTCGCGCCGCGCATTGTCCTGCTTGTCGTCGAGCCCCATCAGGAGACTCGTCGCGATGGAGGGGCGTGCAACCCCATGTCTCTGACAGCCATATCAGCACCCCAGCAGTCCTACGCGGTCTCACTGCTCACGATTGCGCTCTTGATGTGCTCGAACGGCTTCGTAAACATGTCTGAGACCAGCGTGCGCCACTCCGCGGCGTCCCGCTTGAACTTGCCCCCGGGGGCCCACGACGGAATGTAGCGCACTGCGGTGGCCGCTGTGAGCACCCACTTCTGGCACACACGTTTGCGACTTACTCAGCGGTATGTATTCCACTGTGCGGTTGTTGAGACTCGATGCGTGCTAGTGGCGCTGATAGATGACTTACCCATGTACGAGCCCGGCATGCCGGCTTCCACGAGCGACTGTATCGCCCTGTCCGCGATAGTGACATACGGGTCGTTGCTGTCGTTGATCTCCATCCCGAATGTGACACCCAGTATCGCTGACGCCGTCATCCTGGGCGGGACGTCAGCAGCGCGAATCAGACTGGCGTGCACTGCTGCGTACACTCGGAGACTTGCGACAAAATCGTCGCCCTTGAGGAGGCGTGGCAGGAGCTTGCGTGCCTCCTCGTACAGCCGGGGGTAGTACTCCTGAATCACCTTGGGCTGGAACGACTGGTGGAAGAGACGGCTGTGTTCCCGCCAGTCTTCCCCGTAGTTCTTCATCACTATGGCCTTCTCCCAGCCGATACTGAAGGACGTGAGTGCGCAGAAGCGACCGGGAATGCAGACGAAAGCGTACTAGTCGTGGAGCATGGTAGAATGCAGCCTGCCCCGGTCGTCGTCAGAGACTCCCCTCCGAGCCCCGCCACAGTTGGACGCACCTGTCGGAATACACTGATGACCGTCTCGAGAACAACTCAGTGACCGCGTCCGCAGTGTTCACGATGACGAAAGAGACACCAAAGAGGCGCAGGTGTACGATGTCCGAGTCTGCGACAGGTGAACGGCGGCTGCACGAGACGAGATGGCGCACATACTGTACTTGAGCCCCCAGTCCCTGTAGGCCTCCCATTGTGGTCTGTGACGGGGGACGTCCAAGAGGTTCTGCAGGAGCGGCAGTCCCTTGGGGCCCGGCGGGAAGCGTTGTCGTCTGCTGTGGACGAGGCAGCCGGCGGCGACGGCGACGACGGCGACGAGACCAGCAAGTAGCAGCGTGTCCATATCGACTCCCGAAAAGGGACTACCACGCGCGGGGCCCAGCTGTCTTTTAATGGGGCACAGGAGATCCGGCGCCCCGGGTTCGGCGTGTCCGCACGCGCTGGTTGACGTGTCCTAATACTGATCACGACCGAGAAGCGTCGCCGGATATGTACCGCATAGGCACCATCGGCGCAGGGACCATCAGCATGGCGCAGCGCTGGCCCATGTGTCACCATCCTTATCCTGCGCCAGTGCAGTGCTCGATGTCGGCTTGGCTCGCTGCAGGGTCTTGATGCACAGCCTGGGTGCCATCGCACGGCAACCCGCGACTTGTCGTCGTGACATGAGCAGCTAGCAACAGAGGCGCGTCGTCGTGCATGGAGATGGATGGATTCCTCTGCAACGCGTGAGAATTAGTGGGTTGAAGCACGGGCGGAGTTCCACCGATCTGCGCGCCTGTGCGTCCCCGCCGGCGCTGGAGAGAGGGTCTATTAATGGGCCCTTTGTGTAATAGAACGTAGTCGATCACGAAGGGCATGCTCTGGGAGACAGGCACAGTGGTCTGTGGCGCCTTGACAATTTGACTCAGGGCACAGCGCACAGCGCGCAGCTTCACAGCAGATGCAGGCGTGACATATACATGTCCTCATCGAACTAGGTCATCGGTTGTTATGACCATGCATGAAACGGCGTGCTCGCCGTTCTCAGCGCCCATGACGTTCAGGTCCTGCGTGCCGGGCATGAATTTGACAGTGCCGAACACTCTCGATGAAACACTTCCTGTGTAGCGAGCTACCTAGCACCGCCAGTGACATTTCATCGTTCAACCACAAGCTTGTGGCGACTCAGTGTTTGTAATGCAGCGTATTGTTACAAGTCGGGTCGAGAAGACAAAGCATAGTCACGGGAATAGGTATACTTAGACGAGTACAGCATCCAACAGTACTGGAACATGAACTCTAACCAACATTGCAGCTAACCGGAGTGGAAGACACACAAGCATGGAAGTAATAAAATGCGTCGTTCATTACATTACGATTCGAGTTTCCAGGTCCACATTACAGACTATTCGTTATACATCTACTATTTCAGCACTTTCGAGTCGGTTCGTTCGTGATTAGGGTCGTATTCTGCGAGTAGTCCTGAAACGAAATGGAGCACATGCGTGTACCCCTCATCATATGGTCATAGCCTGGACGTTGTCCGGGCACTGCGGCGCCAGCAGGCAGCCGACGTACGCCTCCATAGAGATGGGCCGGTAGATCCAGATCTCACCCTCCTGGAAGTAGCTCAAATCGTAGCGCGCCCGCGACGGCGGGCTGCCGAGGCTCTGCTCGATGACCTCGATCGCGCCGAGCTCCGCCGGCAACACACGCGCGCCGTCCGCCACCTCCTTCGCGGGCACCGCGTCGCGCACGATGATCGCCGTGTGGTCCGGGTCGCCGAGGACGGTGTAGCCGCCGTTCGGCAGGCCGACGCGCGCGCGGCGCCACTCGACGATGTCGCCGCGGCGCACGCGGTCGTCGCCGCCGCGCCAGCGGCCCGCCTGGGATGCGCCGTCCGCGCCGGCCCTGCCGCAGAACACGAGGTGGCCGTGCGTGCGCGAGATGCTCGGCACGGGCTTCGGGACGTACTCGAACTGGTCAAAGTACTTGAGCGCCTCGTTCGCGAGGTCCCAGCACTCGCCGCGCGCGCAGTACTGGCCGGTGCCGTCGAAGCTCTCCGCGTACGCCGCAATCGTCTCGCCGTACGTCTCGTGCGCGGCGACCAGCGCCGCGCGGTCCTGCGCCGCAGGCCGCGGGAGGTACTTGGCGGAGCGGCGCACCGCGCTCATGTCGTTCGGGTTTGCGTCCTGCCGCGTCACGTCGAATTGCACGGTGTACCAGCACATGCTCAGGTCCGCGAAGAGGATGCCGCCGAAGACGGTTTTGGTGTGGCCGCGCTGCTCCCACGAGGTTGCGTACGTCGGCGGGAGGTGCTCCAGGAGCGGTGGGGGGAGTTCAGAAGTCAGGTACCAGGCAGAGTCCCAGTAGCTGTCCGGAGAGAAGTAAAGGGCAAGGTCGAGAGCAGAGGAGCCATGGGTGGTAGGTGGTGGATGAGACATTTCGAGCGTGTCTGAGCAAGTGTCAAGGATGCGGGTTAAGTACGCCACATTAGCGCTGATAGGTGTGGCCACTGACCTTGGTCTGAAAGCGACGTCTGCGAGGGCCTGGACCACGTTGGAATGGGCGGCTGCGATATAGGCGTGAGCAAAGCGCGGTAGCGTGGCTTTGCATGCACTTACAGGTCCCGAAGGCTTTTCAGGTGCCTCAACGACATACTTGGACGGCTCGCTCTTGCGCGAGCGTATCTTGATCTTGAGCTTGCGGCCAAAGAACTCGTCGAGCCAGCCGAAGAAGACGCGCTTGTCGTCCTTCGAGAGGTTCTTCCAGTCGACCTTCTTCTTCCCGTCGCGTGCGCCCTCGCTCTTCGAGCGCCTGTGGAACGCGGACTTGCGCTCATTCAGCGTCGGCGAGGGCGTGTGATCAGGACGTGTGTCCGTCCGCACGAGGGGCGGGCCGCGCTGCGGCGGCGGCGGCGGCGGCGGCGGCGTCGCGGTGTCCCGGCTAGCGTTCCTGGTATGGCCTGCAGCCAGGGGCACGGGCGGGGGGCGCTTGTGGTTGGCGTCCCAGGAGAGGTTCTTGCTCGGCGTGCTGGTGTACTTGTCGCGTGTGTTGTGCAACTTGCTCACGGACGCATCCTTGGCCTTGGCGGCCC
The DNA here is from genome assembly GCA_001910725.1 of Phanerodontia chrysosporium. NCBI lineage: Eukaryota > Fungi > Basidiomycota > Agaricomycetes > Polyporales > Phanerochaetaceae > Phanerodontia > Phanerodontia chrysosporium. Next base: position 240,045 of record MJGA01000027.1, read on the forward strand.
GTTCGCGGAGCTCTGCAAGCCAGGTTAGATGTATACGAACGCCTCGCCCGACGCGCACTTGCCTGCGAAGGAGGGCATGGCGGGGACTCTGGGGACGGGGATGGAGGTGTCGCCCAAGGGACGGCCATATCATGACACCACATATATCCTGGGCGGTTCCGGGCACGCGGTGATCCCGATCGCTTTCCTGGAGCCCCCGGACACCTCGTGCATCGCATGTCGAGCCGACGGGCTGATCCTGACTTCCGGGCTCGTAGATTCCAGGCTCACTCTGAACGCATGGCTGGCAAGCTACGGGTAGGCGTGGTGGCTACACTGTAGTCGGTATTGGTTGTTCCCGATACAAAAGCGTCAGCTGCAAGCTCATGAAGGACATACCAGGATTTGTCTCCCAGGGCAGAGGCTGTGATAAATGACGAGCAGACAAGGGGAAACATCATTTGCTTTCATTGAACGAGCACTGCAAGTACTACTAGTGATGCGGCAAGTTGCATCTGTCGCTATATCCCGATGGACGGTGAGTAACTAGCAGTTCCAAGCGTCACATAGACTCATCTGGGGCTCAGTACATAGACGCAAATGAGATACAGGAAAGCTCACCTGTGCTTGATCTTCTGCAGCCCGCAGAGCGTGTGCTTGCGGATGATGTGGCCTCTGGGGTCTGGGTGTTCCCGATCTGGCAGGCAGAGGCTTTGGATCCTAACATGTACAAACACACGAGGGGGTGACCACGTTTGCGCGGCTATCTTATCAGATTGGTTTCCCTCCGCACCATGATCGCGACCTCTGAGCTCGAGTCTGCCATTCGCTCGGCTATCCCTGTCCAGCACCTCGAGATCATAGATCAGTCAAATGGCTGTGGAGAGAACTACGCTGTGCTCGTCGTGAGCGAGGTGAGCAGCGCGGCCGGGGGACGTGGAGCACGCGCAGCGCACTGACCGTCATCGCCTGCAGGCGTTCGAGGGCAAGACCACCTTGGCGAGACACCGATACAGTAAACCGTCCAGACCGCCCTGTCTCACCCGTGCGCGCGCGCTGATTGGCTGCCCTAGTAAACGAGCTGCTCAAGGATCAGATTGCCCGGATGCACGCCTTCAGCCAGGTACGGGCCAATAGGTTCCACCGAATTACCACTGCTCACGGCCCTCCCCTCGCAGAAGTCGCTCACCCCGAAGCAGTACCAGGAATACCTCGCAAAGAATGCCGCCGCCGCATAGGCTCAACGTAACGACGCGTCGGGCGAGGTCGTAGCGAGAGTGGGGTGGGGGACGCGCCTGTTCATGGAGTACTTCGGTCACGCGCTAGACACCCGAATCGCGCTCAGCGACACTCCCCGTGCCGAACTTGTACTCGCACGACGCAGATACCTTTGGGCCTTCCACGGCTCAGCCAAAGAGCTTGAGCGCGAGATACAAACAACTGAACGCCCCAAGCGTCACTTGACATGCATTAAAACGGACACTACAATACTTTTCGCAATCCTCGCTGGCGTCCAGAAGCGACGAGAACGCGGTTAGGCAAAGTGGATGCCTGCGTCATGGAACGCTGATAACAGTCTGCACGAACACATCGTTAGCCGAGTCGATGACGCACGGAACGAGACACGTACTTCAGCAGTTCGTCTACGCCCATTTTAGCAGCGCGCTGCTCCGTGAATCCCGACTCTTCCAGCACCTCCTCCACTTTCCGCTTGATGTCAAAGTCGTCCTCGATCATCTGCGGTCGTCTGAGTCTCACGTTCGGATCGCAGTGAAGATGTGACGCACCACGTTGTTCGTCGATGCCCACGTCCGCCAGTTGCTCTCGAGCATCTCCATCACGCCCTTCGCCATGAAATTCGCATGTATCGTCTTATTCCGGCGGCTGAAAATGATACGCCCGAGGCCATCAAACTCCTCGAACGCAACCGGCGGCGGGGGATCGAGGGGGACGAGGCGGATGACGCTGCTCTCGACTTTGGGCGGCGGACGGAAGTTATTCTTGCCGACGTGCATCACGAGGTCGACCTTCGAGTACAGCTGCACGTTCGCCGACAGCCGCGACCACAGCTCCGTGCCGGGGCGCGCGACGAGACGCATGGCAAACTCGCGCTGGAACATGAGAATCGCGGTGCGGAAGAGCGGGCGGTGCGAGAGCAGGCGGAAGATCAGCGGCGACGAGATCTGGTATGGCGTGTTCGAGATGCACACGTCGAAGTACGGGAGCGTCGCCTTCACGAAGTCGCCAATCATGATCTCGAGCTTCTTTTGCTCAGGCCTGGGGTGAAGCTGTCAGTAAGGCGGCGCAGAGGGGAGCTGGCAGTGCACGCACTTTCCCTGCACCCGCTTCGTCAACTCGGCCGCCATCCGCGGGTCCATCTCCACCGCCGTCACATGCTTCGCCTTCTCCAGAATCCGCACCGTCAGGTTGCCCGTACCGGGACCGACCTCGAGAACCTTGTCTGTTGGGCGCAGGTTTGCCTATGCGTAGGGGTCAAGCTCGTGCACGTTTTGCGAGTGTACGAGCCACTACACACCTTTTCGACGATACTGATAAATCAATGAGCGAAGGGCTACGGCATGGGAGAGCTGACGTACGTATCAGCAGTCTGGGGGTTCTTCAGGATATGTTGGCCGAAGCGTTCGGTATTGAAGATTGGATTGCGCGCGGCCGCAGAGTCGCCAGAGTCGTTTGACTGCTTCGGCTTGCTTGAGGGCTGATGGGCCCGGCTGAACCGGTCAGAAACTGCGCGGGGCATGCTGAAATATCACGAAAGAGGTTCAAGGTCGCGCGAGGATATCAATAAGTCCCATGTAGAGCAGGAGAGCGAAAGCGGGAGCAGGCTTGAGGTGAATGCAGCACGATTCTGTATCCGTGGGAAAGCGGTCAATACCCGGTGTCCTAATCATTTTTCTCCGGAGATCAATCTAGATTCGAGGCCCGCCCCGAGGTTCTGGTCGGCGCTCCAACTTGGCCTACGGGGACACGGTGTGACGTCGACGCATCTTTCCCTTCAACCTCGAACCTTTCCCTCAAGCCTCCATCCATGTTCTACGTACCTGATCTCGTCTAGCCATTCAACCCTCCGACGCCTATGTCATGTATCCCTAGGACTACGCTCCAAGTCTCACTCGCTGCTAAGGAATCTTGAATCGGCTCCCAGTATTCCTTCGTCAAAGCCTGCCAATGCCGGCCTCGTTGCGTTATTCTATCACTTGCGAGAGCGTTGGATGCTTGCAATATATGATGGAGCGCGGTGGGAGATGCATACAGGTGCGTGGTCACGTCAAATACCGCAATGTCTGTGTCTAACCACACGCGCACTGTAGCAGCCTGTGCACTGGCTGCTCTTGCATTCAAGAATGTCTGGACTCTCGACCATACTCTATAGCGTGGTTCTAGTCAGGTGCGTGATTGCTTGCTTTGTGCCCACTCGTACAGCAAGCCCTCGAACTCTGTCAAGACTGTCCAGGGAGGCCCTCGGGAGGAGTTCTTAATAACAGCGTCGCCCTCCCACGTACACCTTTGTATACAGCCTTGTATCTATATCTATCGTCAGACCGAATGTACACCTCGGCACCATCCAATGAACTGACGCAGTCGACCCTCGGCGACTTTTGCCCAGCCTAGCCTTGATGATGCCTCGCTGCTGCAAGATTGATCGCCAAACAATCTCCGACTGAAGACGCAAAGTCTGATAACGTGACCGATTTTTGTGTTTCTCTCGGTCTCGTTGGAGTTCCGCCATCTGCTGTCTCCTCGCCTTCGTTAGGCTGCACGACGAGGACGACGGGGACGACATGAGCGGCCAAAGCGATTACAAAATTGCCGCTTTCAGGCAATGGCTCCTGGACCACGGCGGCTACATTCACCCGGAGGTCTACTTCAAGCCTGGTGCGTCACGTTAGGGCTGGCCGTCGTCGAGGCGGCGTAAGGCACTAATTGCTGATTGCCAGCTCCTAAATTGTGGTTTAGTACCCTCTGGTTTTAACGTCGTTGCCCATCACGATATTCCCGCGGACGTCACAGTCGTCTCCTGCCCTTTCAGCCTCGCGATTACGCCGGACGTTGCGCGGAAAGCCCTTGCGGCAATCTTCAGGGTCGACACATCCGCGCCGACCTTCGAGGGATGGACAGAGAGGCAGCTGGTATGCTCGTACCTCGCTATGCACCACATCCTGGACGGTCAGAGGTGCGTCGCGTGACCTTTAATACTGGGCAACGCTCATTCGGCCTAGTGCCCCGCGAGAGCTCGCGCACAGGCCCTACGTAGATATTCTGCCCTCCGCAGATAAGCTCCGCACGTCCCTTCACTTCACGTCGCAAGAACTGGAGCTCTTCCGCGGCACCAACCTGTACGGCGCGACCCTCGACCGCCAGAAGGCATGGGAGCAGGAGTGGGAGGTGTGCCGATCGCGCATCGCGGTGTCCAACTCGTACATTGCCCACCGCTTCACGTGGGAACTCTATCTCACTGCGTCGACCCATCTGTCGTCCCGCGCGTTTCCCTCCACCCTTCTGTCGGAGCACCCAACGCTGGTGTCCACCCCGGGCTCATACCCGGTCCTTCTGCCCGGCGTAGACTCGCTGAACCATGCGCGAGGACAGCCAGTGTCATGGGTAGTGAATAAGCCACAACCGGCCTCGTCGCCCTGTGCCCATGGAGATGAACCGAGCATCGCGCTCGTGCTGCACACGCCAACACCCGCCGGCTCCGAGCTCTTCAACAACTACGGGCCGAAACCGAACGCAGAGCTCATCCTCGGCTACGGCTTCACCCTTCCGCAGAACCCCGACGACACCATCGTGCTCAAGATCGGTGGCGTCGCCTCTGGCAACACGAAATGGGAGGTCGGGCGCAACACACGAGGGGCGGAGCCTGTCTGGCAGGCCGTCAAGGAGGCGGTGCACGCCCAGAATCGGTACGACGTCGTAGAAGAGGAGCGTGCGACGTACTCTACTGAAGACGAACTCTGGGCGACCGAGGTCCTCGTCGAGATGGCCGAGGACCTCCTTGGGCGTCTTCCATCCGACTCATGCGTCTCAGAGGAAAAGCCCGGCGTCCGCGCAGATGTGGCGCAGATGCTTGAGCATTACGTCGAAGGTGCGTACGTCGCCAGTGAGCATACTCGCTGATGCCCATCTTTCTTCCCCCAGGTCAACGCGAGATTCTGCATTCCTTGATGGAATTCGCGAGGGCGAAGGAACAAGAAATTATAGAACGTGCTAGAGAGGAGGGCATAGAGTTCGTCGACGAATCGGACTAGTCGATACCCGGTATCGTCCAAAGGGACCGTTACATCTGTCGTTTGACTTACCTACTTCATTTACTTTGTAGCTTTTACTTACCTCACGATGGTCCTCGTTACACTGTCGGCACAAATACACCTGTTTCGACATTTGCCACGGAGTCGACATGGACCACGCTTGCTCTGAGATTGCGTTTCAGGCATGTCAACGAAGCCTACCGCTAGGCGACACCTGCCGCATCCTTACTCACCTCGAGGGTTACCTTACTGTATCGCGCCACCGTAATGCTCGCCCGCGGGCATCATTCCGAAACGTTGCCGCGGCCTTCCTCGCGAAGTCGGATTACAGGTCTATCGTCTGCACATCATCATTATTCCCTAGCAATAACAGTTCTTGCGCAACACGGACTTTCGTCCGCCTCAGCCTATCCCAGTCTCCAGACTGGTTACCTCGGGCTGTTTCTCCGGGCGCTTAGAAGTTCGCGTGAGCTGCTATAACGTGGATCGAGTACGTCTTGCAAATCCCGCGGGGTCGGCCATCAGCCATGGGAAGAGTCTGTTCTACTGCGGGAGGTATAAATGTGAGCGATGTGGGAGCCTTTGTGTACTGAACATCGCACCACATGGCTCTGCCGCTTTCTATGGCTGCAGCTGCTCTACTCATTATATGCTGGCTCGTAGTCAACTTACGTCGTTTACTGACGCATAATAGTATCAGGCATCTGCGGGACCCCCAAGTGCATCCACTTTATTCGGTAAGTGTGGCAACATTGTTTAATTGGTTTCTCATATCGATCTCCTTCCATAGGTAACGTCACAGACACGCTCTACCAGGCAAGCGTGGGAGACGTCGAGTTTAGATGGCTGAAAGAGTACGGCGGGGCGTGGCGGCTGCGTGGTCTCCTTGGAGTACGCTCGCTGGCCCTGAATATTGCTCCTCTGCTGACGTTGGATACAGGCGAATATACTTGCCCTCGCCGATCCTAAGGTATAGTCAGAGTGTTCCGCTTGCCCCTGCACGATTCTCACCGCGTTCATTCTACAGGCCTTGCAGCATGTCCTTCAGAAATCCGGATACAACTACCCGAAGACTCGGCAGCTGAGCGTCACGCTCTTCAACCTCACTGGACGCAGCATCCTATGGGCGCCGAGTACGTCGTATGAATGGAAGTACCTGCGTCACGCTGACACTGCGTTTACCAGCTGGAGAGATACATGCGCGGCACAGGAAGGTTATGAACCCCGCCTTCTCCGTTCCTCAGCTCCGATCCTTCATCCCGTTGTTTCGTCAGAGTGCGAAGAAGGTGGCTGTCGAGATCCCGTGCATACACACCACGCTGACCTGTACCCCAATCAGCTCACTCAGATATGGAAGGACCAGGTTAATGCTGGGCACCCAGACGGTGTCACCCTCCCGGTGGACCGCTGGCTCGCACGAGCGACGCTGGATATAATTGGTGAAGGTGCGCAGAAGCATCCTCGATCGCGGTATCTGCTTATCTCTGCTACAAATTGTCAGCCGCGTTCGACTTCGATTTTGGCGCTCTGGATAATACGGAGAACGAAGTCAGCAAGGCATACCACAGGATGTTGTGAGTCGACAGCAGCGCTTGAGGAAGCTGAGCGTGTGCCTGAACGCGACTTTAGTGCCGACTCACAGCTGTATCCGAGCGTATGGAACCTGCTATTCCAAGCAACGTGGTCGTTGCTTCCGGAGCCGCTTCTCTACTACATCCGCTACCTGCCGACTCGGGAGTACAAAACGTACCGCTCAACGCTGAGCGTCATGGACAAAATCGCTGCGCAGCTCATCGAGGAACGTACTCGTGAATTCGGAGCCGGCGATCCCGACAAATCGCGCAAGGATGTCATGAGCGTTTTAGGTATGTTCATCTCGCTCATGTACGGCTCGCTACTGACACGACGTGGTCAGTTCGCGCGAATATGTCGGAGAACCCGTCGACGCGCCTCAGCGACGAGGAAATGCGCTCGCAGATGTTCGCCATGACCCTTGCTGGCACGAGACCACCGCGAACACGGTCACCTGGATGCTCTGGGAGCTGGCCAAGCACCCTGACATCCAGGAGCAGCTGCGCCAGGAGATCGCGGAGAAACGTGTGGAGGTCACCGCGAATGGTTCATACGACTTTGCCCTCGATGACCTCGAGACGATGCCGCTGTTGCAGGCAGTGATCAAGGTGCGTTGACCATCTCTGCCGCCACCCTGATGTGAAGCCTGATGCCTACATTCCCAGGAAACGCTTCGGTACCACCCCATCTCGTCCTTCCTGTGGCGTGTCGCTGCCAAGGACGACGTGATTCCGCTCGAGAAGCCCATCGTAACCACCACCGGGGAGACGATCACGGAAATCCCGTTGCTGCAGGCCAGGTCATCATGCCTTCTCTTTGCTCGTATAACAGGTCAGTCGTGGTCCGCCTTCCTGTTCTTCAATGTTCAGAACCGGCCGACGTTGCAGGCTCGCCCACGTCTGGGGAGAGGACGCTCATGACTGGAATCCGATGCGCTTCCTTGAGGGAGACACTGAGAAGCAGACCAAGGTCGGTATGTTGAGCAACCTGTGAGCCGTGTCCATTTTCTTCTGTCAAACACGAGCTCATCCACGTCGTTCGTAGCATTACTTTCTGTGAGTAGGCTCTGTGAGTCTTTATGTCCGTCGTCTTGCTCATCTTGGCCATATGCGAAGCTGCCGGAGTTAGGAGCTGTATCGGGTAAGCATCGGCTTCCGTATGCTCTGCAATCGCTCATTCACTCGCATCCGCGCCACAGCTGGAGGTTCTCGTGAGTCCCCATATACCAGCTATCCTCCGGTTCAGCCGTAGCTTACGCAGCTTTCAGTGTCCTCGAGATGCAAGCGATCGTCGTAGAGCTCGTCGAGAACTTCAGGTTTTCCCTTCCGGACAACAAGCCCGAGATTATTCGCGCGCCTACGATGACGATGGGACCGATGGTCAAGGGGAAGCTGCACGAAGGTTTCCAGATGCCGCTGCGGGTTGTTCCAGTGTGACCACGCAGTTCGGGACTGCTATTCGTGATATGTTCGATCTCGTCCGACGTAGAATGTTGGACTGTCACCTTACGGTCTTCGGTGTAACGTCTACGCACTTGACCCAATATACTTGTCGGGGCAATTCTTGCTGCCAGAGGATTGCACGGACCACGATGCACATAGTGACTCGTAATACGAGTTTCTAGCGATAAGATATGGGTGCGGTGCCATTCGGTTCGTTTCTGAGCAGGCAAACTTCTACACGAGAACAAAGTAAGTTGCACACCACTTTCCAGTACACGTCGTACGCATAGACGCACAGCCCTGTTGTTACATTTAAGACCGTAGTGACGCTACCCATCAATCCAATTCGGCGTCAGCCCAAGATTGTAAATCCTGTTCGCATTACCGAACAGAGCGCCCTTCACGATGCCAATTGCCTGGGTCTCGGTCATCTCTTGTTTGGCCACTGACTCTGCTAAAACCTACGACGCTCACATTGATCAGCTCCTCTGCCAAAACGCAACATACAGAACATACCTTCCACAAAACCTCTCGGGCCTGTCGAGCCCCAAGGTAGTATGATTCCGGCCACCAGTGCCCATCCGCTGCGAGACTAGCGTTAGCTATGCCGATCCTCGTTTGACAACTCCATGGACTCACTTGACCACATGATTTTGTTCGTCGGGGCGAGCTCAAGCAGCTGCCTGACGACCGCACACTGGCCGTCTGCGCTCACGAAGGGGAAGATTTCGCCGAAGTCCAGGAAGACATTAGGGTACACTGCTGTCAGGTAACCGGCGTCGCGAGTGTAGGGGTAGCTCGAATGCAGCAGGACAAACTTGGCTTGTGGATACGCCTTGATGACAGGCTGCATCTGGGCTGGCGACGACAGAGCAAGGGTGATGTCGCTGTCGCCAAGGCCGGTGTGAAATTGCACTGTGGGGGTGTCAGCGGAACGACGCCGCAGTAGAAAGCTATGACTGACCAGGCTTTCCGCACTCGCTTGCTACACGCAAGGTCATGTTGACGATATAGTCGTTGAGCGGCTTGTCTGAGAGCCGAAGCGTTCGCTGGGCCTCATAGCGCAACATGACCATCGTGACAGCGTGTTCGACGGCTTGTCCTTCGTTCACGATGCCGATGTTCAATCCGGTCCGATAGCAAGCAATTGACTTGAAGCCAGCGACCTCGGAGTCAGCAGCAAATCCTTGCATGATGGAGTGAAACTGTTCTATAAAGGCGACATAAGCTCGGTAGGGATTCATATCTTCACGGCTGAGTTGCGCATCAAAGATCTCTTTGAGAATGGTCTGTAGAGCGTAAGCCAAGGCACACGCTGTCAAACAGAACGCACACACCTCGGCCAGAACCTCTACTCGCACAATCCTCTTCGTAGGACTCCTCGTGAACCTATCATGCCACTTGTAGCCCTCCGCATACTGCGCCGAGCCTCCGAGGCCATCGTCGATCAGGATGCATTGTATTCCCGTAGGATCCATGAAGAGCTTGCAGAGCACATCGTAGTCCATGGTCTCGCGAGCCTCCTTGACCTTCTCCCACGTGAGCTCGCCCTTCAGCCCGAGCTGCTGGGCAAGCTGGGAGGTCGCGCGAAAGCATGCCAAGGTGTGGATGGCGTCGCGCGTCAGAGCGTCGCCGGTCGCCTCAGAAATCAGGCCCTCGAACTCGAACACTGAGCGGTGCTCAGCTTTCAGAAGAGGATGCGCGTGATTGTCGATTGCGGGGTAGCTGAGCGCGACGCGCGCGAGTTCTGCAGTGCCGTAGGTGTTCATCCTCGTCCCGCTTCACTCTGCAAGGCACTCGCAAATCAACCCACGTTACAGAAACGAGTCACATCTGTTCAGACATACCTGCATGAAGAGGAGAGGGAAAGAATGGACTTTGCACGAGGATGATGATGGCATGGCGGTTTGCGGTCACATTGGCCTTGGGAGCCAAGCGCTTCAGATAGCGGTCGGCTAAGCGCCGTCCTCAACTGAATAATTGCTACCTTCCGTAGCTTAGTTACTGGCAAGAGATAGGGAACTGCAGGTATTTGGTAACACGATATATAGTCTGGGAAAAGACACAAGCAGAATATCTACGGTCCCTCTACTACAGCGGAGTGACGTGCAGTGGCATCTGCAAGCCTTCGTGCATCTTACCTTTGACCATCGGCCCCATGATGCCTGCAGGGACACGGATAATCTCAGGCTTCTCTGGCGGGATGCTAAACTGGAAGTTCTCCACCAGATCCGCAACGATAGCCTGCATCTCTATGAGGCTGGATCGCATGTTAGTGGTCTCCATCCGAGACTTGTCGCTGCAGGACTCACGAGAATCGCCACCTGCAACGCCATTCAGTTCCAGAAGGATCAGGAATAGTGCTCGCCACTTACCCAATGCACCCACGGACACCTGCGGCTGGAGATCGTGGAAGATCGTAAGCGGGACGCTAGATGCTCAGCTTACTGGAGGTAATGCTTACAGAAAGACATTCTAGAGAGCGTGCATTACTAAGCGAATGGTAGAGTAGCGGTGTGAATTGACATACAGGTTTCCGAACATGCCAAGTCTGACTTGCACTTCCGGGCTGTCGTCGATGAACCTCAACGGATTCCACTCATGCGCGTCGTCTCCCCACACCTGGGGCAGACTGTAGCAGAGCGTCAGCATCGTGCGAGTTGCGTCAGCATATAAACGCACCGGTTGTATGCCGCAATGTTGGGCATGATGATCTGCCCAGCGGCGATCGGGATCTCCGAGACTGTTTCGCCCTTGATAGTCGTGACTGGATATGCCAGGGGAATGACGTCGTCCTTTGAGGCTTCGCGGGCGAGGTGGTATACGATGGGGTGGTAGCGCAGCGTTTCCTGCGGCGGGAGAGCAATTAGGCAGTGACCAACACAGAACAAAGATGGTCTACCTTGAGCGCCGCGTGCAGATATTGCATGGACTCGAGGTCGTCCATGGTGAAGTCGGCGTCACCACGGGCATTGATCTCGGCGCGCTTCACAGCGATCTCCTCGCGCATCTTCTGTTGGTACTCCGGGTGCTTCGCGAGCTCGTACAGAAGCCAGGTGATCGTGTTCGCGGTCGTCTCGTGTCCCGCAAGGGTCAGCGTCGCCATCTGCGAGACCATCTCCTCTTCCGACAGCTGCGAGCGCGGGTTCTCCGAGGAATTGGCACGGACTAGCCGCGGGTCAGCGTTGGAAGACAGGTGAGGGCAGGGCACGGCTCACCGAGGACGCTCATGACGTCTTTGCTGGACTTGTCGCCAGAAAGCAGATCCTCGGACTTCTGGTCGATCAGCGACTTTGAAACCTTGTTGATGATGTTCAAGGTATAGCGGAAGCGGGTGTACTCGCGCGTCGGAAGGTACCGCACATAGGACAACAATTGATCGGGAATGAACCTCCACAGCCCACGGAATATTGTGCTCCACGCTGATGGGTACAATAGTGAGTCGGCGCTGCATATATAATGAGCGCGAGCACCAGGATAGTTGTCCAGGGCGGCTTACAACATGTTATGGTATGCCTTGCTAACTTCGTTATCTGCGTCGTCGAGCGCGCCAAATGAGAAATCGAAGGCAGCTATATAACACATCAAGCTCGGCATTGCATTTCACCGCTGTTATCGGCTCACCTTCTCCGATGACGTCCAACGTCGTTCGGGCAAGCCATTGGTTGACAGCGATGGTCATTCCCGTTGGCGCTTGAGCAAGAACCTCGTCTTTCCACAACTGACACATCTGCGCAATTGGATGAGCGGCCGCTCCTGCGCGGACGACACTGAGCCTCGCGCACCTTGTTGGAGCCCCTCCGGAAGAGTGGTAAGAATGAACGCAGCTGCTGGGCGGTGAATGCGGGGTTCATGATTTTACGGTGTCTCGAATGGATATCACCATCTGTGAGCCACAACTTAGATTGGGTAAAGCGGGATGCGGTGTAGGAACAAACTAGGTGCCCAGAGGATACTCCGACCAGTCACGTTGAACGATCCAATGCGAGCCTCTGTGTTCTTTGGGTAGTGGTATCCAGACTTGTGCAATACGTGTTGCAGCGCCTTCGGGTCGCAAATCATGAGGACATCGCTCTATTTACATGAGTCAGGAGAACGGTGAAGTAAGGAGAACAGCGTACTCCGAGAATCGACTTCATCCGCCAGGCGGTACCATATTCGTTCATGTAACGAAAATCGAGGTCGCCGACGCTTTCTTGGTACGTAAACTCGCGAACATTACCTGCGTACGATGAGAAAGCTGCAGCGGAAGAATATTCGCAACACACCTAAGATAAAGGAATCCGCGACAGGGCCCCGAAGGTAGCTGATAGAGTGGTGGAATAGCCAGCGGTAAAAGCGGATGAGCTGAGAGAGGGCGAGGGAGATAGCGACTAGGACAAGCAGAGACGACATGGCGGATACTGTGGGTCAGGTGTCCCGATATGAGTTCGCCCACAGAGCGTCGAGGATATGTATATAAATGGGACTGTCGGCCCGGAGGAGCTGGTAGCAGGGATAATTCTCATAAGGAAGCATTTATCCATGAGCAGATGCCCTCTACTCACGTCGAGACATCCCAAACACAGGTATCCACGAAACGGCGAAGTACAGCAGCTCGGCGAGCGGTGCAGAGCTGACGCACATATAGTTGGGTAATGGGTTACAGGCAGGTGCCTAGACAACTAGAATACATGGCAGGTGTTGAGCAGTCGACGTATATAGAGATCGTATACTCACGTATGCTTCTCCCTCCCATATCACATCCATTTCGATGTGGGTATGTGAGATGAGGTACCATAAATGAATGCACGCTGAGCTTCAGATGCGCCGCGGCCTTATGACTGCGTCATAACCTGGGAGAGTGCATGGCATGCAGGTCATCAAGATTGACGGTACAACCCCGACGGGAAAGGCTTTCGGCGAACACTTTAGGAATACGTGAAGGTACCATGACAGTGCAGGCGAGTCTTGAAACTCACCTTCTTCGTGCGAGGAACTTCCGACAGAACTGTGCAACCCGTGCCCACGTTCTCTCGCTCTGCGATACCGATTGCTACAGCCCACTGGATGATGCTCGATGAGTCCACATTCGACTGCAGAAGTGAGAGCCCCACTGTAATAGAACCACTGGATACGACCTCCATCAGCCGACCTCAAGGGACCGCGATGGTCTCATGGCCGATATAGAAGACTCACGAGGCGTGGCACATTTGACGTGGAAACTCACGCCTTGGAGTCTCGCGTTTCCACGGTTCTCCCTGCCGGCGCGTGGACTTCTCCACCAGGCGTGTTGGGTGGGCATTTCACCACCCCCGAGTGGAAAAGCGACTGAAATGTGAGTGCGAAGATTAGGTACGAAGGCGAGATACCCCGAAGAACTGCACCAGCTGTCCTACCGATCGCTCCCGGTCGGTCATTCGGCACTTGCCGCGCCACGTCGCGTGGCGCAAGACCTGTATGAGTATCTGGTTGCCGAATCATACGCGGGCAAAAGGTGCATATATGCAGTTGCTGCACGTACCATTCGAGTCGGTTTATGTTGTGATGCGCAGACTCTGGGATGGAGGAGAACAGCGAGATAATATTTTTGGGGATTATTCTACGAGTTTTATAGTCTACTTAGATTTACTTCCGTGTATCTAAAGTAGGTAATAATCAAATGAAAAATGCTCGCTCTGAAAAAGGCGGAATCTAATCTAGAGGATTGATAAGGGAGCGCTGGGGATTGATAACTACGGAATCTAATCTAACGATTACTCAGAGCGGAAGAGAGGAATGGGGAAGGCGGCGAGACTTGTCCCGCCGCGAGACCTTGTAAGGATACGCCGACGGCGCATCTTTTGATGGGCGCTCGGCGCTTCAGCCCTCCGGGCGCGCCGGAGCTTTTGACTTCCGTCTGCACGACGGTTTTGAGTGCGCCCTGGCGGGGCGACTTTCAACACTCCCCCTCAACGAGTGGCCATGTTGGCGAGGGCGAGCGCGGCGCGGTGCTTGGGTCGCGGGAGCGCCTTGGTGAACATGTCCGCGATGTTGTCTGCGGAGGCGCAATGGATGACCTTGATGTCGCCGTCGGTGATCCGCTCGCGGATGAAGTGATGGCGGATGTCGATGTGTTTCGAGCGCGCGTGGAATTGAGTGTCGTTGTAACCCTGCGGGTCACTCACGGACATTTTCTCATGGACATTTTCTCCTTTTCCTCTCTTTTCTTCTCACTTGCCTTTTTCGTATGAGCGCGCCACCAGGTGGGCGCTCTTCCCCTTTCGGACATTATTCTCGGACATCTCCAGTGCTTCGCGTCGCGCTGCCCAGAGGCCGCGCGCCCTCTACCTTCGTTCCTCACTTCTACCCTCACGGAACGAAGGTATGTATATCCTCTCGCTACCTGTACTACCAGTTCCTGACTTCTACCCTCACGGAACGAAGAATATAATTTGTTCCCGTTCTTTTCTCGTCTGAACTTAGTGTTCTCGTCCGCACGTCGCGGCCGGTTCCAGTCGTGCGCGAAACTGATGGCGGCCTGATTGTCCGTGTGAAGGACTGTGGGAGCGCCGGGCGGGAAGCCTAATTCGGTAAGTAGGCGGCGGAGCCAGACGGCCTCCTTGGCGGCGTGGGAGAGGGCGATGTACTCGGCCTCCATGGTGGAGAGGGCGACGGTCGGCTGTTTCTTGGAGTTCCAGCTGACGATGCCGCCGGCGAGGAGATAGGCGTAGCCGGATACTGAGCGGCGGTCGTGTGCCTGAGCCCAGTCGGCGTCCGAGTAGCCGGTGATGTCGTCATCGGCGCGTCTTGCGAAAGTGAGCCCGACGTCGGTCGTGCCCTTGAGGTAGCGGAAGACGTGTTTGACGGCGGTCCAGTGCGTGGCGGACAGGCGCGATGTGAACTGAGAGAGGGTCTGGACGGCGAAGGCGATGTCGGGACGCGTGCCGGTAGCAGCATACATGAGGGATCCGATGGCGGCGGCGTAAGGTACATCGGCGGGCGTCTGATCTTCGGGCGTCGGCTCGAGTTTCACGCCAGGGTCCAGCGGCGTCGAGACGGGCTTGCAGTCTTGCATGCCGAAACGTTCGAGGATTGTCTCGAGGTAGCGTGTTTGCAGAATAGAAATCGCGCCGTTCTTGCGCGTGACTTGTAGCCCGACGAAAGAGCTGAGGGTGCCGTTCGTGGTGATCGCGAAGTGTTTCGCGACGTCGGCCTTGAATCGATCGAGGATGGAGCGCTCGCCGTAGAGCGCGGTGTCGTCGACGTGGACGAGGGCCATATTGAGTTTCCCCTCGTGCTTGAAGTACAGGCAAGGGTCGGCCTCGGAGCGCGTCCAGCCCATCAGGCTTGTGAGGACGTGGTTGAGCAGGTGGTTCCAGACGCGGCCTGCCTGCTTGAGTCCGTAGAGGGCTTTGATGAGGACGTAGACTTGCCCTGATCCGTCGTCGTAGCCGGGTGCCTGGCGCATGTAGATCTCCTCCTCGAGCGGTCCGTGGAGATAGGCGCCAACGATGTCGAGTGCGTCGGAGTCGAGGTTTTCGGTAGCGGCGAGAGCTGTGGCGACGCGGAAAGTTTCCTGGCGGACGACAGGTGAGAAGGTGTCGAAATAGTCCTGTCCGGCGATTTGAGAAAAGCCTTGTGCGACGAGGCGAGCCTTGTACTTGTCGATCGAGCCGTCCTGGTGGCGTTTGATGGCAAAGACCCATTTGCTGCCGATGGCTTTGCGGCCCGGGGGCAGCTCCCCCTTCTTCCAGGTGCCGTTGGCTTCGAGCTGAGCCATCTCGGCGTCCATGGCGGTCTTCCATTGCGGCCAGTCGTCGCGGGTCTTGCATTCGTCGACCGAGCGAGGGTGGTCCGAGTCCATAGCGGCGTAGCAGAAGTACGCCTGGGCGCTATGGTACTGATCCGGTGACGGATCGGAGTCGTCGTCCTCCGAAGGTGGCTTCGGGATGCGTGTGCCGGTTTCGTGTAGGGCGCGGTAGTCGATACGGGTCCTCTGGCGTGTGGGGCGTATCGTGACGTTCCTGAGTTGTGACTTGAATTGTGCCCAAGCGGCGTCTTCAGGCTTGTTTGGCGTCGAGGGTGACGCCTTGACCGATTCCGAGGTGGAAGTTTCCGGCGCTTGCGATGTCGGCGGCGGCGGTGTCGCGCCTGCGGCGGGGGATGGCTCGGGAGCGGTCTCACTCTCCCCCTCAAGCGTGAAGGGGACGCTTGGAGACTCCCGCTCGCGCTCAAAGATGACGTCGCGCGAGACCAGGACTTGCCGGAGGCCTGGGACGTAGTAGCGCCAGCCGGCGCTAGACGCGCTGATCCCGGTGAAGATGTATCGCTCGCTCTTCGCAGCGAGTTTGTCGCGCCGGTTCTCGGGGACGAGCACCCAGCAGGGTGTGCCGAAATCGCGCGCAGCACCCACATCCGGTTTCTGTCCCCAGAGAGCCTCGTAGGGGGTCTTGCCTGAGAGCGCGCGGGTGGGGGTGCGGTTCCGAAGGTAGCAAGCGTATGCCCACGCTTCTTGCCACAGGAACTTGGGGAGGGAGCGCGCGATCAGCATCGCGCGTGCGCGTTCCATCAGCGTGCGGTTGAGACGTTCCGCGACGCCGTTCTGAGCGGGGGAATAGGGTGCCGTGGTGCGGATGATGATGCCGCGGGATTCGGCGTAGGCGCGGAATTTCCCCTCCGTGTATTCTTTCGCGTTGTCCACGTGGAGGACCTTGACGCGGCGGCCCAGCTGCCGCTCGATGAGTTGCTCGACCTTCTGGAAACGGTCGAGGGCGGCGTCGCGCGTCTTCATGAAATCGACCGCGACGAAACGCGACTTCGCGTCGGTGAATGTGATCGCGTAGACATTGCCCTGCAATGACGCAACGCGTGCCGGTCCCCAGATGTCCGAGTAGATGAGATCGGCGACCTGATCGACGGTGCCTGATGCGATCTCGGGGAACGGAGCGCGCGAGTGCTTGGCCTGAATGCAGGCGTCGCAGACGAATCCAGGGTCCGAGGACGTATCGACGTCCATGCCTTCGACGAGGCCCTTTCGGTACATTTCCTGGAGTTGCGTCGCGTTGATGTGTCCGAGTGCGCAGTGCCATTCGTACCAGGTGCGCGCGCTGTTGCGCGCCGCGAACGCGAGAGTGGAAGGCGCCGGTGTATGTCCCGAGGACGATCGTGACGTCATGTCCATGCGGTAGAGCTGGCCCATCTTGTGACCGACAGCGATAACGCGATCGCGGTCCTTGATGTGAAGGAGGTTGCCGGTGCCGTGGAAAGACATACCGGCCGAGGTGAGCCGGCCTAGCGCGAGGAGGTTGTGTGGGAGGTTCGGCGACCAGAGGCAGTTCCTCAGGGTGGCGGTGATTTTCCCCTTCGGCGTGGTGAAGACGACATCGACGTCGCCTTGTCCGAGCGCGGCTGTGCTGCCGACACCGACGATGGTGTGGCCGGGAGTGGGGGT
This sequence comes from Phanerodontia chrysosporium, assembly GCA_001910725.1. Lineage (NCBI taxonomy): Eukaryota > Fungi > Basidiomycota > Agaricomycetes > Polyporales > Phanerochaetaceae > Phanerodontia > Phanerodontia chrysosporium. The sequence goes on from MJGA01000027.1 coordinate 257,717, forward strand.
GAGGTTCTTGAAAGCGGCGCGGTCGCGCACGATGTGGCGCTCGGACGCGCTGTCCCCCAACCAGCACTCGGTGCCTGGGGTGCTCGCGTAGGCTAGAGTAGTCGCTACGAATGAGTACGAGTCGTTCGAGGCTTCGCGCGACTCAGCGAGGTGGGCGCGGCTCGTGTTGCCGCCCGCGCCAGATCCCTGGTTCGAGGAACGGCAGACGTTCTTCAGGTGTCCCTCCTTGCCGCAGCCGTGGCAGAACACCCCCTTCAGGAATTTCGACTTCTTCGGCTTCTTGCCGGGCTTGCCGTTGCGCGCGACGAGCGCGGTGGTCGTGTCCCCCTTCGATTGCCGTCGAAGGTTTTCGCTCAGGACGCGTCCGATGACGTCGGACGACTTCTCGACGTTGTTCTGAGCGGCGACGAAGCTTTCCCAGCTGGGGGGAAGCGCGGACAAGATGTTGAAGGCGAAGTCTTCGTCTGTGATCTTGCCGCCGGCTTCTGCGGCCTCGGCCCGCATCTCGGTGAGCTTTCTCAGCTCGTCCTCCATGTCCGCCCCCTCACTCATCTCGTACTTCTGTAGCCTCCTCACCAGCGTGACCTTAGCCATGGTGCCCTGGGTCGCATACATGTTTTTCAGCGTGTCCCACGCTGACTTCGCGGTCTCGCAAGACGCGATGTGTATGGCGACGGCGGGAGAGCATCGGAGGCGGATCGCGGAGATCGCCTTCCGATCTTTCCGCTTCCAGGCGGTAGCAGCGGTCCCCTCGGGGCACGTTGTTTCCCCCGTGGCGTACTCGAGTAGGTCGAGCTCGGTGAGGATGTCCTTCTCCTGAATCGACCAAGAAAAGTAGTTTTCTGAGCCCTTGAGAGGCTCGATGCGTACGGTGTGCGGTGCGTCCGACATCTTGCTCGCGTGGCGAGATCAGCGATCTGGCGCCTAGGTGTGTCCGACGTATCTGACGTCCGGTGATGTCACAGGAGTGATCCGCGATGGATCTGCAGCAGCAAGATTCGGTCCGCGTTGACCGTAGCAAAGGGTGAGATGGTGTTTGGGGCGACTTAGAGCGCGGGGCTCATAACCTATTGTGATGCGCAGACTCTGGGATGGAGGAGAACAGCGAGATAATATTTTTGGGGATTATTCTACGAGTTTTATAGTCTACTTAGATTTACTTCCGTGTATCTAAAGTAGGTAATAATCAAATGAAAAATGCTCGCTCTGAAAAAGGCGGAATCTAATCTAGAGGATTGATAAGGGAGCGCTGGGGATTGATAACTACGGAATCTAATCTAACGATTACTCAGAGCGGAAGAGAGGAATGGGGAAGGCGGCGAGACTTGTCCCGCCGCGAGACCTTGTAAGGATACGCCGACGGCGCATCTTTTGATGGGCGCTCGGCGCTTCAGCCCTCCGGGCGCGCCGGAGCTTTTGACTTCCGTCTGCACGACGGTTTTGAGTGCGCCCTGGCGGGGCGACTTTCAACAGTTTATACTCCTGGATGCAGTCTTCCAGCGTAGTGGGGGATGCATGGACACCATTGAGTCCCAATAGCATGCCGCATTCGACGATCGCCATGTTTCTAGGTTTTGATGCGTCGTCCATCACACTGCGAGGTTCAACGCAGAGCAGTAAGTTGATGCGAAAGGATTCTGCCAGTGCGCATGCCGTCACTGTAGCCTCATGAGAGACCTTAGAGTAGATAGGATGCAGCAGTTTCGCGACGGGACAGAGTAAAGACGTTCAAAGACTCGAGCTGGTCGTACCTACGGCGCAAAGGTCAAAACCAGGTCAAAACGTTCCAGCAACGGTATGCCCTCTGACTTTCTTCGAGGTTGAGATTTTTATGAACTAAAGGACGATTGAAGTCCCCGTAGTTTAATGGTTATGACGTCAGACTTCTAATCTGAAGGCTGTGGGTTCGAGTCCCACCGGGGATGCTTTGCGCATTTTGTCTCGTTCTTTTTTGGCGCTGATGAAGACGGATTCGCTTCGAGATTCTGTGCAAATCAGAATCTTTCAAGTCTAGGATTGATTCTATATGATGTCCAGACAGACTCGCTTTCACATATCGGGAGGCAGAGCAATGTCAAGGTTTGACTAACTCCTGAGCCAAGTCCATTCAAATACCCTCGAACATAGGAATAGTACCATCTCTACAGTCCCACAGAGTGGCGGCAGAACGAAATCAGCCTAAACTTCCTTTTCTTGGGATGTGCGGATCCTGTTCGTAGCTAGCGGGGTCTCGTTCGACAAATGGTCGGACGCTTCCGTCCCAGTCGCCGCCGTGGTGCTGCTGCTCTGCCAATGGTCCAGTGCCGCGCCGATATTACCGAGATACTCCGAAGGCACTGCAAAGTTGGCGTCGGAGAACTGCGACGGGGTCTCGGCACTCGACGACTCCGCAGACGAGCCGTCGAGCGCGCGCAGGTTGAACATGAAGCGGACGATGAGAATTCCTGGCTTAGGGCGGAGCCAGTAAGCGATCGTTAGGTCTCGAGAGACGGGCAGCCGCTTACCAGGGTGTTGATGATCGTGCTCATGGGCGCCGCGACCTGTGATTATTGAGCTCAGCGTGCGATCCTTGCGATGCAGAGAGATCAGCGTACAGTGTTGTACGTTGCCATGTGTGCGATATTCATCGCAAGGAGGATCCTGAATAGTGTAGTTAACAAAAGCTTCACTGGAGGCTCAAAAGCATATGCCTACGCGAAGTAGATTGTGCCTTCGAAGAGCATCAGCGTCATCCGGCATGAGGATATCGCCACGCACCATCCCGCAGCAGACAGGTAGACATGGAAAGCTGGACATGGATCCTTCGGGCCTCACGCCACTGGTGGTACGTCTTCGCCCAAGTGACAATGAGCACGACGACGTCCGCCGCGACGAGGAAGGACCGCGTGACATATACAACTGCATGGCGTATATTACCCACGCGATCAAGGGTCTCGGCGTAGTCACTTACGCCTATGAACTGGTCAGGATAGATTACAGAAAGGCCTAGAGATGCTTACATTCCATATTTCGCCTGAGAGAAATGGGGCGAAGCGATGCAGGTATTGAATGGTGCGTCCAGCCAGGTATACGTCGACAGTGCTTCATTGTACTATGCAAGAGCCTGAGTGAGAAAGCGATAGGACAAGCTGGGTACCGGTCTTCTCACCGCATCGGTCCATACCGGTACCAGGCCAAACATAAACACTACGATGAATAACGTGTAGTTCCTGCTGGAGAGCGCGAAAGCTCTGAGAGCAGAAAACACTAACAGTCTCACAGATCAGGTCGTGTGCATCAGAGATGTAGAGAGTCTGCGCACGAGCAACTTGAAGATAGCCAACCGCCACAAGCACATCGTTCAGAACAATGTCCGGCTTGCAGCTATGGGTGAGGCGTTAGCACCGGACATTCCGTAGTTGCTGGATTGATTGCACCTCTGTCACACGACAGCGCTCAGCATCGATTCGCGCAAGAGTCAGAACGAAGCCTACCTTAGGCCAAGATGCAAGCCAGGACGTAATCTGCGTGAGCAAAAGCACCCAACGTGTTGTCACCACCAACAGCGAGGTCACCGAGAGCTTGCGCCTCCAGACCGTCTCTACCTCCTGCGCGAACGTGATGAAGAACTCGTACGCAACCAGAGCTAGCCGCGCCCGGTTGGCATAAGTGCGTTATACCAACCCATGCGGGTTAACGCACCTGTGACGGCGACCCCGATGTACTGCTGCACCAGCCTTAGGAAGCGGACCTGTCAGCACAGTCACGCGAGGAATGCATATCACGCACGCACAGTTGGTAAAAGTCATCCGCCAGAGAGTCCTCCATGAGCGTTCGGGGCAGAGCGCGAGTGATTGGACGTGCTCCGTGTTATAGCCCGCGGGTCGTAGCCTAGTACGCTTTCGGCGATCCATGTGTACATCTGGGTCCCCGATAGGACGCCGACTTGATGCCCCTGGTAGTCGCAAAGGCGCAGTGTCGTCCGCGGAATGGGCGTGCAAGTGATAACGTGCCGCGGCAGGTCGCTCGATCTCAGCGCGTTGGTGGAACATGCAGTGGATAGCCAGATCCTCGGCGAAGATCAGACGAATGCTGTTGTATGTGCCGCAGGGGAGCGCAGCGGGGGCCCGATGCTGAGGGTGTGCTGAAACACTTCGGACGGCATTGACCCCGCAAGGAGAACTAGGTGGGGCCAGTGGCCTCCGGTGGCTGCCTGCAAATGGTGTGCTCTGTGAGATCTGTAGGGAGGTTATCGACGCGCAGCCGAGTCGGCGCGCAGATCCTAGGGCGGCACCGAAGCCGCCGATCACGTTCGTCTTTGTTTCGGGGTGCCCTTGTGCGGGCGCGACGCCACACTGGGTCCGCGAGATATCGCAAATGTGAGTGAGGAGTTGAATTTGATTGATATACGTGGTGCCTCCACGGCCGAGGAAACGGGGCGTCGTCAGAAAAGGGGTGCGCAAGCATGCAAGCTCCCGAAGCAATGTAGACACGACCCGAACTGCACCGTGCTACGCAGGGACCTGATGCAGGAAGAGTTGGTCCATAAATGCGAAGACACCCGAGCTGTGGCAACGCACAAGAGGTACAGGGTGACAGCCGCTGATACATCCTTGCATCGTGAGCGGAGCGTAACTATTTTTGATGCCAGAAGGCTGCTGAGGACGTGCATTGTGGCAACATCGAAATCAGCGGCATGGCGAAGATCCTCCGAGGGCTACATACCCTGCGGCAGAACTAACATGTAAGTCGCAGCGCACCAGCTGGTGTCCCGGACAGGAAGTCGCTCAAGAGAAAGCGCTGAAGGTGGCTGTAGCGGAACGATTTTAGAAGGCTTGCCACCACAGATGCACGTCGAGAGCGCCGAGCAGCCGAGTCAACAGGCCGAGGACCTCAGACTCAAGTCCGACGAGAACGTCACCTCGAGATCCGCGGCGGTAGACACCAGACAGAGGCTTGCCATACAGGCGTCGGCCAAGCTAGGTATATAACGATGTGTCAGTGCAGGCCTGAACACTGCGTCGACCTCCTAATACGTCTGGAAGATGGCCGTGAGCGTTATGTTGAACCGCTTTCTTGTTAACTCTGAGCACCACGGAATCATAGCCTTCGTTCACGTCCTTCGGAGACGTTCGTGGTCCTAATCACAGAAGTTGCTAACATGTGAGCCAAGAGCGCAATACAAGAGCGAGGCCTCTCCAGCTCTGCACATTGCGCGCGGAATTCGCGGGCTCAGTGAGTCACTATCTACACTTTGTTAACGAGGATACTAGACATACCTCTTATAGCTTCCTACTCCACGTGTTAGCATCGGTGTAGCTGTCAGCCCAGCACATTCGGAGGATTGAACCTATTACATCAACGTCAAGAAGCTGTAATGGGGCCACCGACTCCGAGGCAAAATGCGCAAAGTGCCGAAATGCAGGCAGAGTATATGCGCTCAACTAGGCTGTCTAAAATTCCGCGAACGAGAACACGACTGCAGCCCACTGCTTCCTCGGTCAGCCGTCAGGAAGAGGACCTAGCTAGGAACGTCTGAGACTGTATGGAGCTAGGTGCGGCTATGAGAACGATGCCACGTCCAGGGACATACTTCGCACTGAATGTGAGTAGCATGCACAGATGGCTGGGAACGATTCCCAGCATCTGTTATCGTTGCATAACACAATATAAAGAAGGCGAGCTGACAGGAGACCAGCGAGACAAGGTGAAGATGAGCGGAGGAAGCAGAAACAGAAATGAGACGCGTCGAGGTCTACGTCAAAATCACGTGCGGGACCCCGACAATCGTGCTGGAGCTTTAGATGAGAGGTAACCCGCGCAGTCTGTGTATAAAGACAGGAGAGTGTCCGAGAGCGCGCGTCATAGCCTCGCAAGCGACAAGCCGCTAGTCTTCGGTGCCGAGCCACGAGTCGCCTGGTGCTCGAGAGCAGCCACCACAGCCGCTGCCGTGGCCTCAGGATGTGTCTGCACGGCCTGTGCCCAGCATCGGTGTAGCCTGGTCAGCGGGATACCGAGAGCGGGTGCCCAGGAAGAAGAAGAACACCCACCAGGTGCCCTGCGCCCGGGATGACGCGGATCGAGGCGTGCAGCCCACGCGTGGCGACTTTCGAAATGTCCTCGATAAACGGCCGAGGGCTGTCGCGAGACGTGTGCTCAGCGCGGGTGCAGACAGTGGAGTGGCCTGACGTACAGGAGGTCGGTGTGCTCAGGATTCAGCAGGTGTACCGACGTGCGCTGGCAGAGCACGTGCAGGTAGTCGAAGGCTTCGAGGCTAAAGGCGGTATCGCGGTGGAGTGCCTGTGTTAGATGAGTCGTACCAAGAGGCCCTCTGCGCAGCTTGATGCTAGCGCACCGATTGCACACGCCTCGAGCATTTCAGTGCTACCCCGCGAGTTTGTCCGGGGTAGCTGGGTGTAGGGAGATCCCTGAGGCCATGCTCCTGCGAAAAGCACATACAAAGACTATCAGCCAAACGGGATCTGCTTTCCCTCCGTCGCAGACTCACGAGGTATTTGTCAAGGACACGCCGGTCCCAGCCCTTCCACGGGCTCCGCTTTGAGAAATACCGCGCGGCGTCTTCGCGGCTCGCAAACACGTCTGGGCCCACCGGCGGCGCCTCCAGCCACTTCAGACCATTCTCGCCAGGCTTCGGTGCACGGAGTATAGCAGGATCTACCAGGACTATCTTGTAGAAGTCGATCTTGGGCTCGTATGTCGTGGCGTGCACGCTGTGAGCGCGCGTATCATCATAAGCTGCGTCTATAGCAAGGGGACAGACAGGACGCACAGTGCAGCTCCCCCAAACGAATGGCCTACGCCAACGAGACGGCGCGCACAGAAGTCGACATCGACGCCCGTGCCGAGCCCGCTCAGGAACCGATGCAGACTGCGCGCACACGCCGATGCGCCCACTGTCCGCGCGGCGAATCAGCCCCAACTCTGGCAGCCGCCGAACGCGCGGTGCACTCACACGATGCGTCTGCGCGCCAGTTCAGCGCACTGCTGACCATGCGGTCGTTCAGGATGGCGGAGTCGCCCTGCTCGGGCGAGTCGATGCACCACGCGTCGCGGAGCTTCAGACCGCGCGCGCCCGCGTTCTCGAAGAGGTGCGCAAGCGTCGGCTCCCAGAGCTCCTTCGGCGCGCCGAGGCAGGGTACGAGGATGAGCGTCAGTGCGTCTGCGTCCGTGGACGCGTGTGTCGGGTGCTGGTAGCGGTTGACCGCAAGCTGGTACGTTCCGGGTTAGGGCAATTGTGGGGCAAGTGGGAAAGGGTGCTCACGCGGTACGGGTATTCCGGGCGCGGGTCGAAGATGAAGGAGTCGCTGATCATTGTTCCTGAGGAGGAGTAGGAAGCATGCTCGTGCGCACGACGGCGGGACACTATATAGCCCGGGCCCCATGGTACAGATGCATTCATCATGCACAGATGTCAAAAGACCCTTCCCTGCGGCGGTAATTGCGTGTGTCATCCCTGAAGACCTGATTGACTAGAGAGCGATGCCCATATCGCCCTTTGTCCAGAGGGTCAGGGTGGGCTTGTGGCTTCCCGACCCTGGCGGCCGGTGACGGCATCGCCTATTCAGACATAATGAGCAGACTCTCGTCTGCGTCAGGACCCTGGTGGATACGCTTCATGGGCAAAGAAGGACCTGGTATCGCCTGGAGGCAGCAGGGTATGTGAGTTCCTGGCATGCCGGATACCCGCAACCAGATTCTACGCAAATTTACGATGCGACTTACAGCGCGCTGCACGCCTGAACGTGCCGTAAACTGGCTGTAGCGTGCTTCATGGCATAAATAGATAGAGATGGGGGGTGTTTGTCAGTCGAGAAAGTCGTCGGGGAGCAGACTCGAAACTCGTCAAAGCGGGGACCATGAATCTTACCACGTGGCGCCCACGTGGCATTTTCGGTGCTGCTGACTGCTGACTGCTAGCGTGCACTCCAGAGCATTTAATCACCGCGTGAGCTCATCTGGTTTCCCTGGAGGCTTGGATATAAGAAGTTACTTCAATTCCAATAAATACATGAGCACCACATTCTATGAGTGCCCGTACTCTGACTATAAAGGCCTCACGTTCCCCGCAACAGGCAGCGCCCGTATGCCTTTCTGAGAAGCTAAACTAGCACATATTTTCGGAACTTTCGGACGCTTCGCTTGCGCGCACAATACACTCTGCAGTAGTGTTGCTGGGCATCGCGCATGTAAGACGAATCTGGGTGCGCACTGTCAGGACTCAATCATACGGAAGGGCAACATAGAGACGCACAGTGCTCGCCCCGACGTTCTCGTCCGAAGTCTGCTTTTGAATATCTGAAGCAGTGGCTGCAGAGCGGCACTTCATTGAGGACATCTCTATCACTGGCAGGCGACGTGCCTCCTGGCGGAACCAGTCACGCGCGTTTAGCCTGGGTGGTCGTCAGCACGCTAGGCATGGCAGCAGCATGGAAGATGGCATACGATGCGAGAAGGCATATGTTATAAACTGCGATGCTCAGTGTGAGCACGACTGCTGGAGCGAGCGTAGACAGCGCAATAAGGGGACTCACGATTGCCCAGCGGGAGAAACACTGGTGGAGCTCGTTAGTCTTTGCAATGTCTACCCATCAAGGATGCTCACCTGCGTTCATGATGAGAGTTCCAGGCAAGGTGACGTGCTATGCCAGTCGTCAGTACAGTATGCCGGCGAGGAACAGCCACAGACGCACTGTGATGAGACACACAAGCCAGCCGACACTATTGGAGAGCGCGTATTAGCGGCGCAGCAGAGACTTCTTGAGGTTCACTCACCTTGTCACAAGTCCCGTATTTATCGTGTATACCATGAGTGTGTTGACGAGTGACCGTGTACTGCGAGCCATTATCAACGGGCTCGGCGCATTGGGCGTACGACGTACTGTTTGCTGAGGCGGCCTCGACGGCGGTGGAGGAAGTAGCATATAATTGCGGCGAGATAGAAGTCGGTGGTTATGATGAGAGAGATGTCTGCGACCAACACATGCTGCAACGGGTACGCATATCAGTGGGCAGAAACGAGCGAATGGTGAGATCGTTAGCACATACATCGAGGGAGGATGGATATATCGTCGAATCCAACTCAATCCTGGGGTAGTAACGGACTGATGTAAGCCGAAGCTGGTGCACTCGTAGAAAGCACTTACAAACGAACGCTCAGTGCTGCGTGTAAAAGTGTCAGCGAAGCTAACCGGTTCGTGTAGCAGAATTGAACGCGCTCACACAGAGCTAGTCCTAGTATCGTTACATTCAGCAGGGCCTGATCGCCGTTAGGGCGATGCCATACACTCTAAACCGCGACACCGTGGTACTCACCGGGAGAATAAGCAGAATCCAGCGCTTTTCGCTTACTGTGCATACAATCCACTGAGCTCCCACCAGGTCGTGATGCACATAGGTCACGCACAGATCCATACGCGATACATGAACCAGCTGTCAGTAAAAGTTGTCTCGTGAGAGTCTGAGTTTAGATACGACATGTTCGCTTGGTGTACCTTCGGACGATGATATCACCGGCCACCTGGGGAGTGCAATTGCGCGCGTATGAGTACGCAGTCGCCGCGAAGAAAAGCGACGGTGACCAACCGTGGTGATGACGCCTCCCTACCGGCATGTTCGTACTTGAGACAAGCTGGAAATGGCTGCGTATTCGGAGCGACTTACCGCTAGAGTCCTACCGATTTCGGCGTTGGTGGCAAAGGACAGAGATGCGAACGTAATCCAACACACCTGGGTATATGGATGGCGGGCATGCCAATCTGGGTAACCAATACCCTGCAAATGCCTGTCAACCGTAGCTTGAGCTAGCAGGGACCGAGCATACGTATAGATGGTATGAATTCCGAGGGCGACATTGGCCGCGCTGGACACCCTAGCAGACAGGCTTTGAGCGTCGGTCGTGCTGTGCAAGCCAGTGCACCGCCGCACCAAATCACGTATACCTGCCAATTGAGGCGCATATCAATGCGGACGCACGGCCATCGTCGCAATGGCACTACTCACGGAATACTTCAGCGCCCGTCCCTCTTCCGTGAACTTGCGAAAGAACGTGAAGCACTGTTGGCAGAAGATCCCAAAGAGTCTGCACGAGGGTCAGCGCCAAACGTTTGTTACCTCGACTCCGGGCCACGCACATTGCAGTCGCGAAGGCACCGAGGAGCAGCGCGCCCAGCGTCAGATTCAGGAACGCGTGCGACGGCACGGCAGCAGCAGACATAGTCGCAGGACACAGACGACAGGTAATCGTGCGAGGACGAGCGCACTGGCTCCTTGCGCCAGACCGTAAGGACCTTATAGAGGCGGCGGCGGCGGGCGTCCACGCGTGCGTGGCGGAGGCAGTGTCCACATCAGCGATGTCTGTTCGACTGTGCTTCTGCAGGATGATGCGTGCCGACCCTCAGGTAGTGCACAGTCCCAAGTTTACTGTCGAGGCGTCGCAGAACCATGAACATGCGTACTCGTGAGATCTGAATCAGTGCACAGGACCACCTACGCTTCTAATGCAGCACCGGCCTGCCCACATGCGGAGAGGGTAGAGAAGTTGCCGCAGGAATGCAGGTAATGGTGCAAGGCGCGGAGGTAGCCAAATATGATCGACCCGAGGTGTGATTCCAACGCCGCCGATGCGGCCGCGACGCCCAGCAGCACACGACGACCCCGTCCGGAAGACCTGGGCCCTTGCAGAACTGCACGAGCGGATGACGAGGACAGATAGAGCGAATGAAGTCCAGAGATGTCCGAGCTCTCCACGAAAGCGGTATCACTAGCAATGGTATCGCGTCCTCCAGTCACGTATCCCAACCGCAAGAGACCCAAGTTGAACCATCACGCTGCCTTCTCTTCCTGCACGTCCGGGCCCTCGCGGCCGTGTGTCTCGACCGCACGCTCGTCGGCCTCGCGCCGCGCCTGGTGCCCCTGGAGCCCGGCGATAGTCGCCACGGCGCCGCACACGAGTGCGCCCTGGAAGACGAGCGCCCGGTGCATGTTGAGCGGCGGGTGCGCATCGGGCCTGCGCGGAGTGCGCCTTCCACTGTGTCGTGCGTCAGCCAGCGAAGCATCGTCGTGCAGAAGGAAAGGGCAGGCGCACCGAGCACGAAGGCGATGCTCCCGAGGTTCCCGCTGTTGTTTCTGCGTCAGTCGACGGTGTCGGATACGAGCGAAGGTGCAGGTGCAGGACGTACGCGAACCACAGGACGGCGGCGCTCCCGTCCGCATTGCGCGTCACCTCGACAGCAAGCTCAAGCGCGACGGGGAGGAGCGTGACGGAGCACGCGCCGATGAGCGCCATGAGTGCGAAGAGCGCGCCGGTATTGTGTGCACGCACTGCCCATCCGACGCGTCAGCTGCCTGCACATCGCGGACGCCAGATAGAGAGGGGGGGGGGACCCACCTGCCCACACGAGGCTGAGCCAGAGCGCGCCGAGCGCGGGGCAGAGCACCTTGCACGTCCACGCGAGGTGGCGTGTCAGCACGCGATCGAACAGCGGCGCTGTCACGGCTGCGCAGACGAGCCCCGCGAGGAGGAGCGTCGCGCCCATGAAGCCTGATGTGTCGCTCGAGTAGCCGTATGGCGCCTGCGCACCGGGTCAGCCGCACGGGTTCGGGTGGGTAGAGAGCGGAAGACACGCACGAGGTCTTGGTTGGTCAGGATCGCGAACGACGTCACGCTGCAGAGCGCGGGTCAGTCAGCACGTGATGAGACGGTAGGCGTACAACGCACGCGCCGACGAGGACGCCAAAGTTGAGGGTCAGGATCACGAGGTCGATGCGCTCCCGTACAGTCATGTATGTCGGCCTGTCGCGCGGCTCGCGCCCCCAGACAGCACGTACGAGCGCCGTGAAGGGCGGGCTCGGCTGTGATGCGGCGTACGCTGCGAACGGTCAGAGCGGATGCAGAAGGCAGTTTTTGACGGACGCACTGGCGGCGTCGGCGGCGTTTCACCGACGAGGAGCGCGCAAGGCACGACAGCCGTGCAGATCACCGCGAGGACGAGAATCTGGCCGCGTGTTTGGTTTCAGCGACACTGTACAGGAGCACAAGACGTTTACCGAAGACCGCGGAGACCCGCTGAGCGGTGCAATGAGTTGTGCAAGGCCGCTTCCAATGGGGTTCGCTGTGCGGAATCAATGAAGGAAGTGATTTGAGTGGGGGTAGTAGGACTCACCAATGGACATAGCCATGGTCATGGTCGTGCGAGACTTGAGATCGAACCATCGCTCGGAGTAGAGAGGTCCGAGAACCTGGAACACAGGCTGGGCCACGCCGCCAGTAGCTAGGATCCCGGTAAGCACTTGTTTTACTGCTTCGTTGTGGTGAGACCGTCTGCATGTCAGAAACAAAGGAGACGCTCGCAGGTGTCCCGAGCCGGAACCCGAACGCTCGGCTCTGGCGATCTCTTAGGCTCGCACAGCTGAAGTGCTGCTTCGGCGATACCTCTGGCGAGGCTCCATGGCTAAATGCCCGCAAGTGAGCACGAACGCACTAACCTGGCCTATCATCATGAGAGCATATGCGCCGCCCTTATCGAGCGAGCGGGCCGTGCCTGCGTAGCGAATCCACGCGGACGCGAGCAGGATGGACGTTGCAAGGTAGCACTGCGAAGCTCTCAGACCGGGCTTCCAATGCCGTCTAGATGCAGCCACATACTGTGATACGGACGCCGAACCGCCTGCAGACGAAGGGCACGACGATGGACGACGGGAGGAAGACGAGGTTGAGGACGTTCCCGAGCCAGTTGACCTCGTCCAGCGAGAACCCGAACACGCTCGACACTGCGAGAGCACGTGCACGTCAGCGCCAGCGCCAGCAACCGACACGGGGGTTCCAACGCGCACCGTTGTTTGCGATGGGGCCGTACCACGGGTTCGGCATCGCCGCGACGGCGTTGAGCAGGATCTGGGGGCCCCTGGGGTCAGCACACGCCATGCCCTACGCCAGACACGACGCACGATGCCGACGAGCCCGACGAAGCGGCGCCGGTAGAGGCGGTACGCGGGGGGCGCGTCCGCGGGGGGTGCCGCCGCAAGCTCGGCGACGCCGCTCACGCCGCTGCCGGCGGCCGATGTTGCCGACGCGGGGCTGCCGGGCTGCTTCTCTGTGGCGCACCCGTCCATGTGTGGCGTGCGGAGGTCGGGGTGTCGCAGGACCGTCCTGCGTGCGCACGACGAGGTGGTGGTAGGAGGCAAAAAGTGGCGATGGGCGCGAGGCAGGCAGACTGGCTCGAGTCGGCGGCGCAGGTCCACGTGAGAGGTTCCCATCAGCCAAGGCTGCCCGCCGCACCCGGCGAGCTGGCGCTTAGGCTCCGCGACCATATGAACGCTCCGAAGCCGGCATGGAGGGTCGACTACCATTAATTGCGATATGCGACCGCAGGATACTGTAGGCCTCTTGATGAGAATGACGCGTTAGGACGAAGGTGGACTCGTCAGTTATCTTTGGCCATCCGCAGGACGGTGTTGCAGAGGCGTGGGTTGACAGGTGTGTGCCAACTGGGTGACGTCGGCAGAGGCTTGACAACACTTCAGCAGCTCGGGAGCGTCGTTATGGCCTTTTGACAGGTTTCAGAAGTATCGAAGGGTCGATACTGGGTGTACGTCGTCCCGTTCAAGCCTGAGAAGCGACGTCGACAGAAACGCAGTATCAGCGTATTGTGGTCGCCAGTTCTAAAGCCTCGATATCAAGGCCAGGGAATCATAGACACGGACAAGGCACGATACCCGGGGCAAGATAGTGCTACATGGACAAGCATCTGTGAGCAGTTGTCTTGCAGCGGTCGAAGTTCAGAGCTCCTGCACGTCCGGCCGTAGACTCAAACTTTGCCTCAATTGATGACGTCACCTACACCCAGCACAGCCGTTCCCTCAAGCACGACGTACACCATGCCTGTGAGCTCCCCAGTGCTGAATGTTGCTGGGCCATCCGGATGTCGTAGGTGTCGACGAGCCTCGGACGCGGAGGTGGACCCCACGGAGCGCCGGGGTCGGTGCAAGGCCACGTGGCGCGGGGCGCCGACCCCGCCTGCGCCACAGACGAGGTCACCAGCAGCTGCGCACCGGGGCATCGTGGCGCAGGGCACGCGCAGACACCAGGCCCTGCTCCAGAGATGTGTCATCCCTGCATCATAGTATGCACAGCAGCGGCGCCTGCGAGCGCACACATATAATGCCCCGCCCGGCACCAACACACCTACGCAACCAACTACTCTTACACGACTCCTTTACTACACCTCCACCGCACGCATCCAAACGACACCATGAACACCACCGGAACGACAGGCACGACGGGCACGACGGGCACCGGCGTCGGCACGGGCAGACACAGTATGCACACCCCCTTGTTCTTGTTGCGCATCCCCGAGGCTAACGCACCCAGCAGCAGGCGTCGGCACCGGCACCGGCATGACGGGCACCCACCGCGGGCCTGTGCGCGCCGCCGAGGACACCGCCGCGGGCGCAGCAGCGGGCGCGACGGGCGGCACGACGGGCTACGGCACGACGACGGGCGCGGCACGACGGGCCTCGGCGGCACGACCGCGGGGACGGGCGCGGGCGCGGCCGGCGTGAAGCCCTCCGCGGGACAGCGCCTCGCAGGCGAGACGGAGAAGCTCACGGGGCACCTCGTCGGGAACCCGACGATGGTTGCGCGCGGGCAGGAGAAGAAGGTGAGCTCTTTCGATCTGGGTGTTCGGCCGAGGGACTGTCACCTGACGCGGGTGCGCAGACGGGCATGCCTGCCGGCGTGCAGAACACCGGCGGCCTGGGGAACACGAATGCTGCCGCGGGACCGGGCGTCGGTCGGACGTTGTGAGCGCAGGCAGGAAACGCGAAGTAATGGGCGAATTGTATTTGTATGACATTCGATAATGGAGCATCATTGCGGAACTACGACATTGTGTGCGGGTATCTTCCAAAGCAAATCCAGAGCATCAGGTGACTATACGAAGTCCATTTCATTAGTACTCCTCGGGGTCCTCCGCTTCGTCCTCGTCCTCGTCCCCGTCGGCGCCCTCGCCGTCGTCGTCCACGCCAAAGAGCTGGCCGAGCCCGAGGTCGTGGCAGCGCGTCATCTTGAGGACCATGCTGAAGCCGAGCCCCTCGTCCGCGGCGCTGCGCGGGAGGGCGCGTCGAGCTCGTCCCACGTCGCGTCCGCGAGCTCGTCTCCGACGCGCCCCCAACAGCCGCGCAGCGCCGCCGGGTAGCGGTGCGCGACGAGCATGAAGCACAGCGCCGAGCCTGCCGCGTCGCCGTCAGCCCTCTCGCGCGCGCAGAAAAAGAGAAGAGGGCAGGACGTACAGATCCCGCTGATCTCCTGCTCCCGGCGCCGCCGCTGCGCCTGTGCGTCCGCGCGCGCGGACTCGCCCTCGTCGGGCAGCCGCACCGGCGAGCCGTCGTCGAGCAGCGGTTCGCGCACGAGCTCGCCAAGGCGGTACAGCCGGCGGCACGCAGGGCAGATGCGTGCGCGCGCACGGCTCTTGTTGTGCCACAGGATCTGGACTGGGGCGTCAGCGCCCGACAGCGGCAGAAGACATGCAAGAAACGGCGAGATCCACCGAACGCCCGTAGAGCGACCGTCGTGGCGCGGGGGATACGCATGTATGCGGTGCAACGGGCCCCAGGGCCTGCCGACACGCACCGCGGCCGTGTGAGTAACGAGAGACTCACCAGGGCCATGTCCTCGGGGAGCACCGCGCCGAGCATCTCGCGCACCTCCTCGCGCGCAAACTCGGCGCAGAGCGCGTCGTCCAGCGAGGGCGCGCTGCAGAGGCGCGACGCGAGGAACGCGCGCACGTCGTTCACGTGCGGGCCGTTGCCCTGGTCGGTCACGCACGGCGGCGCGGGTACGCCCACGTCGTCGTACGCCCCGGGCTCTTCTGGCCGCACACGGGCGCCGTCGCGCATGCCGCGCGGCACTGCGGCTCGGCGGGCGGCGGCAGGCAGCGGTACTGCAGCGCGCCGGGCGACGGCGAGTCGGTGCTGGACGAGAAGGCGCTGTGCGCTGGCGGGCCTGCGCTGTGCGAGCGGCCGCGCGGGCCGTGGCGGGCATGGCGTCCGCAGTGCTCTCGTGCGTGGGCGTGGCGTGCGGGCCGCGACATGTAGCGCAGCGGCTGCGACTTGAGGGGCCGGTATCGTTCGCGCGGCTCTGGCACCTCCTCCACCTCATACTCGGGCACGTCGTCCTCCGCTTCTACACGTATCTCCACTTCGTCATCCGCCTTCTCGTACGGCTCGTCGTGTGTCTCGTCCTGCGCCTTGGTCTGCGCTGCGCGCCGCTCCTTCTCCTTGCGCTTCTTCGCCTGCGCCTTGCGCTTCTTCTTCGCGTTCGACGGGCCTGGCATCGCCTGCTGGTGTCTTCAGCTCAGAGCATGCTCAGCTGCAGGTGTTGTAATGCTCGAGTGGCAGCGCGGATGGCAAAAGGTGGATGGAGTGGCAGAAAACAACACGAGTGGCAGGGTCGAACCAGCCCCCCCGCGGCTTCGAAGCGCGGGGTCATTGATGGGAGTCATGTGATCGTGGCGCCCGCGTCGAGGAACTGGACCGTCCGCGTCACACTCACCGGCAATTCTCCGTTTCGGCGACGACGTTCGAACGTCCGCGTCACTAGTCAATGGCCACTAGTGCTCTGCGCCAGCCCACTTGCCTACTCGACAAGACAAGTGTTTCGAGTTCAACCTTGCGCCAGGATACGTCTGACGTCCGTTGATTGATTCAGACGGCAAGCCCTTGGTGTCTCGCCGCCACTTTCTTGTCCTAAGGATCTTGTGACCGTCTATGTATCTGCACGCATAGACTCGGCTTCTCAACCTAGGGTGATGCACCCTGCTCAGGGCTGTAGGACGCAGAAAGGGGCCGAATTCTCACCATAGCCACGCAAAGTCGCTTGTCCAGGTAGAATCCTCAACGTTTACTCCTAACAGATGCACGGGAAACTGACAGATAGCCTCTTGCTGGCAGATGCTGCGCAGATACGTCGGCAGTTTAGCAGCGTTCATGGCGTTCACTTGCTAGGGTGGGAAGCCGGGTCCCACTTTGCACAACACTGATACGCAACCCCACCTCGTTGTTCACATTGCCGCAGCGGGGCGGCAACGGCAGCGCAAGTAGCAAATAAGGTCCATGACTGTCCCACCCTACAACGCTCCTCACTGACCCCGTCGATCTTGCCAGGGGAAGAACTACTGCTACAAAGATACCAATACCGTGAGTACCGCTCTCTTGGTTATAGCTGGAGTAAGGACAGCTACGCGGTACGGATCTAGGCTTCAGGTTCGTGCTTGTCACTGTCCCTGGAAGCTACATCGCCCTCGAGCCCCCACTGCTCGTCGACCTGGGTGTGTAACGGAAAGGATTTCATCGCGAGGCTCGCAAGAAACCCCATGCCAGCGATGCCCAGCAACACCCGCCACACTACGGCAATCGAGTCCGCGAACGCGATGCGCACCTGCGTCCGTAGTGGCTCCTCGAGTGAGGGAATCGTCGGTATGACGCTGTATGCGATCGCCACACCCTGCGGGAACGCCTCTAGGAATTCTGCGGGGAGGCGCTTGGTGAGCTGCGTCTGCAGCACCGCGGTACCGATGGTCACGCCCCAGACCTGGAAAGCGTGGTAAGGACGGCATACACACGCGCAACAGAGCAGGACATGACGTACGCCAGCAAAGACGCGGCAGAACGAGAACAAGGCCAGAGCGTGTGCGTTCTTCGACACGGGAAGGGGCGCGAGGACCGGGTAGTAGGTCGCCTGGTACAGGAATCCGGCGCCGACGCCCGCGAGCGAGGGGATCCCAACTGAGGCCGAGGTGCCTGTATCGGCCTTGAGGGTAGACATCGCTCCCATTGCCGCCATGAGAAATGCCCAGCCGAGATAGAGCTGAGGCCTGTATGCCTTCGTCTTCGTGATGGAAACGCCGGAGATGATGATGACGGGCGCGATGACGAGACAGATCGCCAGCAGCTCTACACCTGCATGAAGTGGGGACGCAAGCTTGCAGGCCTGGTAGTAGATTGGCAGGTAATCTGCATGGGCGGTCAATCGCAGTACATCAAACTGAGACGGAATGAGAACTTGCAAATGAGCGCAACCACGACGACGGGAGCAAGGAACGTTTGCAAGTATCTGGAGAGATTTTACGGTCAGCGAGTCATTGGGGTGCATCTGCATACGGGTGCTTACCCACTGAGGCTTGTCCTGTTGGAGACCAGCGAGAAGGGAACCTGTACGTATGTATATCACAATCAGAGCACGACCCGTTGCCCATAGATCATACCAGAGGCTCGCGTGCCACCAGAGCTTCATATACGAGGAATAACACGATGCCGACGATGCCAATAATGAGGGGGCAGAGGACATGTGCAGACGACCAAGGGAACTTGACTCCTCCCCAGGTCAGGCCGATCACGCAAGCGGAGGACGATGCAATGATCATGAAGTTGCCGCTGTGGAAAGGGGTGTCAGGACATGCTGGACTTGGGACGTGCGCCACAACGTACACCCAGTCCAAGCGCTTCATCTTGTCGATGAACGAACCGTGAGGAGTCTTGACACGAAGGAAGCAAACGGTGAGGACGGCAGCGACGCCATTGACGGGCAAGTTCAGGTCTGCGTTGGCATCAGCTTCTTGGCAGCCCTCGCAAGAGCTAAATGAAACCACTCACAAAACAGCCACCGCCATTGACCTTCTTTGGCGAGGGCGCCGCCGACGGAGGGTCCAATTGCGCATGCCATCGCCCACGTCCTACCCATCGAGACTAGAATATTAGAAATATTGCCATGGTCGTGTGGGACGAGGCTACGCACAGCCCGAGCAACGCAATGAAAGGCGCGCGTTGCCTCAGCGGGACCAGGTCTGCCACGATGATGCCAGTAACGGAGAGGATCCCGCCTCCACCGGCGCCTTGCACAGCTGCGAACGATGTCATGATGCACAGCCCGCATGGCGAGGGTGGCAGTAACGTACCCCTCGCTGCTATCAGCCAGTTCATGTTTTGTGCGGCGCCGCAGAGTGCGCTTCCCAGAGCGAAAAGTGCCAGTACCGCTATCATCGATAGTCGACGACCAAACACCTAATTATATGAGCCATGGACGAGGCGAGCTGTTCACGACGTACCTCTGCGACTGCTCCAGTTGCAGGCAGCAACGCGGTTGCAGCGAGGACATACGCACTGGGTACCCACACGAAATCTTCGCCGTCCAGGTCATGCACGATCGTGGGGAGAGCTGTTGACACCGACGTCTGCGAGTGTGTGTCAAAGACGAGTCAGCCTGTCCAACACCAACGAACACTGCCGTACTCACGTATTCCAATGCGCTGAGAAACACCGACACGCAGATTGCGAGCATTACAAGCCAGAAGTAGAGCCCGCGCTTCGGCTTGGAGACCTCCGCTGGGACGGCTGGTGTTGCGGTCGTTCCAGAATTGCTCCGGAGAGCAGGAAGGTCCGAGACTAGGGGGATAGCGTTGTTTACGCAGGGGTCCGTGGATGCAGGGGTCTTCATCATACTTTGGGCGAACGCGGCGTAGTTGGCTAGTCTGGAGGGTGTGGATGAGGTCTGGGGAGTAGCGAGGCCAGGGGGAGCCTGAAGTTATGCAGCAGAGCTTGTGTCCTAGGGGTGCGTCCCCGGGACCTGCACTCGGAGTGTCCCGAGCGGGAAAGTTCCAGGTCACCGTCTTCGGCGCAGACGGCTGCAGCATTTCTCGCCAGGCATGACCCATGATGCTGAACAGGCAGCGCTCAGGTGAGAGACATGAAGCTTCTCTGGCATCCTACTCGCCACATCTAGATGAAAAGATGTCCTGACAAGTCAGGTATGTGGTCCGAGCGCGGCATCAGGTGCAGAGGAAGTTTGTATGACAGACCGTGAGGCCGTGAGTGAGCTTGAGGCCCCTACGGCCTCCCCGAAATCTTCGCTATCATACGCCTTTCGCACGAATGTATTCCGTCAACACACTTCGGGCGATGATGCGAACTCACCTTCCCTCCTGCCGAAGAGTTGCACCGGTTACGATAGCGGCCATCATTTGTCCCATGCATTCTGGAGGTGTGTTGTGACTTCTCCGCGCTTTTCGCGGGATACCTCTGCCCAAACGATGTGTCAGTCGAGGTTTGTTGAAGAAGCTTCTTACCTCCTGGTCCCGGGGCGGCAGTGGGAGTATGAAGTACTTCGTAAGTGAGCATACGAACAAATTATGCCTTGAGGCGTGCGTTGCGCTCTCTCGAGGGCATATAACGGCATGCTCCTTGCGGTGCGTTTGTCAAGCCGTGGCCGAACGCGGCAGAAGACGGCCGGCGCTGCGGTTCACAATCCCGGTTCTCGCTCGGGCGCCGAACCTTAACCTAAATGTG
Source organism: Phanerodontia chrysosporium (assembly GCA_001910725.1). Taxonomy (NCBI): domain Eukaryota; kingdom Fungi; phylum Basidiomycota; class Agaricomycetes; order Polyporales; family Phanerochaetaceae; genus Phanerodontia; species Phanerodontia chrysosporium. Next base: position 278,054 of record MJGA01000027.1, read on the forward strand.
GCGAACGGGCCGCTGCTGGCTCACGGAGACAAGCCGCGCGTCGTCAGACCTCAAAGGCCCATAACGCCATGATGCCTGTCTCACACATATTGGCGCTTAGTCTGTAATTCAGCTACGTCCGTCACCCGTTGGCAGCTGGTGACACGACGTATCAGCATTACCTCCAGCTGGCAACGTAGCGCGCCCGCAAGTGCACGGTTCCAAACCTGCACGCAGAACCGATGATTGTGTTTGATACCTGGAACCTAACAGCATGCCCGGTGTGAGTGGCACTCAACCACGCTTCACCGCCTTCCTGATTATCTTCACCATAGGGAGCACAACCCTCTGCGTGGCCATGCATTCGCTGGGGTGCCGCATCACGCTCCCAAGCAGCGGTACCACTTGGCGGCAGCGCTTTCGTCCTGGACGGAACGGTCGAGCACTTATGCTCCTGCCGCCGCATCTTTGACACTCATCACGCGTTCCGCATCGAGCGCTACTAACCGCGCTGGCAGTTGTGCACAGGTGTACGCCTTGGGTTGGACAGATTGATCTCGAAAACGCACATGAGGCTATAAGAAGTTCGATCGGGTCACACTCCCTACTGCCCCAGATATGGCGAATGCGACCGACGCTCTCCATGAGTTGGAAGAGGTCCTCAGTCTCTCGGCCGGTCTGCTGGCGACGAAATATCTCGAAGGTGCGCTGAGCAATTTTCTGTGCAACAGTACCGCGTGTAACATGCTACCATTCCAGCTGCCAGCCTTACCTGTGTTCTATACGACTGGCTTCTTCTCTTTCAGAAAGAGCTGAAGTTGATCTGGCACAGACAATTCTGGAGCCTCCCTGGGATCGCCTACATAATGGTACGCTACAGCAATCTGGGACTGCTCTTATACTCGGCATACGGCAAGTGTCCAAGTAGTGCTTACCTAACATTGCCGCTAATACTTGTGCTCCTAGTTATGGCTGGTTTCTGGTCAGAACTCGATGACAACGTAAGTCAATACCGTCGAAGCATCTCATACCGGGTACTGACATCAGCCGCACGGATTTTGAAAGCAGTACGTGCGATCCCTGACAGGAACGTCTAAGATGGCTGCTCACTCCTCGCAGATGCCGCACCTTCCTCATGGCAAATGGGTTCACCGGTCTGTTATGTATGGGGTTTGCAAACGGTGCGCACCGTTTCACCGTTACACTACAGCCTACTGACCTATTCCGTGGAAAAGCCTTCTTGGGTCTGAGGATATTCGCTCTATGGGACAATCGAAAGAATGTCAAGATAATTATCTTCACGCTATTCGCAATCACATACAGCACAGTCCTCGCATTGTGGGTCCGGACATTGATGCTCATCTATCGTGAGTGAATTGTACCATGGAGCGACGCGCGCACTGATTCTAGATGGCAGGCACCGCATATTATAATGAGCTATTGAGCACATGTCTCTTGTCTGAGCGACCCGACACCTTAGTCGGCGTCTGGATCACTATGGTACGCTTCCGGACTGTTTGTGCGTCATTGCCCTCATCACGCAGGTCACAGAGCGCGTTCGACGTTTCAGTCATCATTTTGGGTGTTGTCAATGCCCTGCATCAGCCGTACACTCAGAACGTTGAGGTCATCACGCGCTTCAGACGCGACGGTGCTATATTTTTCCTGGTGAGCCTCTAGATACTTTCCAAGTGGACACAAACTGATCATCTGCATCGTCTAGTCTGTCTTTGGTAATAGCTCTGACATCCCAGCTCATGGATAGTACTGATGGAAGATCCAGCTCTTCGGATAATTAATCTGGTATGCAGCATCGTATTGCGGGTATGTCTGGCTCTACTGAACGACCTTACACGATCTGACCCTGCCTTCAGACAGAATACCTCCTGGTCAATTTATTGTACGTATAGAGCTCCAGCTAGTCTTCTTTGCTAATCCTTCACATTTCTAGCGTCGTGTGGGGGATGGTCTCCATCACCACCTGCCGCCTAATTCTTCGTGTCGAAGAAATCAAGCTCAGGGCCAATCGACACGTCAGATTTCGAACGTACGAGATGGGAGAGTGGCGGCCATATCAGACAAACTCTATGTAGCTCTATGTACTCCGCATTCTGAGCAGACAACTCCATATGCACAGAATATCATGCTTGTCCAGAATGCTGAGTGGTGGTAACAGTAACACATCATGGCGACATCCTCGCAGCAGCCACAAAGCTGACCAAATGATACCTATCACTGAACGCCGGCAGGCCAGCGGATCCGGACTGTCAAGCTGTCGTTCATGACCGGTCGCTTTGTAATAATGAGCTTCGCTCTGCTCGATACGGAAAAGCTATTCGCAGACACGCCAACAGCGGACATGTGCTCAAGCCCAGACCATAGACAGGAGCGTCATAGTGGGGAGCAATCTCGCATATCGGATAGCGCACCTCATAACGGATGTCATTAGAGCACTGCAGATGTATTACTATTGCACGCATATATTCTGTGTGAAGTTGTCCCAGGAGATGAAACCTCACAAGTTGGCACACACCTGCCAACCTTCGCCTCTGCAACACGCGGCCGTCCTGCGGATGGCCAAAGATAACTGACTCCGAGTCCACCTTCGCCTAACGCGTCATTCTCATCAAGAGGCCTACAGTATCCTGCGGTCGCATATCGCAATGGTAGTCGACCCTCCATGCCGGCTTCGGAGCGTTCATATGGTCGCGGAGCCTAAGCGCCAGCTCGCCGGGTGCGGCGGGCAGCCTTGGCTGATGGGAACCTCTCACGTGGACCTGCGCCGCCGACTCGAGCCAGTCTGCCTGCCTCGCGCCCATCGCCACTTTTTGCCTCCTACCACCACCTCTCCGTGCGCACGGGACGGTCGTGCGACACCCCGACCTCCGCACGCCACACATGGACGGGCGCGCCACAGAGAAGGAGCCCGGCAGCCCCGCGTCGGCAGCATCGGCCGCCGGCAGCGGCGTGAGCGGCGTCGCCGAGCTTGCGGCGGCACCCCCCGCGGACGCGCCCCCCGCGTACCGCCTCTACCGGCGCCGCTTCGTCGGGCTCGTCGGCATCGTGCGTTGTGTCTGGCGTGGGCATGGCGTGTGCTGACCCCAGGGGGCCCCCAGATCCTGCTCAACGCCGTCGCGGCGATGCCGAACCCGTGGTACGGCCCCATCGCAAACAACGGTGCGCGTTGGAACCCCCGTGTCGGGTTGCTGGCGCTGGCGCTGACGTGCACGTGCTCTCGCAGTGTCGAGCGTGTTCGGGTTCTCGCTGGACGAGGTCAACTGGCTCGGGAACGTCCTCAACCTCGTCTTCCTCCCGTCGTCCATCGTCGTGCCCTTCGTCTGCAGGCGGTTCGGCGTCCGTATCACAGTATGTCGCTGCATCTAGACGGCATTGGAAGCCCGGTCTGAGAGCTTCGCAGTGCTACCTTGCAACGTCCATCCTGCTCGCGTCCGCGTGGATTCGCTACGCAGGCACGGCCCGCTCGCTCGACAAGGGCGGCGCATATGCTCTCATGATGATAGGCCAGGTTAGTTTTCTCGTGCTTACTTGCGGGCATTTAGCCATGGAGCCTCGCCAGAGGTATCGCCGAAGCAGCACTTCAGCTGTGCGAGCCTAAGAGATCGCCAGAGCCGAGCGTTCGGGTTCCGGCTCGGGACACCTGCGAGCGTCTCCTTTGTTTCTGACATGCAGACGGTCTCACCACAACGAAGCAGTAAAACAAGTGCTTACCGGGATCCTAGCTACTGGCGGGCGTGGCCCAGCCTGTGTTCCAGGTTCTTGGACCTCTCTACTCCGAGCGATGGTTCGATCTCAAGTCTCGCACGACCATGACCATGGCTATGTCCATTGGTGAGTCCTACTACCCCACTCAAAACACTTCCTTTGCTGATTCCGCACAGCAAACCCCATTGGAAGCGGCCTTGCACAACTCATTGCACCGCTCAGCGGGTCTCCGCGGTCTTCGGTAAATATCTTGTGCTCTTGTACAGTGTCGCTGAAACCAAATACGCGGCCAGATCCTCGTCCTCGCGGTGATCTGCACGGCTGTCGTGCCTTGCGCGCTCCTCGTCGGTGAAAGGCCGCCGACGCCGCCAAGTGCGTCCGTCGGAAGACTGCCTTCTGCATTCTCCCTGACCGTTCGCAGCGTACGCCGCATCTCAGCCGAGCGCGCCCTTCACGGCGCTCGTACGTGCTGTCTGGGGGCGCGAGCCGCGCGACAGGCCGACATACATGACAGTACGGGAGCGCATCGACCTCGTGATCTTGACCCTCAACTTTGGCGTCCTCGTCGGCGCGTGCGTTGTACGCCTACCGTTTCACCACCTGCTGACTGACCCGCGCCCTGCAGCGTGACGTCGTTTGCGATTCTGACTAACCAAGACCTCGTGCGTGTCTTCCTCTCTCTACGCACCCGCGGCTGCGTGGCTGACCCGGTGCGCAGGCACCGTACGGCTACTCGAGCGACACATCAGGATTCATGGGCGCGACGCTCCTCCTCGCGGGGCTCGTCTGCGCAGCCGTGACGGCGCCGCTGTTCGATCGCGTGCTGACGCGCCACCTCGCGTGGACATGCAAGGTGCTCTGCCCCGCGCTCGGCGCGCTCTGGCTCAGCCTCGTGTGGGCCGGTGGGTCCCCTCCCCTCCCTGTCTGGCGTCCGCGATGTGCAGGCAGCTGACGCGTCGGATGGGCAGTGCGTGCACGCAATACGGGCGCGCTCTTCGCACTCATGGCGCTCATCGGCGCGTGCTCCGTCACGCTCCTCCCCGTCGCGCTTGAGCTTGCTGTCGAGGTGACGCGCAATGCGGACGGGAGCGCCGCCGTCCTGTGGTTCGCGTACGTCCTGCGCCTGCACCTTCGCTCCTTTCCGACACCCCGACTGACGCAGAAACAACAGCGGGAACCTCGGGAGCATCGCCTTCGTGCTCGGTGCGCCTGTCCTGGCTTCTCCACGAAAACGCTTCGCTGGCTGACGCGCGACACAGTGGAAGGCGCACTCCGCGCGGGGCCCGATGCGCACCCGCCGCTCAACATGCACCGGGCGCTCGTCTTCCAGGGCGCACTCGTGTGCGGCGCCGTGGCGACTATCGCCGGGCTCCAGGGCCGCCAGGCGCGGCGCGAGGCCGACGAGCGTGCGGTCGAGACGCACGGACGCGAGGGCCCGGACGTGCAGGAAGAGAAGGCAGCGTGATGGTTCAACTTGGGTCTCTTGCGGTTGGGCTAGTTGACTGGAGGCGCGATACCATTACTAGTGATACCACGTTCGTGGAGAGCTCGGACATCTCTGGACTTCATTCGCTCTATCTAACCCCGTCGTCTGCTCGTGCAGTTCTGCAAGAGCCCAGGTCATCCAGAAGGGGTTCGTCGTATGCTGCTGGGCGTCGCGGGCCGCATCGGCGGCGTTCGAATCACGCCTCGGGTCAACCATATTTGGCTACCTCCGCGCCTTGCACCATTACCTGCATTCCTGCGGCAACCTCTCTACCCTCTCCGCATGTGGGACAGGCCGGTGCTGCATTAGAAGCGTAGGTGGTCCTGTGCACTGATTCAGATCTCACGAGTACGCATGTCCATGGTTCTGCGACGCCTCGACAGTAAAATTGGGACTGTGCACTACCTGAGGGGTCGGCACGCATCATCCTGCAGAAGCACGGTCGAACAGACATCGCGGATGTGGGCACTGCCTCCGCCACGCACGCGTGGACGCCCGCCGCCGCCGCCTCTATAAGGTCCTTACGGTCTGGCGCAAGGAGCCAGTGCGCTCGTCCTCGCACGATTACCTGTCGTCTGTGTCCTGCGACTATGTCTGCCGCTGCCGTGCCGTCGCACGCCTTCCTGAATCTGACGCTGGGCGCGCTGCTCCTCGGTGCCTTCGCGACTGCAATGTGCGTGGCCAGGAGTCGAGGCAACAAACGTTTTGTGCTCACCCCGTGCAGACTCTTTGGGATCTTCTGCCAACAATGCTTCACGTTCTTTCGCAAGTTCACGGAAGAGGGACGGGCGCTGAAGTATTCCGTGAGTAGTGCCATTGCGACGATGGCCGTGCGTCCGCATTGATATGCGCCTCAATTGGCAGGTATACGTGATTTGGTGCGGTGGTGCACTGGCTTGCACAGCACGACCGACGCTCAAAGTCTGTCTGCTAGGGTGTCCAGCGCGGCCAATGTCGCCCTCGGAATTCATACCATCTATACGTATGTTCGAGTCCCCTGCTAGCTCAAGCTACGGTTGAGATGCATTTGCAGGGTATTGGTTACCCAGATTGGCATGCCCACCATCCATATTCCCAGGTCTGTTGGTTTCCGTTCGCATCTCTGCCCTTTGCCACTAACGCCGAGATCCGTAGGACTCTAGCGGTAAGTCTATCCGAATATGCAGCCATTTGCAGATTGTCTCAACTACAAACTTGCCGGTAGGGAGGCGTCATCACCACGGTCGGTCACCGTCGCTTTTCCTCGCGGCGACTGCATTACTCATACGCGCGCAATTGCGCTACTCAGGTGATCGGCGATGTTATCGTCCGAAGGTACGCCAGACGAGCATCTCGTATCATAAGTCAGACTCTCACTTGACAATGTGCAGCTGGTTCATGTATCGCATTTGGATATGTGCGTGACCTAGGTGCATTACGTCCTGTCGGGGAGCTAAGTTGATTGTATGCACAGTGAGCGAAAAGCGCTGGATCCTGCTTATCCTCCCAGTGAGTACCACTTTGTTACTTTTTAGAGTGTATGACATTGCCCTAACGGCCATCAGGCCCTGTTGAACATAACGATATTAGGACTAGCTCTGTGTAAGCGCGTTTGATTCTGCTATATGAACCCGCTATGGTCGTTAACACCTCTACACGCAGCACTGAGCGTTCACTTGTAAGTGCTTTCTACGCGTGCACCAGCCCGGCTCACATCAGTCCCGTTATCACCCTAGGATTGAGTTGGATTCGACGATATATCCAGCTTCCCTCGATGTATGTGCTCAAGATCTGATCACTCGCTCGTTTTTGCACACCTATATGCGCACCCGTTGCAGCATTTGATGGTTGCAGATATCTCTCTGATCATAACTACCGACTTCTGTCTTGCTGCGATTATATGCTACTTCCTCCACCGCCGTCGAGTCCGCCTCAACAAACAGTACGTCGCACGCTCAATGCAGCCGAGCGCGCTGATAATGGTTCGCAGTACCCGGTCACTCGTCAACACGCTCATGGCATATACGATAAACACGGGACTTGTGACGAGGTGTGTTGACCTGCGAAAGACTCTGCTGCGCCTCTGATACGCGCCTCCGATAGCGTTGCCTGGCTGGTGTGTCTCATCACAGTGCGTCTATGGCTGTTCCCCGCCGTCATGCTTTACTGACTACCGGCGTAGCATGTAACATTGCCTGGAACTCTCATCATGAACGCGGGTGAGGAATCCAGATGGATAGATATTGCAAAGACTAACGAGCTCCACCAGTGTTTCTCCCGCTGGGCAATCGTGAGTCCCCTTATTGCGCGGTCGACGTCCGCTCCAGCGCTCGTGCTAACGCTGAATATCACAGTTTATAACATATGCCTTCTCGCATCGTATGCCATCTTCCATGCTGCTGCCATGCCTGGCGTGCTGACGGCCACCCAGGCTGAACGCGCGTGACTGGTTCCGCCAGGAGGCACGTCGCCTGCCAGTAATAGAGATGTCCTCAATGAAGTGCCGCTCTGCAGCCACTGCTTCAGATCTTCAAAAGCAGACTTCGGACGAGAACGTCGGGGCGAGCACTGTGCGTTTCCGTGTTTCCCTGCCTTATGATTGAGTCCTGACAGTGCGCATCCAGATTCGTCTTACATGCACGATGCCTAGCAGCACTGCTGGAGAGCGTATCGTGCGCGCAAGCGAAGCATCCGAAAGTTCCGAAAATATGTGCTAGTTTAGCTTCTCAGGAAGGCATACGGGCGCTGCCTGTTGCGGGGAACGTGAGGCCTTTATAGTCAGAGTACGGGCACTCATGGAATGTGGTGCTCATGTATTTATTGGAATTGAAGTAACTTCTTATATCCAAGCCTCCAGGGAATCCAGATGAGCTCACGGTGATTAAATGCTCTGGAGTGCACGCTAGCAGTCAGCAGTCAGCAGCACCAAAATTGCCACGTGGGCGCCACGTGGTAAGATTCATGGTCCCCGCTTTGACGAGTTTCGAGTCTGCTCCCCGACGACGACATTCTCAGCCGACAAACACGCCCCCATCTCTATCCAAGTATGCCATGGAGCATGCTACAGCCAGATTGCAGCGCACTGAGGCGTGCAGCGCGCTGTAAGTCGCGTTGTAAGTTTGCGTAGTATCCGGTCGCGGGTATCCGACATGCCAGGAACTCACAAAAAATGTTGCTTCCAAGCGATACCAGGTCCTTCTTTGCCATGAAGCGTTTCTCCATGGTCCTGAAGCAGACGAGAGTCTGCTCATTATGTCTGAATAGGCGATGCCGTCATCGGCCGCCAGGGTCGGGAAGCCACAAGCCCACCCTGACCCTCTAGACAAAGGGCGATATGGGCATCGCTCTCTAGCCAATCAGGTGTTCCTCTCGGGGATGGTACATTCAATGATTGCCACAGGGAAGTGGTCCCTTGACATCCGTGCATGATGAATGCAGCTGTACCGCGGGGCCCGGGCTATATAGTGTCCCGCCGTCGTGCGCACGAGCGTGCTCCCTACTCCCACTCAGGAACAATGATCAGCGACTCCTTCATCTTTGACCCGCGCCCGGACTATCCGTACCGCGTGAGCACTCTTTCCCATTCGCCCGACAATTAGGCCTAACACGCAACGCACCAGCTTGCGGTCAACCGCTACCAGCACCCGACACACACCTCCACGGGCGCAGACGCACTGACGCTCGTCCTCGTACCCTGCCTCGGCGCGCCGAAGGAGCTCTGGGAGCCGACGCTTGCGCACCTCTTCGAGAACGCGCGCGCGCGCGGGCTGAAGCTCCGCGACGCATGGTGCATCGACCCGCCGGAGCAGGGCGACTCTGCCGTACTGAACGACCGCATGGTCAGCAGTGCGCTGAACTGGCGCGCAGACGCATCATGTGAGTGCACCGCGCGTTCGGCGGCTGCCAGAGTTGTGGCTGATTTGTCGCGCGGACAGTGGGCGCATCAGCGTGTGCGCGCAGTTTGCATCGGTTCCTGAGCGGGCTCGGCACGGGCGTCGACGTCGACTTCCGTGCGCGCCGTCTCGTTGGCGTAGGCCATTCGTTTGGGGGAGCTGCACTGTGCGTCCCGTGCGTCCCCTTCCTAAAGACGCTGCTAACGATGATGCGCGCGAACACAGCGTGCACGCCACAACATACGAGCCCAAGATCGACTTCTACAAGATAGTCCTGATAGATCCTGCCATACTCCGTGCACCGAAGCCTGGTGAGAACGGTCTCAAATGGCTGGAGGCGCCGCCGGTGGGCCCAGACGTGTTTGCGAGCCGCGGTGACGCCGCACGGTATTTCTCAAAGCAGAGGCCGTGGAAGGGCTGGGACCGGCGCGTCCTTGACAAATACCTCGTGAGTTTGCGATGGAGGGCAAGCAGATCCCGTTTGGCTGATAGTCTTTGTATGTGCTTTTCGCAGGAGCATGGCCTTAGGGATCTCCCTACACCCAGCTATCCCGGACAAACTCACGGAGTAGCGCTGAAGTGCTCGAGGCGTGTGCAATCGGTGCGCTAGCATCAATCTGCGCAGAGCGCCTCTTGGTACGACTGATCTAGCACAGGCACTCCACCGCGATACCGCCTTTAGCCTCGAAGCCTTCGACTACCTACACGTGCTCTGCCAGCGCACGTCGGTACACCTGCTGAATCCTGAGCACGCCGACCTCCTGTACGTCGGGCCACTCCACTGTCTGCACCCGCGCTGAACACACGTCTCGCGACAGCCCTCGGCCGTTTATCGAGGACATTTCGAAAGTCGCCACGCGTGGGCTGCACGCCTCGATCCGCGTCATTCCGGGCGCCGGGCACTTAGTGGGTGTCTTTCTTCTTCCCGGACACCCGCTCTCGTATCCCGCTGACCAGGCTACACCGACGCTGGGTACAGGCAGTGCAAACACATCCTGAGGCCACGGCAGCGGCTGTGGTGGCTACTCTGGAGCACCAGGCGACTCGCGGCTCGGCACCGAAGACTAGCGGCTTGTCGCTTGCGAGGTTGTGACGCGCGCTCTCGGACTCTCTCCTGTCTTTATACACAGACTGCGTGGGTTACTCTCCTCTGCTCCAGCACGATTGTCATGGTCCCGCACGTGATCTAGACGTGGACCTCGACGCGTATCATTCCTGTTTCTGCTTCCTCTGCTCATCTTCACCTTGTCTCGCTGGTCTCCTTCAAGCTCTACTTCTTTATGTCGTATTATGCGACGATAACCGATGCTGAGAGTCTTTCCCAGCCGCCTGTACATGCTACTCGTCTCACCTGAAGGTGACATCGCTCTCATGGCTGGATCAAGCTCTATACAGTCTCAGGTTCTCTTTCAACTGATGGCTGACAGAGGAAGCAGTGGATTGCAGTCGTCTCATTGTTCGCAGAATTTGAGAGAGACTAGGTGAGCGAATACACTCTGCCTGCGTGTCGGAACTTCGCGCACTCTGCCACGAAATCGGAGACCCCGTACTACAGCTTCTTGACGTTGATGCATTTGGTTCCAGTATTCAATCGTGCTGCGTTGACAGCTACATCGACGCTAACGCTAACATATGGAGTAGGGAGTTATAATAGGTATGTTTCGTATCGTCGTTAGATAAAGCGTAGACAACCACTCACTGGGCCGTGGCTTCCGCGCGCAATTTGCAGAACTGAAGATGTTTCGCTCTTGTATTGCGCTCTCGGCTCACATATTAGCAACTTCTGTGATTAGGACCCCGAACGTCTCCGATCGACGTGCAACGAAGGCTATGATTCCGTGCTGACCAAGACGTGGTGATCAGCTTTGACAAGGAACGGTCCAAGATAACGCTTATGGCCATTCTTCAGCCCAAGTCGTCTGATACCCAGCCGTACCAAGATGTCGACGCAATGTTTAGGCCTGCACCGACACATCGTGATGTACCTAGCTTGGCCGACGCCCGTATGGCAAGCCTCTGTCTGGTGTCTACCGTCGCGGATCTCGAGGCGACGTTATCGTCGGACTTGAGTGTGAGGTCCTCGGCTTGTTGACTCGGCTGCTCGGAGCTCTCGACATGCATCTGTGGTGGCAAGCCTTCTAAAATCGTTCCGCTACAGCTACCTTTGGCGCTTTCTCGTGAGCGACTTCCTGTCCGGAACGCGTGGTGCACTGCGACTTACATGCCAGTTCTGCCGCATGGTGAGTGGCCCTCGGAGGATCTTCGCCATGCGGCTCATTTCGATGTTGCCGCGATGCACGTCCTCAGCAGCCTTCTGGCGTCAAAAATAGTTACGCTCCGCTCACGATGCAAGGATCTATCAGCGGCTGTCACCCTGTACCTCTTGTGCGTTGCCACAGCTCGGGCGTCTTCGCATACATGGACCAACTCTTCCTGCATCAGGTCCCTGCGTAGCACGATGCAGTTCGGGTCTCCGGGGATGCATCAGCGTGTTCACGTACTGGCATATCTACGAGCACGAGCATCGCAGCTTGCTGCAGCCGTCTTGCTGTACGTAGTCGCTGCAGGCAATTGGAACGACCCTCAATCTCTCGCAATAATCTGGACCTCGACGTGCTTTATCAACGTTTGCTCAAGGCACCATATGCCGGCTGCTGGTACAGAGCACTCGTCCTCGGAGCCTCGGCAAACCCAGCTCGTCCGAGATCGCACACGCACGAGCAGTTAGCCTTATCGCGAGGAGAAAGCTGACGATCTCGGCGAACAAGACCTGGCCAGGACGAAGGCACCGCGGCACCGAGTTACATCGCGGACCACCTTCCACACCGTCCTGCTACGCCTACATAGAAGGCGTTTTGGGACTCCAGTTCTGGCTATGTGAGTGACCCTAAGCTTCAGGTCGCGCTACGCGACAGAATTCCCATCCGCTTATAACCGCACCCCAGGTCGACTACTATGCCAAGTGTCTCCTACGCTCTCTTCATATGTCGAACTCCCCGGTTGCCTTTCCACCGCTGGACGGGTCCTTACCCGTCATCCCTGGCTTCGTCGACTTCCAAGCCCAACATAACGGGGACCGCCCCTGGGTCGTGTTTCCGTCTGGTTCTCCCGTCGAGTCCCTCTCGTACTCACAGTACTGCGAAGCTACAAACCGGATTGCCTGGAGCCTCTGTCCAAACGGCGTCCGCGCAAAGGGCGAGGTCGTGGCCATCATCATCCACTGCGACAGCGTCCTCTACCTTGCGCTGCTCTCGGGCCTCATAAGGGCGGGATACGTCGTGCGTTCCTGAGTCTTCATTGCGTGTAGCAGGGCGACTCACGTGCGATGCTCCTCCAGCCGTTCCCCATGTCCCCGAAGAACTCTGTCCCGGCGTTCGCGAGCATGCTGCGCAAGACGGCGTGCCGCCACATCATCACCCAACCCGCCTTTGACCCCGTCATTGCGGGCATTCAATCGCAGCTTGCGGGTGAGAATATTACTATCAAAGTCGATGCCCTGCCCGCTCTCCACGACATCTTCCCGCAGTTCGCTGGCGGCCATACCGCCGCGGTGAGCAGCCGCACGTTCCCACCACCGACGAACCCGCACGCCCCGGACGACCTCGTCCTCTACCTGCACTCCTCCGGCTCCACAGGCTTCCCGAAGCCGATCCCGCAGCGGCAGCGGTCGGTGCTGCAGTGGTGTTCCGGATGTACGTCCGCCCGTTCACTCCGTGCGCGCCATCCCGCTGACCGGCCAATTTGTGCGCGCCAGCGATCCTGCTGGAGACGCGCAAGCGCGGCGTGATCTGGGGGTCGATGCCGCTGCCCACGTTCCACACGATCGGCGTGTACATGCAGTGGTACATGCCGCTCGTCACGGGCTTTCCCGTCGGGCTGTACCACCCACCGCGCCCGCGCCGCCGCCCGTGCCGAGCCCCGCGAGCTATCTCGCCGCATGCAGGGCGACGGGGACGACAGGCATCACCGTCGTGCCCGTGTTCATCGAGGTGCGCACAGGCTACATGCGCTTGATCTTGCTCACAGGATGGATGAACGACAGGCATGGGCACAGTGCGAGGAGAGCGTGCAGTACCTCGCCTCGCTCGACATCCTTGTGCGCCTGTCCCTTCTCTTATCTCTGCCCGCATACTGACCGCGCACGCCCAGGCGTACTCCGGCGGGCCGCTCGCACGCGCGACGGGCGACGCGCTCGTCGCGGCAGGCGTGAACCTGTGCGCGATCTACGGCGGCACGGAGCACGGCGTGCCCACGAAGACCTTCGACATCGACTTCTCCTCGTCGTCGCCTGCTTCGCTGGACGCGCGGACAAAGGAGGACTGGGAGTACGTCGCGTTCGTCGACGACGCCGCGTGCCGCTGGGCGCCGCAGGGCGACGGCACGTTTGAGCTGCAGCTGCTGGTGCGTACGTTTCTTGCGCCGGGCTTTGAGGGGCTGATCGGGCATGGTAGACAAGGGAGCGGTACGCGCCCGCGGTCGAGAACCTGCCCGACACGAGGGGGTACGCGACGAGCGATTTGTTCGTGCCGCACCCGTCGAAGAAGGAGCTGTGGAAGATGTACGGCTTTCTCTTTCCCTCGCTCCAGGCACAGACCTAAGCAATTGTGGGCGCAGAACAGGGAGGAAGGACGACGTCCTCGTGTTGAGCACCGGTGCGTCCCGCGTCTCGCCGCAATATCTGCGTAGGGTCCGCTGATGCGCGCACCAGGCGAGAAGGTCGTGCCGATCCCGCAGGAGGGCGCGCTCACGGCGAGCCCGCTCGTGTCCGGAGCGATCGTGTTCGGGCACACGCGGACGGCGTGCGGCGTGCTCATCGAACCACATCCGGACTGCGCCGTCGACCCGGGCGACCCGCGCGCGCTCTCCGCGTTCCAGGACCGAGTCTGGTGAGCAGCATGCGTGAGGCCTCCGGGAGGGCGCTCCTGACGAGTGGTGCCAGGCCGGCCGTGGAGTGCGCGAACGCGCTCGCGCCGGCGTTCGCGCGCGTGCTCCGGGAGATGGTCCTCGTCGCGCACCCCGACCGGCCGTTCCCCCGCGCCGCGAAGGGCACGGTCGTCCGGCCGCAGGTTCTCCAGCTCTATGCGGCGGAGATTGATGAGCTGTATGTCGGTGGGCCGGTTGTGTGATCGGATCGCTGCTCACGGCGACCGCAGGTACAGCACGCTCGCGGCGCGCGCTGTCGCAAGCGGCGTCGCACCACCCAAGACGTGGTGCGCGCACGACGTCGAGGCGTGGCTGGCTCGACATACGAGGTGATACACCGCGGTGCGGCCATCGATGCTCGCCGTGACATCTTCCACCAAGGTTTCGACAGGTGCGCGGTCGGCCAGTCGTAGCTCATGCAAGCGCTCACGGTAGAACCATCCCAGCTTGCAAGCCACCGCCCTGCGCAACCGCATCGTCGGCACCATGCGCACGAGCGCGGACCCAGCGGTGCAGCGTGCGGCGCAGCGGTCTCCCTGAGCGTCGTTTACGACCATTCGACTCTGCATGCCCTGGCGCGCGCCATCGCGTCGCTGGTCTCCCTGTCTCCCCGGGCTGAGGCCCGCGACAGAGCCGCCGAGATCGCGACCATGGTCGCAAAGTACACGCGCGCGATCCCGGACGCTCGAAGGCAATCACGCTGCCCGCGTCCGCAAAATGCCGTGGTGCTGCTCACGGGTGCGACGGGCACACTCGGCGCGACCCTCCTCGGCGCGCTGCTCGGTGACGCGCGTGTTGCGCGGGTGTATGCGCTCTGCCGTGGAGACGACGCGCGCACGCGCCTTGCGGCCGCGTTCGAAGAGCGTGCTCTGCCTGTGGCGCTGCTCGGCAGCGCGAAGTGCGTCCCGCTAGCGGCGATGTTCTGGCACAAGGGATGGGATTAGACGAAGACACCTTGGAAGAGGTGCGTGTTGCCCTCACGTGTTTGTGCGCTCCGCAGCTCATGGATACGACGGAAAGCTCCGCGAGAACGTGACGGTCGTGATACACTGTGCGTGGCGCGTCGACTTCAACCTCTCGCTCGCGTCCTTCGAGCCGCACGTCGCAGGCACGGCAGCGCTGCTCGCCTTTTGTGCGCGCGCTTCGCGGCACGTGTGGCTGCTCTTCGCTTCATCGGTCGCGGCGGGGGCGCGGTGGGACACCGCGCGCGGGGCGGTGCCCGAGGCCGTTTTGGGCGACCCAAAAGATGCGGCGCTGTCGGGGTACGGCGCGTCGAAGTTCGTCGCGGAGCACGTGCGTGGACCATCATTCCGCCGAGGCTTTGCACTGGTTGACTGATACGCCATGCTATAGGTCTGGCGCAGGCGGCAAGGGAAGGGCTCGACGCCGTGTCGCTGCGTATCGGCCAGGTGTGCGGCGCGGAGGGCACGGGCGCGTGGGCAACCACGGAGTGGGTCCCGATGGTGGTGAAGTCGAGCGTCGCGCTGGGGATGCTGCCGGATCTTGATGGCGTGCGTGTCGCCCTGCCGTGTCTGCGTCCGCGATTTTTGATGCATTGTCGCAGGTCGTGTCGTGGATCCCCGTAGACGCTGTGACGACCGCGATAGTCGATCTCGTCACCACGAGCGATGCGCTACCCGAAGTGATCAACGTCGTGCACCCACGCCCGGCACAGTGGACGGAGATCTTTGACGCTGTTGGGAGCAGTCTTGAAGAGGCACGGTTGCGCACGGTGCCCTTCAAGGAGTGGCTCTGCGCGGTTGAGGAGGTCGCAAGTCGCGAACGGGTGGAAGACCTCGAACGAGTGGTGCGTGCAATGCTCGGAAAGATCACGACTGAGTTGTTCATGTGGCACATCTTGTAGCCCGCCGTAAAGATACTGCAGTTCCTCCGAGACCTGGACGCTGGAGCTGATCGTGTTCATGCCGGGCAAGGGGTCTGACGGAGGCTGGAGGTATCCCGACCTACGATACAGCAAGTCTGCGCCGGTTATGTCCATCTATAGATAAGCTCGCGCCTCTGGGGAGGGGCACGCGCAGGCGTGGATGAACTACTGGAAGCGGAAGGGTTACTTGAGTCTTTCAGATGTACTGAGGCCGAGCAGGAGCTCACATAATCGTGTATATTATCGTGACGTATGTTGACTACCTGTGATATTGGAGAACTACAGAGAGCAGCCAGCAGCCGATCATCAATGTGCAAAGCGAAAGTCCAGACGACGGTTCCCCACGTCCTTCGTCGTCGCGAGATAGTGCGCCTGCTCCTCGGGGGTCATCGCGCCCCACACGCGCTCGCGCTGCCGGTTGCGCCACATGTAGTACAGCTTCGTGCCGGGGTAGAGCACGCAGAGGTTGACGCAGCTGAGCGTGATGAGCACGCGGTTCCCGCGCCGGTAGCGCGGCGCGTCGTCCGCGCGGTAGATGTTCGCCGCCGCGACGGTCGTGAGCTGCACGAACATGTTGTACAACGACGCGTTCACCGTCCGGCTCGCGACTGCGCCGCGTTGCGCGAACACCATCCGACTTGGATGGGGTGGGTGTACGGGTATGAGAGCAGTGCTGTCGCAAGGCCCTGGATGCGGATGTCAGGGGCTGTCACAAAGGGCGTGTAGATGGAAGTACGCACATAGTAGACCCACTGGTTTGGGTTCTCCGGAAGACAATAGATCGCGAT
Source organism: Phanerodontia chrysosporium (assembly GCA_001910725.1). Classification (NCBI taxonomy): domain Eukaryota; kingdom Fungi; phylum Basidiomycota; class Agaricomycetes; order Polyporales; family Phanerochaetaceae; genus Phanerodontia; species Phanerodontia chrysosporium. Next base: position 294,710 of record MJGA01000027.1, read on the forward strand.
GAGGAAGGGCAGCGCCCAGACATCCTCGAGCATCGATATCACCGCGCGGTCATTGACCATCTCTGAGAGCAGCGCGACGACCCACATCGTGACCAGACCGAGCACCGTCGAAGGGATGGTCAGCAAGTTGGTCTCGAGGACGCCAAAACTAAGCAGGAGTCAGTCGTATGACGGTTAATTGCAGTGGCAGACACGCACCCCAGGTTTCTGAGCGACAAGGTGAGGTACGCGCCAGGCGGACTGGTGGGGAAGCCAAACATGAACCCACTGAAGCGAAAGGTGAATGTATGCTCACGCCGCGCACGAAGAGCTGATGCTTACAGAATATACAGCGGCCAGAGATCGTAGTCGCACATCGCAGTCCAGAGACGCCTCAGTGTCAAGCCCTCGCGGTTGTGCATGTCGCCCTTGGTCGGGTCGTCACGCAGCACGCGCGAGACGATGATGGTCTCCTCGCGCTCGGTGAACCAGCCGTTGGGGCGGTACCATGTTTTGGTCTGCGTCGGCGAGGGCGGCATCATGAAGAACGTCGCCAACCCAATCGCTAGGGTGAGACCCCCCTGCAGCTGCATTAGTACGTGTGACGGACAGGGAGCGTCAACTCGCGCACTCGATGAGAAACAGCCAGCGCCAGCCGGCCTTCCCGAGGTGCCCGCCATGTGCAGGACGCCGTACGCGATGAAGGTCGCCACAATGCTGCAGACGTTGGAGGACATCCAGAAGATGGCAAGGCGAAGGGGAAGCTCCGTCTTCGTATAGAAATCTGCGCGTACGTCAGCGCAGTTCCTATCGAGGATTCGGGACATACAAGACATGTAGAGGACCAAATCCGGGATAAACCCTCCTTGCAAAAATCCGAGCAGCGCGCGGCAGATCAAGAAGCTCGGGCGGCCCGTGAGCCAGAACTGACAGATGTTGACGATGGCTAGGATTATGTCAGTGGGAAAAATGATCGCGCTGTCAGGTATGAACTTACACCAAAGACAGATTTGCGCAGGGATCCAGCGGTCCGGGCCTATCTGATAGGCGAGAGGGTAAGTTTTAGGCTTAGCAATGGACTCACGCAAGCGCACCTTCTTGCTGACCAGCTGGCTAGGAAGCTCTGCGGCCAGGAATGCAAGTCGAAATATTGTGTTGCCTAGGTTGTAGTCGTCTGTAGACATATGTAGGTCTGGCAGGAAGTTGTCCGTATTCGCTTGCGAGAGATTGCCTCTGTCGATGTTTAACTGGGGTACGTATCTCAGTATCATGCAGGAGTGTGATCCCAGGAGCACTAACAGCGGAGAAGCTTATTGCAGCCCAGAGCGTAACACGCCAATCAATCTTCCAAACAACGGCCTGCAACGACCACCTTGGTCAGCTTTGCGAGAGACCAGAGGACGGAGAACGCACTCGTTCCTCGCGAAATGTCCAGCGAGCATCCGGGTCGAAGCGATGAAGATTTTCGTAATTGGCTGATGGCCAGTAATGTCTGGCGAGGATTGGATTGTCGAAAACGCTGCGCCGCGTGGCACAAGAGTCCAAGTCTGGCTGTTCGAGTGTCTTACGCCGGAAGAGGAGGTCGGTGAACCGCGGCTTCTCGTCGAGCGGAGGGAGAAGGTTGGTTGATGAGGTCGAGAGCTGACTTTGTGCATCCTTCTCGTCACCCGACTCGATTGCACTGTTCTTCTCGTCGACGAAAGGCAGTGAAGTGGCGGGATACGCTTCGATGCTAACCACGGCGGGCTTGCGCTCGGTGGGTTGCCCTGCATCCATCGCTACTGGACAAGGATCGTTGAACGGTCCTTTTACGCCAGACGGACAGTACCGCCTGGCATAGGTCGTCCCAAATAGATAGCAGGCCGTTGGATCAAGGATGGTCTTGATGTCCCTCCCTCAGTCGCAGCGACTTCCAGTGACGCTGTGAAAAGCACCAGGATGGCTTTGCGATAAGACTGATAGCTTGAGCAAGAGAATACAGAAGAGTGGAGCGGCGCTCACGTAGCTCTCAAGGAAACGTAGCGGACCAGACTTCGAACTTCATCGTGTGTATAGAAGCAAGGATCACTTGCATAACGGAATCCATGTGGTCTGAGCTCAAGTACACCACTAATCGAAGATATGATAACGCCTGGTCAACTCGAGGACGTTATGGAGATCTGATAGCAATATCGTATCGAGCTCTATGGTAAACAACATGAGTAAGACCGCTTGGGAAGAGATGTGAGACCATACCTTCTTCTAGCAGAGTCTGTAATTCCAGATATATTTTTATGCAGAGATACACCAACATAACCTGAAGCTTACTGTTAATGTATGTATACCAAGGAGCTTTTGAGCTAGGCAATTATTCTTTATCGGAAGGTAGAGAAAGCGGTCGAGGTAAAAACGACGAATTTCAGAACGGTCGGAACCACACGGCTTGACGGCGCTTGTCAAAACCTTCGTGGCGTCCGCCAGCCTTGATGCCTACAGGCAGGCCAACTGGATGCCGGCAATACATGGCAATATTGAGCACTATCGAGCCTCGTATATGCCGTGTTCGCGAGGTAGAAACAATGATCCTCCAGTTTGCGACTTTTGCAGCGGGACCTCAATCTGCGATGGCGGTTCGGTTTTACGTTTGGTCTCCGCTCGGTCGGAGCCATGACGGACTTCAGATTCGCGGTGGGAATTCCCACGAGCAGTTCTGGCCGTTTACTACGTTCGGCGCAACTACCCATGGAACGATGACCATTAAACACACATTGTACAACACCTACCTTCTGCCAAACATATAGTTTATGCTGGCAAGCATAACGATGGAGTTACCTTTACAGGTGTGCCGACTGTACTGAACGAAGCAGACAGCGAACGGCCCCAAAGTTACCGACCAGTGCCAAGCCCTTTGCCGTAGGCTCCTGCAAAGTTAATGGTACCATCGTGATAGGTACGACACACGAGTGGAGAGAAGCAGCTGACGGACCTAGCTCGGCTTGATGTCGCCCAGCCATGACGAATCTACTGCACCCGGCTTGCATCGACTTCCAAGCTTCATCCTGCGAATCACACCAAACGTACGAGAATATACCTCACCATTGAGAGTCTAGCTGATCCCTTTCTTCCATGACTAGCGCAGTATCAAGTATTTTGAACGCATCTGTATCGTTGCACGCGACCCTGACATCGGCTCCGCGCTATCATTGCCGCCCGCTGCGAACCTGAACGACACTTGATAATGACCTCGCGATGGTCCTGGCATTTATTCTTCTACAATCCTCTCTAATGGAAAGCCCGAAGAGCTCGACATACGAGCTCTGGCGCCCGTGCATAAGTTGGTGACGGTGACGGGGAGCGACTCGACAAGGCGGACAATATGCCTCTTCGAAACGCGGACGGCCCCTTGGTATCAGGCCCGCTTTCGGCACCTAGGGGGTGCAGCGTACATGCGACCCTACCTCAATCAGTCGCGGAGAGTAAACGGTGACTGCACCTTATTTAAGGTGTATATAGTCGGCCATCCTGCCTTCGAACATGTGCGCCGTTTCCCTCCATCCTGGAACCGCCACCGCTCATTCACGCACGATGTCTTCTAGGGACGAAGGTCAAACTTACACCCCGAGTCTTAAATCGAAGCAGCGGAGGCGGAAGCCATCGCTGTGGAGGTCGTGGAGAAGCAATCCAAAGCCCCACAGCCCTCCGCACCGAAGCCAAAGAACGCACGCTTCTGGCTCGTGTTCGTGGCCATATGTCTCTCCATGTTCCTTTCTGCTCTCGAATTCGTGAGTGAGGCGCTCAGATCCATGCACTTGCGACTGACCTCTGGGTCTGTCCTGCTCTCCAGACTGCAGTGTCTACCGCGCTGCCGACGATAGTGCACGACCTGAATGGAGCGGACTTTGTGTGGATAGCGTCGGCATATTCGCTGGCCGCCACTGCGTTACTTCCAGCAACAGGAGGCATGGCGCAGGTATGCCCCCTCCTTCTCGCGCACTGCACGCCTCCTTGACCTGGGTATCCTAGGTATTCGGCAGGCGACCGTGCATGATTGCCTCGCTGGCACTTTTCGCGCTCGGAAGTGCGCTCTGCGGCGCTGCGCAGACAATGAACTGGCTGATTGCGGCACGCGGTAGGTGGATAGGGTTCATCAGGGTCGACGTACTTTGAATGTTATGTTGTGCCGCAGCGGTACAAGGTGCAGGTGGCGGAAGCATCCTCGCGATCACGGGCATCCTCATGTCCGACCTCGTCTCGTTGGCTGAGCGGGGAACATACAACGGCTTTATTGCGACGTGAGTCTTCTCAATTTTGTCTTCTCAGAGGATTTTCACGAGTGATCGCAGGACATGGGCTGTTGCGATGGGTTTGGGGCCCATTGTAGGTGGCGCGCTCGCAGATCATGGTCAGTGGAGATGGATATTCTGTGAGTATGGTGACTTGAAACGTTCACAAAATGTATTCTGATGTGCAACTCGTAGATCTGAACCTACCCCTCACGGGACTGGCGGCGTTCCTCATCGTGGCCTTCCTCAACGTTAAGACACCACGGGGCTCATTCCGGGAGAAGATGCGCCGCATGGATTGGATGTGCGAACGTCTTGTCTGCCATCGAAGTGCGAAATCACTGATCATGCATTAGCGGAAATGCCCTCGTCATTGGTAGTTCCAGTGCTGTGGTCATCGGCCTCACCTGGGGCGGTGTCAAGCATCCCTGGGGTTCTGCTCAGACCCTGGTGCCTCTCGTCGTCGGACTGGTTGGGCTCGTGGTGTTCCTCCTATACGAAGCGACACTCGCCAAGCAACCGCTGGTATGACTACATCGATGTTCATCAACACTCTGTACTGAACGCAGGCGACCAATTTGCAGGTGCCTCTTTCACTTCTCGCAAACCGCACGAGCTTCAGCGGGTGAGTGGTGATTGGCGTGCGTCAACTTTCCAGACTAAAGTACGGCGCAGCTATGTGCAGAACTTCATCAATCCACTATTGACTGTATCGTTACTCTGTAAGTCCTGGATCACCGGCTGCACACGCATCTTCTCTGATTATACCGCACGTAGATTTCATGCCAGCCTTCTACCAGGCGAGCTGGGGTGCCTCTCCCATCCGCTCTGGTGTCCTGATCTTCGGGTTCGTCCTGATGTTCTGCCCCTTCCCTCTTCTCTGCGGGTTGAGCGTCTCCAAGACGAAGACGTACCGCGTGCAGCTGTGGTTCGGGTGGGCGGCCTTCACGTCGGGGCTGGGCATCCTGGCGACGCTGGACGAGAACACCGATATTGCGCGCGCGACAGGCGGGCTGGTCGTCATCGGGATCGGCTGCGCGTTGATCTACGCTGCGTCGTATTTTCCCGTCCTTGCGCCGCTGCCTGTGACGCAGAACGCACAGGCGATGGCGTTCTTCCAGTTCTGCCGCTCATTCGCAGCGGTAAGAGGACCATTATGTGTGACCTCGCAGGTGCTGATCTTCGCGTAGGTCTGGGGAGTGACCATCGGCACAACGGTCCTGCAGACGCAGCTCACGAAACGCCTCCCGGCCGAGTTCGTCAACTCGCTCCCAGGCGGCGTGTCCATCTCGTATTCCGTCATCCCCGTCATCCCCCGCCTAGCCGAGCCTCTGCACACGCAGGTGCGCGTCGCGTTCGCGGAGAGCATTCGCGTGCTCTGGCAGGTCATGATCGGCATCGCAGGGCTCGGACTATTGGGCTCACTGCTCATGAAGGGTTGCCCCTTCAGACCTTCGTCGATGAGAAGTGGGGCATGGAGAACAAGGGGAAGCAGGACGGAGCAGGCGAAGAAGAGAGAGGAGCTTCGGGATCTAGTAGTCTGGAGCAGGTGGATGGAGAGATTACTGAAGAGAAGCTTCCGGTCAGCGTTCAGACCTCTGTCTTGTTTGATGGCAAACCGACACCTTGAGCTTTGCAATCTTACGTCGTTTCTCATGTCACCATCTTGTGCCATGCCTGCAATGCTCGCTGGACGCATGGCTAGCAGTGGTCGCGGACGCACAGCTGCTCGTAAGCCTAAGCATACTATTGCAACTTTCGAAAGTCCGTAGGCCCAAATCCAAGAGTACAGCAAGTCCAGCAAATCTAGCATTTACCATGCTAGCAATTCTAAGCTCTCTGCACATCCACACCGTTTCATACAGCCCGCACAGCACGCCTGCAGCGGTCTATGCCCGCTCAGCGCTTAGCCCCGACAATGCACGGCGATGCATGGGGCTGGACCCTGTTTCGTGACAGCTGAGGTGCCGTTGCAGTACGGCTGCCGGGTGTATCTTGACATAAGGCTCGATGACTGTCGATTAGACCCTGTTTCGTCGAGATGAGGCGAGCTGTGAATTCCGGGCTGACAAGCTGTGCAAACGCCAGCTGGCAAACGCGGATGACAGGAACACTTCTGCAACCGACGGATAGAGCGTTTCGTTGTCATGAAGAAAGCGGACAATCACGGGTGGCAACGGTCAGAAAATGAGCACTCCAGCGGTTCTGACTCGGATGGAGAAGAGATCGTGAACAGCGAGCGTGACACCTCCAACCTTGCGTATTACGCTGGATGATCGTGAAGTAGCCTCGTATATGCGTTGTATCATGATCCAGTCTAGTCTGCACAACATAATCTAAACGTACATTCAGCAGCTGAGATTGAACAGGAGAGACGATGCGCACCATAATCGCGTCAGCGCCGGGGCAACCTCGAGCTCCTCCTTCTCTGCTGTCACATCCTGCCCCCGCTCCTCGTCGCCTACCCGCTTCTCTTCCATGCCCCACGACTCGTCGACCTGCGTGTGCAGTGGCAGGCCCTTCATGAGCAGCGCCGCGAGGCCGCCTACACCGGAAATGCCGATCATGACGAGCCACAGCACGCGTATGCTCTCCGCAAACGCAACGCGCACCTGCGTGCGCGCCGGTTCGGGCAGCGCAGGGATCACAGGTATCGCGCTGTATGCGATCGACACGCCGCCGGGCAGCGACTGCACGAACGCGGGCGGGAGGCGCCGCGTGAGCTGCGTCTGGAGCACGGCCGTGCCGATCGTGACGCCCCACACCTGCGCGATGCTGTCAGCCTGTCGCAGCGCAAGCGAAGACGGCGGGAACACGCACCGCAGCGAACGACCGGCAGAACTGGAGGAACGCGAGCGCCTGCGCGTTCGCGCGCACGGGCAGCGGGGCGAGCACGGGGAAGTAGCTCGCGCTGTACGCGATGCCACTGCCGACGCCGAGCAGCACGAGCGCGCCCGTCGCGCGTGCGATGTCCTGTTCCGCGCGGAGCGTCGCGAGCACGCCGAAGCCCGCTGCGTAGGCGGCCCACGCGAGCCAGAGCTGCACGCGGTATGTCTTCGTTAGCGCGATGCTCGCGCCCGACCCGAGGAGTACAGGCCCCACCGACAGCACGAGCCCGAAGAGCAGCACTCCAGAACGAATCGGCGATGCGCCCCAACTGGCTTGGTAAAATGCCGGCGCAAAGTCTGGAGGCTCGTCAGCGGCGTAGGTAAGGGCAATGTCGAGAGGGACGTACAGAGGATGGAGAACGTGAGTAGCGGCGAAACAAAGGTCTGCACGTAGCTGCGTTGGCAGTCAGCGCGCTGGCGACCTGTACAGCGTATACACCACTCACCCGCTGAAGCTTGTGCGGTTCGACAGAAGCCAGATCGGGACCTGTGGAAAGATGAATGAACTGGCGTACAAACGGCGCAGGAACAGGACACGCACCAGCGGCTCCCTCGCAAACTTAGCCTCATATGCGAGGAAAATGCCGATTCCAACGAGGCCGACAACGAGCGGCACTACAATCGTTGTGGAGCCCCAGGGGTGCTGGACCCCACCCCACGTGAGCGCAATAACGAGGGCACTCGAGCTGCCGATCACAAGTGCAATGCCTCTGCAGAGTGCGCCGGTCAAGGTCATACGCGCGATGCAGGGGCGCAAGACTTACATCCAGTCCATACGTCGCACTTTTTCGCGGAATGAACCTCGTGGTGTCTTTACGTTCAGGAAGAGCACCACAAGCACCATTGCTACCGCCGTAATTGGCAGGTTCAGGTCTAGTCATGTCTCATTAGCTAAGGTATCAAGGACAAAGGGTGGTAACGTACAGAAGAGCCATCGCCATTGGCCATTCTCTGCCAGTGCACCGCCGACGATGGGGCCCATGCCCGCTGCGACAGACCATGTCCTGCACTCCCACGACCTGTGAGCACTCGGATACGTGAACTATAACCATAGACGCACATGCTGATAAAGCCGTTGTAGACCGCGCGCTCGGCGAGCGGAACGAGGTCGGAGATGACAATGGACGTGATTGCAAGGATACTGCCGCCGCCGGCGCCCTGCAGGGCTGCAACAGAATCTTAGCGGCGTGTCGGTGGGGCGGGCGTATCCCAATACTCACTGCGCGCGGCGATCAGCCAGGACATGTTCTGCGCGCTCCCGCACAGTGCGCTCCCCAGCGCGAACATTGCAAGCGAGAGCAACATGCACGGTCGCCGCCCAAAGACCTGTGCGCAGCGTGAGTACACGCGGCGGAGGGGACAACACCGAGGTCGTACCTGGGCCATGCCGCCCGTCGCGGGTAGCAGTGCAGTCGCGGCGAGGGCGTACGCCGACGCGATCCACACGAAGTCCGCGCCTTGCAGGTCATGCACGATCGTCGGCAGCGCCGTGGACACTGCGGTCTGCAGTGCCGCGCAGATGTCAGCTCTGGACTCCGGGACGCAGAGGGAAGAGCACGCACGAACTCGAGGGCGGAAAGGAAGAGCGAGACGCAGATGGCGAGGAAAATGAGCCAGAAGCGCAGGCCTTTGGACTTTGCGCCCGATGGCGGAGCACGTGCGCCCTGGTCCTCAGCAACATCGACTGCTACCACCACGTCCTCTTTGTCCTTCTCCGACTGGATGCTGGGGGTGAGGCTTTCGTGAAGGTCGTGAGCGGACATCGTCTGGTGAGCGCAGCGGCTTAAGGGCACAGCACTTGCAGCTCAGAGCGGGGATGACGGGGGCTGGCGGCGCAAGGAAGTGAGCTGTTATACAGTCTCGGGAGCAGGGGCGAACCTTGGTTGAAGGGAACCATCAGGGTGGCTACAGTTCTCTGCAATAGAGTTGGACGACAGTTTGATGTATTCGATCTTGCTCGTGAAGCGAGGATACATGGATCATCGTTGATGCAGTCCCTTGCTCTAGACAAGGTGACCCTTGCATCGTGCAGGCAACCGTTCACGCTAGTGGGTAGATGAACGCCTCGAGGACGAATGCAATGCGCTGTACTCGGGAGTTGGATGTTTCCGTGAACCTCGCTCTGGATTGGGTTATTGGCGCTATTGCGTAAAATGAGGGATACTAAATGCAGATACGAGAGCGAGGCACAATCATCCGGGTGGTACAGTCGGAGTCCTGTATAATTCACTACACTGATAAGCATGATTGAGAGGATGAGAGGATGTGAAGCCGAGCAACATACAGCTGAGATCTTGCAAGGGGTCGAATTTAGTACACCCGCGACGCCATATCCCAACGTCGCTTGTCTTCGAGATGGTATTGTGCAAAGTGTCGGGCATGTTCAAAGTCGAATTCACGAACTAACGCGCTTTAGCGTGGGAAGCCCGATGAACCGAGGCGCCGGTCCTGCAGCGTGAGAGTCGGATACTTCAAGTTGCTCCCTGCCTTCTCTCCTGTTCAGCACGTCGGACTCGCACACCACATTTTGAACCACTCATTTCAGCTATGATCCGCACGAAACGGCTAGCACGTTACCCCGAGGTGATTCGCTCAACCAGCCCGACTCTGGGACGGCGATGCACTCGTGAACTTGAGTAAATCTGTATCTGTGAGACAAAAGCGAGCCAGCTTCACAAAGATCACGGAAAGTACGTCAACGTACGTTGTTTTACTTTACTGTAATTGCGGCGCTGAAAAGCATCCACAAATAACTCAACACTGTCAAAAATGCACGATGTTCAAGAGCTATGATGCAGCGCATCCTACCCACCTGTGTCTGCTTCTCGCAGAAAACGAAGGCTAGGGACGCTGCGCTGGCGCGAAAGCACTAATTCTCACATGACTGGGGGAGGTGCGTGCGAAGATCAAGCCTGTGCTCAGACATCGTAGCGCCCATGGCGTACTCGGTGTCTTGCTTACGACCCCAAGATGGCTACATGCAGAGAGCCTAGTCCTCTCAGAATGTTGTTCCCCGAACTCCTTCACCAGGTACTACAATACATCACTCCTGAGCGGAAGCACCTTGCGCAAGGATTCGTCCATCAGTGACGTCAAGCGTACTTTGTCTCGCTGCTCTCTCGTTTGCCGCTACTGGGCGAAGGTGTGCCGTCCACTTCTATTCGAGAGGCTCACTATTCGCTCGCACAACGATCTTCACGCACTAGCGGCGTTTCTGAATTGTCCCGCGTCCAAGATAGGACACTACATCACCCATCTCGAAATAAGGGAGTCAAGTGCGTGGACATGCATACACATCATACCTATCATCCTCTTCGGGCTTCTCCCAAGCCTCCAGCACGTTGAATTGGGTCCCGGACTATCGAATCCTGGAAGCATTAAGCAGTGCCACGTTTGTCACACATTTCCTAGGCTCACCAACTTCGCCAGGACATTATCAGCATACAGTCATTCTCTTCCCAGCATCACAACTCTTACTCTACGTGCGTACCGATTTCAAGACTTGGGAACGCTTCTGCGCCTTGTATGCGCATTCAAGATATTGGAGACACTGCACTGTGACATGATCACCTGGATGGAGTCTCCACGTCCCATGGCCAACTACTTCCGCGCACTCCCGCAGCTGTCCCAGCCTACTCTCCGCACCATCACTGCACGCATGCCGATCGGAATGCTGCTTGAGAGCGTACACTTGCTGTGGCTATTTGGGCACAACAAGGTTCTCCTAGGGCGCCAGCGAGCTGGTCTGCTCTCTATCGAGGAGATCCCAACTCTCGTTAGTCTGGCTGCCTTCGTATTGGACTGGAGGAAGGAGGATCACTACATGACTCACTCATTCATATCCCCGGAGCTCCAGTACGTTGTGTTTGACGTGGATGCAAAATACGGTAAGCGTTTTACTTGATGACTTGCCGCGAACTGACCACCATGACCCGCCGTGCGTATCTAGAGAAACTGACAGTCGCCAAGAGGATACTGTCCCCGTCCGGCATGCAATGTCAGCTGACGTCCTCGCTCATCATCACGTCGGAAACTTTGCCAGATCTTCATCGTCATGTGTGCAAGCTGCGAGTGACGCGCTGCGAGTTACTGGTTCCAAACGCGAGTAACTCGTCCCTACAGCGCTTCTATGCGCTGATCGGAAGGCTACCTCGGCTTAGAACAATCGAGTGGCAGTTCAGTCGCGAGCGCACTATCGAAGTACAGGCAGACCAAGAACGCTTTAGCCTCCTCAAGCGGCTGCCTGCAGAGCTCGAGGACCTGCGCGTCTCACTGGTCTTCATTGATTCGAATAGTGTTGACGTTGCTGCGTATCTAGGAAGCCTAGCGTATATCGTCTCTCCTCAGACGCATGCGCATCGCTTGCGCAGCAGTATCGAGGAACTCAAGACGTCGGATATTACAAAGACATTCGGACCATTCTTGCAAATATCGGCACTGGGATACGAAAGCATCGGAGTAACGATGTAGCGCCTTCTGCAGCGTTGTTCAAGGTGCGCGGAGCCATGATCGCATGATATAAGCCTCACAGCAGATGTCGATTAGGCTTCGAGAGCTTTGCACTCGTCGCTCTCGCCTTTCGTCGCACTCATGTTCCAGGGCGACGTAGCGCCCGACATGCTCGCGCTCTTCTGATTGTGCTTCGCTCGATACCGTATCCGATCTCCTCAATTCTCTAGATACGCACTCTAGGAGAGGCATCGAGAGGCTATCGCAATCTGTAGGTGAACGCGGAGGGCAAACAGAGATCATGCTCAACGCCACCTCCTGCATCACAGGTCGCCGCGTGGGCCGCTCGCCCGCAGTCTTCGGCTGTTGAGACGACGCATGTTCTCAGATTCTGCCTAGAGCAACTCCGACATCGCAGGAGTGACAGGTCTGGGGCTGCGTCTCCCGCCGGCGATTGAGACCCTGCTCTTCGAAGAATTCGACGCTCGCGATCCGCTGCTCACCATTCCCAGCCAGAGCCACGACGTCTTCTGGTACGGCAGCCACACATGCATCATCAACTTCTATCTCGCAAGCATACTCGAGCACTGGCATCGAGTCGGTCCGCGTACCGGGAACGTCAAGTACAGGTGTTACAACAGCCGTTGCAACAAGATGATCCCACATGGACACCTGCGCTTTTGCTCCAAATGCCGGTTAGTCTCTGGTTCGATTTATAGCCAGCTATCACTGACTGTAACGGATTTTCCAGGACGACTATGTATTGTGTAGGTCGTAGTGAGCGTATGTGCGGTTGGAGTCTAGCTGACCATCCGCGTGGACAGTCACGTCAATGTCAGACCATTGCCTGGGACGCTGGTCACCGAGACACTTGCAAACGCCAGAGAGGCCTGATTGAAGGAAGCGACGGTACTCTTCTACAGCCTTCGCTAGGAAGTCAGGAACATCAGGAGCTAAGGCTTGGTCGAAAATTGAACTGGTGGCTAGACCAATGGCGACCTGTGCTCCACACGTCGCAAATGTTCGCCCTAGACCTTGCCAATTATCCCAACCGCGGATCGAGTCACTAGTATGTATGTCAAGTGCATAGCAGTCATTTGCGCGGTTGAACCTCGCCCGTTAGTGTGGAAATCAAGCTTCAAGAGAATGGCGAGCCAGAACACGGACGGCTCAGAGATTTCGATGTAAGTAGACTCTGCAGAGCGATATCATGTCTCAAGACTGAATGTTCCTGCAGCTTGTCAGTGGGACGCTGGTTCCACTTCACGACCTGCATACTGTCGACCCCGATGTCAGTCGCGAAGTAGAACGGGCCTCGACAAGGGACGGTGTTGCCTGTACACTGCACGTGCTAGTGGAAGGCCTACATGGTAATTGTCTCGCCAGCCGTGTGATGCAACCTGCAGTCCTCAACGCGGACGTGTGGAGAGATATGGATAAGGCAAAAAGTGCGCAAGCAGGAGCGAGTTGGACGGCTTGGCTCGCGCGTGCGATCGCCAACATGGAGCCAAACCAGGTGGTGGGCGCAGCAAAGTGGCTGTTGGAGACTTCGTGGAGCGGTCGGGCTGAACCTGGTGGGTCGGATGGACTCGGGGCGTATGGGCAAAGTTAGAGCTGATCATGTTCCAGTCGGTAGTAATACAGAGCTGTAATAAGTTATCGTCGAAGCAGGGGAAGGATATAGCAGTAGAGCGAGGACAACTTGGGTATTTTTAAGGACAGGACGGAGTGCCGTGTCATGCACCACCTAGATTGGAAGAAGGCTGCCGGCCCCGCGCAAGGCCATTTGCGATCCGAACCGGAGCGTCTGCGTTCCGCCGGGAAATATGCGAGGACGTAGGAGACGAGGGCGACGACTTGAACGATAGCGCATATAAGGGAACCAATGTACGAATGTGCCTAGCAAAGGACCAAATGCCGTTAGCAGGAGGCGCGAATAGCTACGTGCGTCGTCTTACTCCGAGGGAGAAGTAAAGGGTCAGCGCTAGGCTGCCGATGTAGGCGAACGAGAACGGCAGACGTTCTCTGGATACAAGATGCTTCATGTGATTTATTGGGCCGATGAGGACTGAGAATCTGGGTGACGGGCGAGTCAGCTGTGCGGTTGTACTGGAATGACGCGTGAAATCGCACCCGAACATGACGAGCAAACTTCCAAGGCTGTGGGAGGCTATAAGAATCGTACCATCATAGAGCATACATACACGCACCTGAAAGACAACGCGAATTTGGCAGGACGGATGGCTAACATGGGTAGTGTCAAGAAAGACACGAAGAAGCACACGGCTGCGCCCAGCAAGCAACCAGCGAATCCAAGCAGTCTACAATTCACAGACCATGGCTCAGAAGGATGATACAGGACGACAAGCTAGTCACGCACCTATCCCATCTCGACAGCGCAAAGTAGGCCTCCTCCTCGTTCGACCTCTCATTCGACCGCAGCGGGATGTAGCCTCCACCTATCGCGTTGTAGAAGCGGGAAAACGGGTTCGACGGCGGGTTGTTCTGTTGCGAGTCGTCATTGTTGCCGCGAGCCCAGCGGAACTGGGAGAGGTTTGCCCTGAAATTCTGCTCGGAGGACGGTGCTGGCGGCATTTACAGATGGTGTGAGCTGCGCGAGCCCGACGCTTGCGAGTCCTGTCATCGGCGCTCAGCGCTCCAGCCTCGGATCACCGGGCCAGCGCTCCTAAGTGCGGGAGTTCAAGACCGGTGTGTGGTACAATCATGTTCTTTTTGCCCTTCTACCACAACGCAAACATTTCGTTCGGTCACCTATCTCTGCAGTCATCTCTGACTGTCATGTCTTTAGCAAGCATCTCAATTTCCAGCTGTTTGATGCTGGGCCCATAGGACGAGCGAAGGTCCTCTCTCTCACTATCTCTAACAGGTCCCGCCAGCCCTCAGTGCTCCCACGAGTCCAGTAAACTTCTCCGAAATTAAGTCTCAGCGTGCCTTGGGGAGTCCATGAGGACACGAGATGGCTGTTGAGCGTTTGCTCCGATCGCGGGAGGACTATCGGTGATATTCTATGCCCTGTTCTCATTGACCACCTCCCCGAATACGTCTCAAGGCGGCAATTGGCAGGCTATCCTGCGACAGTGGATATCATGCCCTGAGTGCGGCATCCGCATCTTGGAGCGTAGTATCAAACTTTGATCTCCACAGCTATGCAGTATTAATGAACCCCAAGCAGGATGCGAGCCATGACTGCTCGCAAACCGACGTCCCACACCGCGAGGGGGGAAAGATGGACTCCGAAAGGTTCGTTTTCGATCCCCGTCCAGATTACCAACTCCAGGTGAGTGGCCTAAATATTACTGTGAGCGATCACTCACATCCTCATCGGCTTTCGTCCTGTTGGCAGCTCTCCGTGAAGCGATACTGGCACTCTGATCACTGCAGCACCGACGACGACGCCTTGACACTCGTGTTCTCCCATTGCGCCGGCGGGCATAAGGAACAGTGGGAACCTACCCTCGAGCACCTATTTAACCTCGTTGGAAGAAACTCTAACGTCAAGATACGGGAAGCGTGGTCTATCGATGCCCCGGAACATGGAGACTCTGCTATCCTCAATGACCACCTACTCACCCAAGCGATGGACTGGCGGCCTGAGTTTCCTGTAAGCTCCTATATGATGACGATATTTGCTACTGACGTAACGTAGTAACCTGGGAGGACAATGCGCGAAGTGTACACATGTTCCTCTCGGGGCTCGGTACAGGTGTCAATGTCGACTTCCGGTCTCGCCGTCTAGTCTTGGTCGGACATTCTCTCGGCGCAGCAGTAATGTACGTCTCCTATACGAGAAATCAAGTTCTGCATAGTCGGCTCATATGGACAGAGTGCTCTCCACTACGCATTTCCCGAGAGTGAATTTATCCGCTATGATTTTGGTAGATCCCATGATCATTCGCAAACCCAAACCCGGAGAGTCCGATCTAGAATTTTCGGATGCGATAGGAAAACGTAAAGACCTCTGGGACAGCCGCGAGGCTGCCCTTCGCTACTTCTCGTCTGCGAGGCAATGGAAGAATTGGGATCGTCGTGTCGTCAAGTTGTACGCGGTATGTACTCACTCTTGCAGACAAGAACTGTCAGGTACTAATACAGCTGCCAGGAATGTGCCCTGAGGGATCTGCCTACCGAAACCTACCCGACCGTACGCATGGGGTTACGTTGAAGTGTACGAAGCGCCAAGAGGCTGTATGTCTGGATCTCATGCCCGTGCTCGCAGGTTTTCTGACCCGTTTACAGGCGCTATACCGTGACCGTCTCTGCTCCTTGAGGGCCTTTGAATATCTGCCGACGATATGTCAGCGGCTGCCAGTGCACCTTATCCGCGTCGAGCATGCCGATTTCATGTAGGCGCAGATAAGTTGCCACGAGAGTCTGCACTGATCCTATGTCTCGCCCTAGACCTCCCTCGTTCCTCGATGACATACCGACAAAAGGGACCCGCGGACTTCACGCCTCATCGCGCATCATCCCTGGCGTGGGTCACTTGGTGAGCATCGTCTTTATTGCCCAAGCGTGTGTTGCTAACTCCGGGGTTCTAGGTTGTGCAAACGCATCCCGAGCGCCTGGCAGAGGCCATCATGGCAACGCTAGAGCAGAATGGCGCAGAAGCTGTCACAAGCACCGCCGCGCTATCGAGACTGTGAACCTTGTGAATAACGGGAATGCAGATGTTTCAACACACATCTGTATGCTCGCATTCCGCGGGCAGCCCAGATGGATCATGCGTGAGTTCGGATTTGATCACAGAAACTAGCGCGTCGACGATTGGGGAGATGGATTACGGGATGAGACACACTTGCTCTCGTTCTGAGGACCTGTACCCACGCGCTAGCTCCTATAGAACTGCACGCGCCGTTCTATGACTCCAATTTCCCAGATGCACTACTTGTCAGGATGAAGTTCCGTACGCGCAATGTTCGGCACGGGACGACCGCTGTGGGACTGTTCCGCACACGGGATCATCAGCAGCCTCTTGCTGCTACTTACGTATGGGAGAGCGGGAGTTCTTGGAGCTTGGAACCTTGAGCGTAGCATGAAAGGGAAGCGAGGACCCTTTCCGACCTCCTGAATGCGCAGAAGGCGTCATGACTTGTTGGTGATTCCCTTTCATACTTTGCCATTGCTCACTCGAGCCGGCCATTTTCTGTAGCGATTCATGATGTTGTCTCCTGGTCATTTGGAATGTGCTGGACGGTATCGGCAGGTATAGTCCGGAAACCCTCGACCGCGCCTCGGAGATTCAGAGAGCCCTTCCTCTTCCAATATCCGACCCACGTCTGTGCGTGCTCAGCGCCGATAGGCTCGAGCAAGGCAGTGCGGGGACTTAGCTGCGGCAGCTTTGCGGTCTCGCAGATATACGGCATCATAGCGGTAGGTAGGCGTGCGTGCAAAAAGACTAACTAACGAAGCTAGTGCCAGCACGGTCTGTCCGGCTGTCGCAACTCGAGAGTCATCACGTCGCAGACACAGACATCTCCGTTACTTGATGCATGGAATTCGTGAACCGCGGCAGAGACCATCATAGATGGATGGCAAAAAGATTCCCATTAGCCGACTCGAACGACTGACCTCGTCATCGCAGGAGCTAATCGCCCTACTAGTGACGCGCTCTACCAACTGAGCTAAACGGGATTAAATATTGAATACTTCTTACCGTACACGATTGTTTTATATTTCGTGCAATTCGGCACTGAATCTCGGTGTGCTCTCCTGAAATTGTTCTCTGTTCAACTCTGTCTGTCCCTCGTTATATTGTCGCAAAGCGTTTCTACGCTGGCTCCCTCGAAAGCTCTGCAGAGCCTCAAGCCAGGCAAATTGACACCATTGCGTTGCTCTCGCTCACTCTCGACTGCCCCTTCGCTTCGCCCGACGGGCTTTCCTTGCTGCATTGCTACTGCACCATCAACCCTTGAGAGGCTTCGGGCTACTCCTGGCACTTCCAGCACCGACTTCTCCGATGTCGGCGCATTGGCGTCAGTGCTTGCTGTAGCTCTTGATTTCTTCACCCCGCATCCCAGATTCGACTGGCGTCCGCGTGCTGGTTCCCAAATACCGTCGAGCACTAAGCAAGCTGCCTCGTCTGCAAAGTCTAGTAGCTCGTCGCAAAAGAGAAGGCCATTGCGTGTAGCGCCTCCCCATGTCGACATCTACAAGGCTGAACCGTTCTTCGAGGAGGTGAAGGCATACCGAGACCAGTGAGTTCATTTTAGCTCAGTTGTATGCCTCTCTTGACGCCACGCAGTTTTCTGCCTTTGCTGGAGTACGAGCAACAATCTGACGAGGCGGTATTACGAGAACGACTGGCTTCCTGGTCGCTGGAAAGATTGCAGCAAGAAGGCTATTGCTTGACGGACCTGTCTGCCTACTGGCTAGACCCTGGTTCTGCAAATGTGGGCATGGGTCGATTTATCGCGAGCTTTTTCCTCGGCCCTGGGATTACGCTCCCTTCTGAGCACCGCTTTGAGTGAGTCGTCGCGATGTTCAGCGTTTTGTTTGACTTTGTTCACATACGTGCTCGAACAGGAGTGGAACGCAGGTTCTTGTAACGCACCTCGACCCTCTGAAAGAGCAGCCGCGAAGAGGTAGCGTTGTAGGCTGCACGGAGACTCAGCTGCGGATTGCTTTTCCAGAGAAATTCAACTTGGACGATGGACGGTCATGGCGGTACGTTCCACGCTTATACATGCCAGCTCTCCTCTCAATCATTCGAGCAGGCTTGATGTTACCTCTTCTACTCTCGCATATCAGCGCATGCGGAACGCTATTCAGTGCCTGAACTACGATCCTGAAAGGCAGCTTCGTGATTCCAGCGGCTCAACTCGCCATCACTCTCCTTCCTCTCCCCGTACCACTGAACCGAGAGACCGAGAGGTTATACTCCACGGGTCATATCTCAGAGACGTGCTACTTCGTGGTTTTCGCCCTTCAATGTCCGCTACTCCTACTACAGCATTTGAACCCCGCCCAAATATATTCACGCCAAATGCTCATCTAACCTCATGGGCGCGACGCTACGCTAGGCCAAATCCCATTGTTATCCCGGGGGACCCTGACCTAAAAGCCCGAGGACTAAACGACACGCAGATCAGGGCTGTTGCTGTTATGCTCGGTGGAATGGCTGGTCCTCTTCCGGAGAATGCACTGCCTGACGGGGACAATTCATCGGGCGACGAGAGCAGCGTCGCGGACACGGTACCCTCCGGTGAGACACGGATGGCTCTCGTCCTGGGTCCTCCAGGTACCGGCAAAACCAAGACTATCATCGAAGCTGTCCGACTACTGAAGCAGCACTTTGCCATCCCCTACCCTGTGTTGCTGTGCACGTACACGAACGTTGCAGTCGACAACCTAGTCGAAGGGATCGTCCGTCAAACCTCCTTTGTGGACCTTCCCGGGCGAGCGAAACCCAAGCCCCTTCGCCCCCTCCGTGTCGGTTCGCCAGGGAAGGTTCGCCCTGCCCTCGAGCCGCACACTCTCGAGGCTCAGCTTGCAGCGCATCCACTCGCGACTGAGTATCAAGCGCTACAAGACCGTATCACCAACCTTGTGAAGCGACGAAAGGACCTCCGAATCCGCATCAAGGATATTCGGGTCAAGATCGGTTCCTCTGTCCCTGCACCGGCTCATGCGCACGACGTGCACGGGCAGGGCGTTCCTCTGGCAGCTGTTGGCGCTGTGGGGAAGGGAGTCGGGAGCGGGCGCACGGCAGGAAGGGCGAAGGGTCTGCAGGGGCGGCTCGAGGCTATGGAGGCGGACATGCTCACGCTCGAGAAGCAGGAGGCAGGGTGCCGGAGGGCGTTGTATGCGATCTGGAAAGATATGTCCGAGGACGTGGTCATGGGCGCAGACGTCGTCTGCACGACATGCATCACTTCCGCGTCATTCGCGCTCAATGTCGTCGACTTCCCTCTAGTCTTCATTGACGAGGCAAGTATGTCGACGGAGCCAGCATCGCTCATACCGCTCATGAAAGGCGTAAGTGCCCTACTTGTTCCCGCCAGTCTTTCGCTCATGCCGCGATAGTCCCAACACGTAGCCCTCATCGGAGACCACAAGCAACTGCCTCCCGTCATCACAAGCCCAGAAGCTCAGTCCCAGGGTCTCGGCGTGTCACTCTTTGAGCGATTGTCCGAGGAGAACTGTAAGTCGCCATCCATGACGCTTATACTCGCGTCTCTAATGTTCATTCTAGTCCTGCCATCAATCATGCTCGACGTGCAATACCGTATGCATCCAACAATCTCTCGCTTCCCTTCGCATGAGTTCTACGACCGCGAGTTGCGAGACGGTACTGTCGACGAGACAGGCCGCGTCGTGCCTGGGCTGATCCCGCCAGAATCGAGAGTGTATCCGGAGCTGGTGTCCGCCTCCCCAACGTTTGGGCTCGATACGGACCTCAGACAGCTCGGTGCAGACGGTCGACCGTCGGTAGTCTTCCTCGATCACGTCGGAAACGAGAGCGTGAAGGATCGGAGCCGCGTCAACTGGACAGAGGGGCACATTGTGTGCAGTCTTGTTGAGGACCTCCTGCTCCGGAATCCGACGCTTCCCGGGAGTCAAATCGGAATTATCGCACCCTACGCCGCCCAGATCACGCTCCTCACGCGGCTGCTCACGATCGACAAGAACTATGCGGAGCGGTTCAGGAGCGTGCTCGGCGCGCAGCGCGCGATGGAGCTCGCGAACGTCGAGGTCAAGACCGTCGACGGCTTCGAGGGTCGCGAGAAAGAGGTCATCATCTTCTCAACCGTGCGCAACAACGCGACGGGCCACATCGGCTTCCTCGCCGACCGGCGGCGGCTCAACGTTGGCCTCACGCGCGCGAAGCGCGGGCTCTTCGTCGTCGGCAGCATCAACACGCTCCGCATAGGCAAGGGCAGGATCTCCGCCGCGCAAGCGTCAGGCGTCGAGGCGATCGAGGATCTTCGCGTGCCCAGTGACGAGGACGAGGACGCCGCACTTCCCACGACCACTGCTGTCCCTGTGAAGAAGAGGAAGCGGGCGTCGAAGACGAACAAGGGTGCCGAGGCGTGGCACAACTACATGGCTTTCCTCCAGCGCGAGCAGCTCGTCGTGAGGCTCGATGGCGACAGGCTCCATAGACTGTTGTGGGGGAACCTCGAGGAGGTCGTTGGTCCGCAGGGCGTGCATCAGCCAGCTGCGCATCATTAAAATGGGGTTGAACTGTGTTTCTTTTTCTTGTGTCGTCGCTCTTGCTGCTGCTCACATATTAGTCCCAATGCTTTCGTTTGTTTACCATTTCATTTGCTGCGTACTGTACAGTCAATAGTCATAGTGTACTCTAGACCACCGTCAAAACTTATTGCTTGCACCCACCTCATCACAACATGTCCGTGTTAAACTAAAACGGCCGCACGCCACGCTTGCACGAGATACTGCAAACCATTCTTTTTTGTCGTATTCGATGCTAAGCGTACATGAGGTACAACAAGTAATCGGACATTGCGGAAACCAAGACAGCGTCAACGGAAGTGTACGTGTGGCGCGGTGTGTGTGAGTGTGGAAGGGGTGAGGGAGCAAGGGCAACAGCAGCAAATAATATGAAAACGGGAGGCGGGACGATATGCTATGGAGCAGCGGGGCCAGCAGCAGGCAGAAAAGCAAGACAGTGGCGACGAGTGTACCATGCAACGCGAGCAACAGAAAGGTGGTAAACGACAACGGCAGAGCGGGGAGGAGCAATGTACGACCCGAGCCGACAGAGCCAAAATCGGAAACGTAAGATATAGTGAATATATATACCGAGCGCGAAAAGAGAAGGGATGGGAGAGACATTGAGGTTCCAGGAGAGAATACAGATTTCATCGTGCACGTGTCCTTTCGTTCCCGCCGCGGCGAGCCGCTTGAGTGTAGGATGAGTGTTGCCGACGCATGTCGGCGGTGTCGCACGGCGCATGAGGTAGAGGGAAAGCGCGTGAGAGCGCGGAGGGGTGGGAGGTGGGCGTCGCGGGGGATGCGAGCGAGCAAGGGGGCGGAGCGCGAAAGCGAAGAGCCGTTCCGAAAAAGCAGCCGTACCAGATATTACCAATAGATGACGAGCTTCCGATAAATACCAGCCGTAAATTAACAACCGACGAGCAGGCATGGTCCACAGACCGCTGTGCAGAAACGTGAGCATGACACGTCGCAGACTAGAGGACGGACGGTTACGTACAATTAGGATATTTTTTGGTGCTACCGCTGGCGCGGCAGACTTAGGCCGTCGCGAGCGAGAGGCCGCTCGCGAGACGTCCGGCGAGGTCCGAGAGACACTCGTTGTGGATCGGGGCGTACGGGCGAAGGGTCTTGCTCTCCTCGCCGTCCATGCGCCAGATGCTCTCCTGGCTAGTGCTGCCGCTCGCGTGGCCGTTGTAGACCTTGCGGCCGCCGCTCGAGCGCGTGGCGCCGCCGGGCGCGCGGAACTGCGGCTCCTCCTCGCTGAGCACGTCGAGGCTCGAGTCGTAGCCGAAGTCGTCGAAGGACAGGTCCGCGCTCGACGTCGACGTCGCCGGCGACGAGTGCACGGGAGACTCGGCCTGGATCACGTCCTGCAGGCAGGACGGCAGGAACATTGCCGTCGGGCTTGGCACGCGCGAGGGGTAACCGTAGGATGACCGCGCCGGGCTCGAATTGCGCGACGCGTGGTACGAAGGCGTTTGATAGATCGGGCGCTGCGCGAGCCCCTGAGGGTACTGCTGCATCGGGGAGACCTCGTGCTGCTGTTGCTGGAGATGCTGCGGCTGCTGCTGGAGCTGCGGCGTTGCTGGTACTGAGCCCGAAGGTCCATCTGCGAGCGGGAGCGCGAGGCGGGCGAGGGGCCAACAGGGGCAGGGCCGGGGCCGTAGTTGATCTGGCCACCTAGGCTCGCGTGCTGCGAGTGGCGGGGCATCTGCTGCGGGAAGTGAGGCGCGGGGTTGTGCATCGCGGGGTTCATCGAGTTGATGGGAACCGACGCGCGACGCTGGAGAGGGTGGGGGAACCCATTTTCGGTCTGGTTGAGGAGATTCGTGAGGAGCGCGATACGCTCAGCCTGCACGGCCTGCGAGATGGAGTCGCCGTTGCCCTCGGCATCTGAACACAGAAAGTGAGACAGGGCACGAAGTAGATCCGCCACTGCAAACTTACATGGGTAGCAAGTCTGGCAGACCTTGCGGCGACGCCAGTTCAGGTAATGGCACTTGGAACAGATCCAGTCACCGGCTGTTTTTCGGCGGCACCCTTGTTGCCGGTGTTGACGATGGGCGGGTACTGCTTGCGGGCCGCCCATCAGAAATGCGAGACAATGAAGTCATGGGCAAGCATGGCGTACCTGAATGACAGTCGACCCGGACGGACGGATCTGACCGCGCTCGGGCAGCGGCTCGTTGTCGGGCCAGTACATGATGCACGGCGCGCTAGGGTCCGTCGAGATGTTGCGGACGCGTCCGCCGGCGCTGAGCGCGTGGCCAGACGGCGTCAAGAGCGGGTACGTCGGCGTATGCGGTTTTGAGTTGAGCGTGAGTGGCCCGAGGATCGTCGGGCTCTGCGGGTTGGAGCGGGACGGGCTCGGGTTCCGCGAGTTCGGCAGCGAGCCGTGATACCGCGCCGGCGGGACAAGCGGGGGGAGCGGAGGGAGCGGGCGGCGCTGGCGCTGTTGCTCCTCATGCTGCGCTGCGAACCGGGGCGAGATAAAATGCTGGGGCTGCTGCTGCTGGGGCGGCGGGGGCGGCGGGGCGTGGTGGTTCATGGGCATGTGGCTGGCGTGAGTGTTTTGGGCCGAGGCGAAGTGTGGTGGGTGCCGTAGGGGTGCGGGTTGCCGCAGCCGATGCAGCTCATGTTTCGTCTAGCGGTGCGTGACAAGAAAGGTGGGCGTTAGAAAAAGAGAATGTACAGGGAAGACAAAGGGGTCGTGGGCGTCGAACAAAAAGAGGCGTGGACAAGAGAAGAAGGTGGAAGACAAAGAAGAGGAGCACGAGCAGCGGTGGTGGCCTCGGAGCAAGAGGCTAAAAAGCGCGAGGAAATTTGATAGTTTTATGGACGAAAAATCGTCAGCAGAACCGGCCGGATTCTGAGGACGAGATCTCCATGACGAAAAGATCGACATTTGTGAACCTGACACATCGGGAAGGCCCCCACGGATGGAAATCCACTTTCAAAATTGCGCGGACGGGGCGTCGGGCTGGCGGGGCAGAATCCAATAACCAGGCGCGGCGGCGGAAAGAAAAACAGAATGCCCGCCCGGCGCCAAACACAAATCGATGGGGACACACCCAAATATGGCAATAGGCGGATGCACTCACGCGAAATTATAAGCGCCGCACTGCGGGAGGCTGCATCTGCGGAAGACGAGGAAAACCAATCAGCATCGATGAATCTGATATCGAATCGGCGCCGCCAGGCCGAACGGCCGCAACCGTTGTGGCGGTGGGGCGGAAGGAGGGCGGAGAGGGAGGAGAGGGAGGGGAGGAGGAACTTACACCCAGTCTCCAGGCCTATAACTAATCTTCGGTTAGGGGGATTCGTAGAGAGCGTGTATTTGCCTGGAAGGGAGCGCGTTGTGCTCGACATCGGCGAGACCGGAGTCGAGAACAGGTCGGGCGTCGTGGGCGTCAACAGACCGCCGCTGCTGCCCGAACTGGAGCTCGGCGTCGAGCAGTGGATGAGGGGAGATTCGGGTGTCGTCACGAGTGATAGCGGGGCTCGAGACTGTGTCTGAGGTCATCAGTAAACCCTGTCAGTCCAACGCCACAAAGCCACAGAGGAGGTGCGCACCATGTTTGGCCGTTCCACACGCTCCAGCTTCTCGAAGGGCTCCAGGTCGGTCTCCAGCGCTGGTTCAACGCGGACGAGGGCGGGGTGCGAGAACGTGAGCGAAGTCGCTGCCTGAAAAGCCACGCAGATAAATGCTCGTCAGCACAGCTGCAAATATGCACAAATTCGCCCTGCAGAAAACGCGAACGGGTGTGCAGCGCCCCCGACCGAGACCCGCATCGAACACCAGGGAAACGCGGTGCCCACGGACGGGCCACATTAGCGTAGCGGAGGCAAAACACAAGTGTCTTTCTGGGCCCTTCGAGGAGGCCAGCATGGCCGTCTGAGACACGCTACTATCGGTGGGCATGACGCGCGCGCCGCGCCACCGCTGGTCCGGAATACACTCGGCCATGCGTCGTGACTCGCTACGCCGTGTAGATCCTGCCCGCCTGCGACACGCTCGCCGTCGCATCCGTAGGTGAGTCGAAGGCGCACACGCAGTGCGGACCCTCCCCCCTACTGGGCGCCTGCGCCTGAGGCCGGCGTTCCTGGGTGATGTCACCCAGCCGATCAGGCTCAGCCTCGTCTCGGGCTTTGTACTCGCTTCGCGAGCACACGCGACACGCTCGAACGCGCGCGACGCGGCGTCGCCGGGGACAAACAACACGACAAGCAGCGCGACTCACCTCTTCGTGCGTCGAGTAGATCACCCACACTGCGTCGTCCCCCGCCGGGCGCGGCCCTGGCCACTCCTTGCGCGTCGTGTATGCTGCGGGCATTGTCGTGATCTGGGGGAAGGAAGGTGAACGTTCTAGACAGCCCCTCTCGCTGCGGCCGAGGGCCCTTATGTGTGACACGTACCGCGCCAGAGTCGACCGCGGTGGTCATGATTGCCGTCAGTGGCAACATGAAGTGAGACATCTGCCTCCGCCACAGATAACGATGTCGTCAGCGGCTAGCACGCCCGGGTACAAGTTGGCACGCACCAGCACGACACGCGACCGTGTTGTGTCGAAGGCCTCCCGGAGGAACAACGCGTCCTCGTCGATGGGGGATCTGCTGCGGGCCCCTGCCCTGCAGCCGTTATATGTGTCGCCAAGGCTGCTGTGGGCACAGTGCGGGCGATCATCGAGGTGCGGAGGTAGTGCAGCGAGCGCGTCGGCGGAGACAGCGTGCCGTCGAGCGCCCTGACGCGAGGCTACACGTGCGACAGTGATGCTGGCGTCACAGACGACGCTTGCGGGGGCGGGAGGACGATGTCAGGGAGAAGAGATAGGGGCATGGCCGAGGACGGGGACGACGGTGGAGATGTTGGAGTCGAGTGGGCTAGAGGGTCTTAGAGGTGCGTAGTATATGAGGTATTAAACGGGGCTGGTTTACGAGAAGTAATTATGTTCTAGTGCAATAGGTGTCGATGTATTATAGAAGGCTCTGATATTCGATGCCAGTCGTTCGCCGTGCGCGGGTCGAGTGATGCAGGATCGTCGACAGGACAGTTCGCGGGGTGCACAATAAGGACGAGCAGTCGCCTTATATGCCGGCGCGCCGCCCTGTACGGCACACGACCTGCTTGCAGCGGAGGCCCCGGCAGCGGGTGTGTCGCCGGTAACCGTCCCTGCCTGTGCACTCTTTGCACCGTCTCCCGCGGCGCCGCCTGTCGCGACTGGCCCAACTCCGACATGGGTGCGAGCGCGGAGGACACCTTGGCGCGGCTGGCGCGGGCCGTGGCGGTGCAGCGCGGGGACTCGCCTCGTCGTCAACGGGGCCCTGGAGCGCACCGCGCGACGTGGCACTGCATGCGGCGCCGGGCTTTCCCAAACAGGCGTGCGGAACAGAGGAGGGCGGTCCGCCCGCTTACGTCCCTGTTGCCAAGGCGAGCGTGCAAGGGTCTGCAGCATCGCGGCCGCGGAGTTGTGTGGCGTAACGTGGGTTGAGCTTGCGGCCTCGCTGGACTCGCGTTGTGCCACTGCTCTAGCCTCGACGGCGCGAAGATACGCTCTCGGGGTGGCGTCCTTGGGCCCGCAGGCTGCGCCCAGACGCGTCCGTAGACCGTCGCGTCCGTTGTTGCCGGTATTCGACTGCGGCCAGGGTTGGAAAGAGAGGCGCCCTCCGCATCGAGACGCCATCCCGCCGCCCGTTGCCGCCACGTGTTCGCCTCCCGACGTCGCGCTCGGATGCCGAAACCCGCGTCCGGCCTCAGTTTGTCGCGACGCTCGCTACTTGCAAGGCTAGCGCTGTAGTGTCTTCCCTGCCCGACGTCGCCAGCCATCGCCAGGTCTCGTTTGGCCCCGCGGGATATCGCGGGACGGTCGGTGGGGCGCATTTATCACTAGAAGTCGAAGGTAGTCCTTAAAGAAATGCGTGCACCACACTATGTGGTCGACGCTATAGGAAGGGTTCGTTCTCGTAGAACGATTTCCTAGCACATTTTTGTGAGCATCTCGCGCGTCTTCTGCCGTTCGCGAACATGTTGTACTTACGACTATGATTATTGGCTAGCCGCATGTCGTATACTGCCAGGCTTGTCGGCTCTACCTTCCTTCTCCAGGTGAGTTCGTGACACGATCGTCCTTCGCCTTGACATGCCATCCGTCAGTAGACACGCTCGGGAGCAGAGTTGAAAGCCAACATCACCTGCACGCTGCGTTCAGACATGGCCGAAGTATAGCTGACCCATCTCGGCGACACCTTCATCAACCATCCTTGCCATAACGCACAATGCGCCGACGTGCAGTCCACCACACAAATGAACCGCCCGCGACGCGCGCGCCGCCCCGCCCCGCCGACTCCCTGACAAACCCGCCGCACACGATTCGCCGGCGCCGTTCCGTTCGGGGTGCGCGTGCAGTCGACGACCGGGGGTCTCTCGCCCGCTGAGGTCCGCTCAGCCGTCGACTGCCGTCGATCCTCCGGATCCTCCGATCGGTGCACGCGGGCCCTGTCCCGAGCGATCGTCTCCGTTGCTGTCCAACCCGCGCTGTCGGTTTTGCAACGCATTGTCGTTTTTTTTCGCGAGTATTTCATGACAAAGAAATGTGTGCCGGCGACGACGAGAGAATGTTTTCTCGAGGATTTTGCTTCCGCTGTGAGTGTGACCGGCTATGGCGCGCTCCCGGAGCCGCCGTGCTCGGGCTTCGACCTCAGCGCAACCGTTGAGCGCAACGCTCCATAAATCTGCACGCCGCCGCGCTCTATGCTGAGGAGTCTGAAGCAGACGACGTGAGCGAGCAAACGGTGCATGTCACACCGGGGTCGGAGGACGAGTTATGCTGTTCTCCTCGCTCGGCATCGGCGTGCGTCAACCCCAAACCGCCGACCACCGTTCGGCCCCACTATATGCGGTCCTTCCGTCCGTCGCCATGTTTCCAAACCCCTCTGTGCGGTTGCTACCCTCCACCCGATCGTTAGATCGCCCATAGTGCTTTTCCTAGCCCTACAATCTACGACGCGCAGACGGCTCGCGCGGAGCGCCCTCGACAAGGATCAAACAGAGTATCCTTACCATGTCCGCCTGTTCGATTCTATCTTGCCCTGTGTACTGCGTTGTTCTACACGTGTATACGAGCAAGGCAGCGATTGCTTAGGTGTGCGAGCAAGGGAGGAGGTCGAGTGAAAGCGAAAGGATACTCTGAGAACGTCTCGACTTTCCTCTTTCGGCCTCCACGCTTAGTAAGCAAGTATTTATTGTTCAATTATCTCGCCCATTGTTCAGATGCATTCAATCGCAACCCAATGGCACCTATATAGACTCGTTGCAAGCGGTCCTATACGCGGGTCACAGATACATGTGTATTGAGAACCCGATTTCCAGTCAGGCAGGTTGTTCTCGAGCCTTTGCAGCTGGGTGCACAGGCTGAACCTTTTCCCGCAGCTGCCTCTGAGCAATTTTGTCGTCGCGGAGCTCAGCCGCTGGAGCCGCTGAGCCCGTGGCCGAGGCTTGCATGTCGCACGAACTCGTCGTCGGGGGTCGCGCTTTGCATCGCTTGCCCGCAAGACTCCCATATGCGGGCGAGCAGTTCGTGCTGAACACTCCTGCAGAACTGGCTCCCGGATATTAATTTTGGGGACAATTAATTGCGGTGCGCCCCGCAATATGTCCACGAACGTAGTGTGAACCACGGTGGCAACGCAAAAAGGGACGAGAAGACTTGGGGGTGGCTGCAACAGCACCCGGCCCCGCCGCCGCTTCACGCGAAGCAGTCGCCATGTTCCCGGGCGAGGTCTGACAAAGAGCGGTGAAAAACTAAAAACCAAAAAAGAGACGCGGCTAATTAGGGCGGGTCCCATCGATTGTGGCGCGCGAAGGTCACCAGGGGGTCCACCCCCGCGGGCTCGCCATTATTGCCATGCGAACTGGGGCATCCCGTGCACAGCCGCTTGCTACGTGGCGTGGCGGCACCGTGGCACGGACGAAAATCTGTCTGGTCTCCAAGAACTAGAAGTTTGAGCACGAAACCCGAATCGTCAAAAAGTAGAGGTGTGCGAGACCGCGGATAGGTGCGCCAGGGCATGCCTCGGCGTGGCGGAAACAACCCACCTGCGCGAGGCTGCAAGCCGCCGCTCGGCCAGCGCTAGACACGGCGGGACAACACTGCGCCGGCCACCACGGCCGTCGGCCGTGCGCACCGCGCCGTGCGGGCTGAGGACGGCTCTTCTCGCAAAGCTCACAATCACGCACGGGAGGCGCGTGTGTGCCGTTGCCCGGTGGCGCGACGGCCGCGCGGGGCAGGGGGCGGGAGCGCCAAATGGGGATGCCGCGGCAGAACTCTGGCACGCCCCCGCGCATGAGGCCGGGGCTGCTGACGCGCGCGCGTCGGGATTGGTCGCCGCTGCGTGCTGCTCCGGGCGGTGCTGGGGGCGTGGCCGCGTGGATACTGGGGCAGGCCGACGGGGGTACAGGCTGTTTGGTATGTGCTGCGCGTAGGTGCCTGAATATCGATCGTCTGGGCCCATGCCGCCGGGAGACGTGGCAGGGGAGAGAATGCATCTAGACACGGACCTGTTTGCAGAGGTTCAGCCACTTCGTCTAGGCTACAGCTTGCTCGTTGGTGCAATCTCGCTCGCTCTAATGGTGGAAGGTGATAAGGGAAGCATCGGGCACACATAACTCTGAAATTATGTTGTATTATTGTCTTATACAACGGTGTCACCTCTTCGCATTCTCTGCTGGATGGACCGTTACTTCTTCTTGGTATTGCTGAGGTCTTCAGATTTGATCCAGCGCGCAGGCACGCCCTTCGAGACGAGCAGGTCCGTCACGGCCTTGATCTGCTTCCCTTGCACCATCACCTCCATGTCCGTCGTCTTGCCCGGCAGCGGCTCGACTACGAAGTTTCCATCAGCCTGCTGACACAGAAGAAGACGTCTCCGATACTCACTTGCAGTCGAACTGGCGCAGACCTTCCGCAGATCCTGCGCGAGGTCGTCAGCGCTGAGACCAAACGCCTCGAAGCCCGTGATGAGCGTGCATGCTTTGCGGCCCTGCCTGATCTTGACGGCGACGTGTATCGGCTTCATCCCGCCCTTCCTGTTCACACACGTCAACATTGCACGCCTGCATTAGCGATACGAAGGACCTACTTGGTGACGGGGTCGCTCCCCTCGGTGCGGATCTCATGCCAGACCTGCATGTTCGCGCGGATGCGGAGCAGCGCGTCCTCGCGCTTCAGAAACTCCGCTGGCTCCTTGCCCTTGACGTACACTGCCTGCGCTAGCGCTTCGTCCTCGCTAACGTTGATGTACTGCTGCACCTGCGCGTTCACGAGATTTCGCGCCGCAACGTACGCATTGAAGATGTCCTTGATGTCCGCGATCGAGTACAGCCGTTGCGTGCTGCACCGCAATGAGAATCGCGGCTTAGTAGACGAACACAGCGACTCACTCTTTTTCGGCGGCGACGAACCACCCGATTGTGGGCCCGTGCGGCTTCCACAGCTCCGCGACACGGATCTCGCCGCGCCGTTTTTCTTCTGCCTCTTTCGCCTTTCGCTGACGCTCCTCTTCTTTGCCCTTTTTCTCCTCCACGCTCTGCACAGTCTTGTGCTGCTTGTAGCCCGCTACTGCTGGATGTGCCGGATAGACAGCTGGGATCCGAGGGCCGTCAGCTTTTGTCATAGTTCGATCTACGCGGGTGGTGCGCACCGCTCACAACGACGTCGCCCTTCGTTTCCTTGAGCTTGATCAAGCCCTCCTTCGCGGAAGCCTTCAGAATGCCTTCACAGTCTTGTGGGTCGAATGTTTTACGTCCATAGAGCTTATATCTAGAAATGTACGGTCAAACGCGCGAATCATGCTGGCAACGTTAGGAATGAACCTATAGGTACGCCCGCGCCAAGTGGTTGTACAGGACGCGCGGGTAAAACATAGTTTGACCAAAACGTCGACGCAGTGATGGGGAACGCAGACGGCGGCAACGCGGAAAGCGTAGTCTGTAATGCTTGAAGCAGCGCAGTCCGGAGACAAGAGGAAACGTCTAGGCGTAACCTGTTGAGCGTTGTTCGTCGGAAAGAGATAAATACAGCTCACCCTCAGGAGACAATACGGTAACCGCGGGTTCTGTAGGCTCGGCTGTCGGCTCGGCGGCGGGTTCGGTCTGCCCGTCAGCCGTCTGTGATGCCTCATCTAGCTGCAATTTCGCTGCTTCGTCCGCAAGTACACTGCTCCCATCTTGATTTCCTTCGCCTTGTTCCGCAGGATCGTCCTTCTCCCCGGGCCTCGGGATTTCTCGTGGCTCAGGGATGTCCATCTTGCTATTGGCGCCCATGTACCACAGACAGTCCTTCCACGTGTGGAGGACGTACACTGCCTTCCCCTTCGTGTCCCTCTCGTCCGCCTCGAGCAGTGTGTCAGAAGTAACGGCCATCCTGCCGACCGCGAGTGGCGGCCCGAGACGCTCACGGTGGTACTGCGTCACGGCGACGAGCTGGTCTTCTGCCAGAGGCACCGAGTGTTGAACGACTGGCTTGGATGCATATATGAGTGATGTCAGAGACAAGAAGTGAGATAGCGACGGACCTCCAGGAATCATCAGGTCAGCACCGCCAATCAGTTTCGGGACGACGGCCGCAGGGGTAGAGAGGAAGGGCAGCAGGTCTGGCTTCTTCCACAAAGTGTACACTACAGTGTATCGGCGTCAGTATATGGTCGCCAACGTATATGGGCGGTCGACCTGTCGGTATGAGGGCACCATCGGAACCCTTGCCCAGCGAAAACCAAAGAGGATCTCCTTCTTGAGATAGATAGACTACCTATAGCCTCACCCAATCAGTATGAGTAGGAAAAAAAAGCATGTGAATCAGGGAAAGCTGCCAAGTGGGTCTGCTGCGCGCCGCAAAGGCAAACGCCGTTTCGCGGCGCGGCGTCTAAATGCAAGAGGCTGAACGAAGCTAAGTCGCTCAATTCGAGCTTCGTGGCAGATATTGCTATTGCAAGAAATGAGAATATAATATACTCACGCCAGGTTTGTTGAGATGCGTGCTGATCTTCTGCGACTGCAGGCCCTCTGGTACGAGCAGCTCGCCATCTTCTGGCTGCAGCTCGTAGTCCGTGACGACGCGTTGCTTGAGCTTGCGCCTGTCCGAGCTGCGCAATGGCGCTATATGCTATGAGACAAAGCCGTAGAAGACGCGACTCCTTCGAACTCACCAGTTGTCTTCGCGTCGGCGAGCGGTTTCTTGAACATGATAGACGACGCGACTAGATAAGGTAAGGTCTGGATGTATACGCGTCTTCTACGAGTTATATATCAAGTGCAGAACGTCAGGGTCGGGCTGGTGGTATCACCTACGCTGAGGTGTCGTGAGGCCGAGATGGATGTCGCGGAGAAGCGATGATGACGCTGAGAAACGCTTTCCCTTCTCTCACGCCACAAGGCTGTTGCCTTACCAGGAAGGTTACCATCACAATTGTGCAAATGGAGTGTGATCCTCAGTCAATTGCGTAGAAATCGAGGTTCTTAGATGTATAACATATTTCTGCCTAGAATGTGTATTGACATCCAGGAGAAATATCCACGATACAATTAGAGCACCGACTGCAAGCCCGGACTTGGAAGACCCGTCGGAGCCGCCCGGGCGCAGCATAACACAGCCTAACAGCTCTCTTGACTCCCCAGCAGTCACTGCAGAGGAGTGCCAGCTCCGAGGAGCCGTATCTCGTTAGATGAGCAATGCCTCAGCGGAACAGAGTTCTAGGCCTTCCGCTGACTCAGGAAAACCTCATCGTAGTTGAAGGTTATCGAGCTCAGGCTGAACTGCACAGGAAGCCTCGCCTGCTCGCGGCACAATTACGTATGTAGATTTCGGAGGGTGAGGATACAACAACGATACTTCATGTACAGTGGTGAAGGGAGCATAAATGGACTGGGCAAGGTAGACTGCGAGTATGTCCAAAAGGGCTCAGAACGGAGGTATAATGACGCCCTTAATCTGTATGGAGTCGCGCACCGCGATGCGAAGTTTCTCGTCCTGAGGGTACGGGGTAAACAGAGCGCCGTTGTGGAGGACATTAGGGTCGACAACACCGTGAAAGACGGCCAAGGCCGCCTGCCACGCCTCCTGCGACAGCCTCTCGGCGACGTGCTGTCCCTGGGGCATGCCGCGCGACATCATGGACCGTTGGTTCGCAGCCCACTGCACGAATCGGCATGCCCACCGTACCGGCGACCATCCATGTGCAAGTGAGGGGTCATCTATAGATCCAAGTAAACACGACATCACGTTTGCAGCGCAAAAGAACATACCTGCTGTCGGCGTAAGCCTGGAAATAGTCGAGTCGAGGTACGGTGCTGCATCGTCGCTAGTGGGAAACTGCATACAAAGCAAAAGCCTCGCCTTCTGGGTGTCTAGCAGCCTCTGCCGCCAGTGGTGCCTTTCCCACGAGCCAGGATTCACATCTGGCACAATGGTATACAGCGTGACTTTGGGATTCTGCCCGAGCTCGCCATCTGTGCAAACAAACAGCGCCCACACGAACGTGCCCAAAAGGCATCGCGGCTTCTTCTCGTGAAACACAGCAAGGTGCAGCCTCTTGATGGTGCTGCGATCGAGGCTTGCTGGCGCGACCTGAGTTCTAAGATGAGTACAATTGCACTTCTCCCGAGCAAGCTGACTGTAGAACTGACGCTGGGCGCAGAGCTGTGGCTGGGAACGGGAACAGCATTGTGGCTGGCGTGCCACACGTAGCCTCCGGGGCCTGGATATCCATTTTCGAGCTGCGCGGCGTAGAATTGGCCACCGAAGGCGGCCCTGCTGGCTGTGGCGCATATATATGACGAGGTGGGACGACCGGGACTGGTCCGGCCTGGCTACTTGACGAGCCACATTGCGAGGCGTGGAAGACCGGGACCTGCTGAAGAGATTGCTGGTTAAGTGAGAAATATGGGTGTTGTGACATCTTGGGTGGAAAGGCGGAAGTTACCCAGACGCGTAAGTACGCTCTCCTTATATATACGAGGGAAGAAGCGAAGAAACAAGGCCACAAGTATTTGCCACTGACTCAGCGGGGGCCAAAGCGTGAGTCAGGGACAAAGCATTGGCTATGGAGAAAGGGTGCTGCTCTTCGGGAGTGGCCCTTTGTGTTGCGCCACGAGGAAGAAGAAAGATACTGTGGATGATACAGTAAGTGCAGCAACGGGCAGTTCGTCACTAGGCACTCGCTGCAACGCACTTATGGATTCGGTGTGGCGTGTTGGGTTGAGGGTAGAGAAGAAAGCACCAACGCGGCGGTGTGAAGGACAACGGGGACTCACTGGGTCACTTCTGCTGCGCTGGGTGCTATCGGTACTTCCAGTCATGTTTATATCCAGCATTTCGGACTTCTGGTCTTCCATCGAGAGGCAGTGTGGAGGAGAGGCAAGGTTCCAGCTGGTCCGGGTCGAGCAGATGCAATGATCTATATGCTGAGAAAGCCCTCGGTGGTCATCGCGCTCCGGGGTTTGAGCGTCATGTCAGGCCAGCCTATACATTCTTTGAAATTTCCTAACTCGCAACTAGGCAGAGTGTGAAGACACTTTCGAGCCATAGCAAAAGGGAAAGGAGAGAGTCGACATCGCAGTCCGAGGCCAAGGAGTGGGCGCTTATGACGATTAGGCCCGTTCACGGCCAAGTTCAGGCTTTACACGAACCTTCACTGCAGATGGCCTCCACATCCCGCTTGAGAGCCATCCTGCTCTCGACTCTCAACAATCCTGGCTCTCAGGATGACCACCAGCAGTTCTTCCAGACGCTTATGTCCCATCGGGGGCACCTCGTGAACTTATATGACGTTGGTCCACGAAATCCGCAAGAACAACGCGAGGTCGAGGCGGGTGCGTGCTTCCGCGTGTTTCCTCCAAAATATATGCATATTTACGCGTATTAGGTCGCGTTACGGTGAATGGGAGGTCGATTGCCGTCAACTCTGACTTTGCACGCCAAGTGGTCTTCATTTCCCAACATTTGGAGGTTTCGGAGCGCTATGTGGCCGGGCTCCTCCAGGAGACGATGGCAGGCAACCCTAACGTCTCACAAGAACGGCTCATTGAGGCCACTGTGCTTGAATTTCATCTCAGAAGACGACACTTGGCGGACTGTCTGCGCTACATTTTCGAGGCAGCGGAAGTGGCACAAGATCCTAGTTCTCCAGAACTCTTCAGGCAGCTGGAGCAGTTCACGAAGCAGAACTTGCTCGATCCTGGCAAGAACTTCCCGCAGAAGCTCTTTAAGGAGGTGGAGAGGCTGGGGGAGACATTAGCGAAAGTGCACGCGGCGCGGTTGAACGCGAAGAGCAACACTGCTGCACCCTTGGGTCAAAGTGCGTCCCCTAGACTCCACATTTTCGCTTAGCCCTAATGCGAGGCAGATGGCCAACTCGGCTACGATCTTCTCAGTGCAAGATACGAGTCCCTCAAGTATGAGCGTCGAACACTGGCCATAACCCTGTTCCTCGTAGCTCGCATGGGCTCCATTCAGCCCCAGGAAATCCTCCTCCTGATCGACTGGCTCGAGAAAAATCCCCACCATGCCATGGTGTACTATATCTTGCCGACCGTTCTCGCCTGCTTCGACTTGGTTGACCCATCATCTACCGGTGGCCTCGCGCGCCAGAAACTTGCTCGGGACACCAACCTATTCGCCACATTGAAGCGTAAACTCGCTGGTCAGGGAGAATGGAAGGAACCCGGCCTCCGAGCGACGCTTCTCATGAAGTGGACCTTGTTTGCTACCGAGGCAAGGCGCCGCGACCTTTCGTTGGAGGACAAGGATGGCTTCAAGACAGAGGAGCTCGAAACTCAGATCTGGAACGCGGTACAAGGGGACTGCTTCGGGTATCTTGCGCGAATAGTCGCTCTTCTTCAGCGGAAGCAGGGCGATGCGCCGCCGACTTCGTTCGCTGGCGCGATGCTCTCGCGTCCCGAGCCAGAAGCCATGGCAGAGCTTCCCACAGACGACTTCAAGCCCGTCATCCTCGAGTCGTTCGAGTTTCTCATCCGGGCACTCATCACACACGCGTCCTCTGAGCTCCGGAAGATCAAGCAAAGGCAGGAAGACATCCTGCTCGCGAATCAGCGAACGGACCGCACGCGGTTGTTCCGCTCTACCATGGGACAGACTCGCCAAGCAGGGCACGCACCAGGCCGGATGGGTCACACGCCGCGCCACCACGAAATGACATCGCCATGCTCTACTCGCTCATCGGGCTTTTGTACTCTGCTCTACCCGCCGAACGCGCGCTGCAGTTCTGGGGCGGCGGATTCGCCGAAGGACAGCGTGTGGCATATCTCAACTATGTCGAAAGCACTATCGGCAAGTTGCCTTCATTCCTTCAATGGGCGGTTTGGTCGACCCAGATTAAGGACGTCGACATGCTGATGGCGCTGTACGACATGCTCGCGGGTCTATCGAAGGGCAAGCACTGCAGCGAGCTCGCGTACAATTTCCTGGTTCGCGGAGGCTCTGAGGCTACATCTTCATTACCCTCGTCATCGGGGCCTGCTGTATCTTGGGGTGCCATCTTCGGTCTATTGGAGCAATGGGCAATCGCTGGCACTACGCCTCGCCCCGCCCCGCAGGCCGGGGCTGCAAACACCCAGATCCAGGCCGTGCAACCGCAGCGTCAAGCTCAACAGCTAATCCTCACCCAGCAAGATGTCCTCCTCGCGCAATCCTTCCTGAGACTGCTGTCTAACGTCGTCACCTGGTCCGTTCCGGTTCGTGTCACGATCAGCGGGCATGCACGCTTCAAGGCTATCCCCACGCTCGTGTCGCTCATTCCCTTGAGCATCCCTCTTGAGCTCAAGGGCGCGCTCCTCGATGCCCTGTCGTCGTTCTGTCTTCCGGGCGGTGGCCTCCCCGGTGTTGAGATATGTCGGTCTGTCTGGACTCTCATGGAGCGCCTCGAGGTCATCAACGTCCGTGTACCGCCTGGCTCGACTGGAGCCACCCTGTCGTCCGTGAAGGCATCGAGATGGAACTCGAGGAGATCGAGTCCGTGCACAAGCTCTACCCAGAGACAATTCCGTTTTGAAGTTACTTGCCACGCTCATCCACACGCCAAGAGCATCCCGGCGCGGGAGCGTCTTGCGGAGTCCGAGCCACTGAACACGATCCCGGACTCGCTTGGGCAGCCTTACCGGACGCCAGGGATTGCGCCTTACGTGGCGTTCGTGGTCGACAACGTCTTTTCACGAATATCGCAGCGTGAGTACCTGCGCCCGACGGATCGGTGGCGCATGAACGACCTCTGCCTGTGCTTCGTGGAGCGTTGCCTCGCAAGCTTCGACCTCGAGTCTCTCGTCTCTGGACCGGAAGACATCAGCACCAAGGGCGAGCTCCTGCTTCAGTTGGCAACACACCCAGGCTACGACGTGATGAGGCGCATGCTGACACATTCGCAGCTACACAACAGCATCTTCTCCTACATTGTCGACGGCCTTGACGGGTTCGACAATGGTCTTGCAGAAGAGGAACCGTTCTTCCGCCATACCATCACTCGCATTCTGCGTATCGTGCAACGAGTGCTAGAGATCCAGGATATCTTCCTCGATGTATTCATTCCTCTGCTGTCCAGCGCCGAAGATACCAGCCTCATCGGACCAGTCCATCCCGTCTCCTACTACATCCGGCTTGACCAGGCTCTTATGTTCACTCCTGAGCATGTGCCCGCGATCGCCGCATATGTGTCATACCCGTCGTACCCGGAAATGTCGCTGCTGGCTGTCAAGATTCTCACAGCTTTGTCGACACCTTCGACAGCCTCTCAACTGGCTGTCATCGTCGACCGAAGCAGTGATTCGCTACGCATCTTAGATGGCTTCCGCAGTATCCTTGACACAGACTCGCCACTCGACGTTGATGAAGCTGAAGAAGTGGCTGAGGAACGGGTGGGAGCTGGCGCACCCGACCTCTTCGATATCGACGACTCCCTGGACTCAGCCCTTAGGCAGGCGCTGCGACTCTCCGTACTTGACTTCTTCACGCAGAACACGAGATCAGACCGGCCGTACCCTAACATCGCCCACTTCCTCCTCTTTGGCAGGGCCACCCCTGATGATCAGATTCAGGACCCGAACGCATTGGGCTCGCGGCGCGTCAGCATACACTCCCTGCTGGAGATCGTCAACAGCGGCGTTCCTCGGCTCAGGAGTAAGGGCAAGGGTCCACGCGTTGGTAGGATTGCTACCCAAGCACTCATGACAACCCTCCCTGCGTTCTCGGAACGTTGCTACATGGTTCTTTACCAGCTATGCAAACACCCTAGGACGTCCGAGTTCACCATGCGGTACCTGCGATCTCGAGAAGACTTCTTCGCGCGGCATCTCGCCGCGTTGCCGTTCAGGGTGCCTGTCAGACTTCAAGAGCCGTATATCGAGATGCAGTACAACGACGGTTCTCGAGTGGTCACCACAGTCCCTGCGCTCTGTGCCTTCCTCCGAGTTCGCTCGATTATCTTCGACTTGGTCGCCCTGGAACTGCACGTCCTGACGAACAGGGGTCATCTCAAGGCATCGATGGAACTTCTCGAACTGCTGTACGGGAACGAAGAGGACATCGCAGGTATTGATGCGACGAACTGGGAGGACGAGATCTTCAAGCCCTTCCACGAGGTCGGCCAGTCGCACATACCGGTCATCGAGTTCTTGCAGTCGCTAGACTTTGACTGGTCCGATAGCCTGGCCGTGGACCCAGTCAACCTGGAGTTTTTCGGCAACCTCAACCTCGGCGCTTGCCTCAGGCTCGACGCCTCAGGTTGCGAGGTTGTGGACAGGGATGCTCTCGTGTCTCTCCTCACTGCTGCCAGGCGCGCCCTTCATGCGCAGGGACGGGTGCTGACACAAACGCACCTGCAGCAAGTCGATGCGGAAATGACCTACATTCTCGAGAGCTGTGCCATTGAGAACCATCGCCGCAAGGTCCTCCACTCGACGGCTGGCTGCTACGAATCCTGGAGAAGGTTACTCGACATGACGCTGACAAAGTGTTTCGACCGGATCCCCCAAGATCGTCGTGAAGGTCTGCTCTTCGACCTGCTCCACGTGCTTCCATCCATCCTTCGCTCGCCGAACACGCCTGAGGCCACGACAGGGGTTCTGGCCGAGGCGATCCTGTCCACGATCACGAAGCTGCGCGAAGATAAGCTCCTGCAATCCCTGATTCAACCAGGTGGCCCGTCCGACAGCGGTTCATTGCCGGCGGAACGGCTGTTCTCGCTGTTGCAAAGTCTGCTTGACTGCATCATCGAGGCAAACAGGCATGAATTGGTTCGGGGTAATCTCTATGCCTCGGTCGTCAATTACGTCCACTTGATCACCGATGCTAGGCCCGGCGAAGGCGCTGTACTCCCGTCGAGTCTGTCAAAGACGCAGTCTGGGTGGTCGGAGGATCTGTCGAGAAGCCGCACAGGACATCATAGGGATCCATCGCAACTATCAGAGAACGCCTCGTCGCTTATGGTTGGCAGCCTGAGCATCATCAGCCCGTCATGGAGGGCCTTGTGTCCCTCGTCTCACGAGATGCCATTGACGGCACGGATGTGTGGAAGACGGTCGCATTCATGCTCCTTGACTCCCTGGTCCGTTTGTCACAATTCGAGCGCCAACCCGCTGTGATTGCTGCGATGTCTCGCTCTGGCTTCACTCGTGGCTTCGTCTCGGGCATCAAGGAGAGCGACTTGCAGTTGCAGGCCGTCCTGAAACCTGATCCAGGTATGTAGCCCATTCACAGAGTCAGGCTTCCCCGGCTCACTCTATCTCCAGATGAGCTCAATCCACTCTATGTTTACGAGGCGCGGATGTCGCTCTTGGTACGCATGGCGCAAACCCGGGCTGGCGCGGAGCGCTTGTTGGAGAACCGTCTCATCCCGATTCTTGCTGATTGTGATTACATCGACTCAAGGCCAGAGACAGACCAGGCTTTCCTCGGTGAGCAGCATAGGATGATTAACTGTGCACAGCTAACTGTGATATGTCGTAGATCGGGATAGCTTCCTTCCGTCAGCTATCCAACGGTACCACCAGCTCTTCGTCCCTGCTCTGCAAGTCGTCACTGGTGTGCTTGCCACGCTAGGATCGAAGCACTCCACGGCCGTTGGGCAGGCGATCGAATTTTTGCGAGCGCACCGTGACACCGCAATCTTGTTGCTCAAGAGTGAGCCCGATGAGCTGTCGCTATCGACCGTCGAAGAGATGCGGTTATTCGTCGCGCTCTGCACACATGTCCTACCAGCAGTTCCGAAGACGGATGTCATCTCGACGAGCGGGTATGGTGGGCTCCATGCGGCGATCTTGGGCCTCGCGGCGCGGACTCTAGGTAGCCGTCGATGGACAGAGGCCATCAAGCCTGCGACGGAGGAAGAGGCTATGGAGGCTTCTGTTCGAGCAGCTAGTAAGCTGACCCTTCCGCGGTTTTATTGTACCCTCGCTCACAACCATACGACTGAAGTGTACGGGAAGAGCAAGTTCCAAGTCAAGGTTCGCACCGAGGAACTGTTCCTCCGCAAAGCTCTTGCATCATATCTTGGGACTGCGAGCGACTTCACAGGTATGACGTTCGAGGTTCAGAGAATTCGCTGATGACTGATAACATTTTGCCAGAGCACGATCTCACTCCCGTATTCTCGCCTGTTATCAATGTCTCAAGACAAGATGAATCGTCATCGCGCTTTATGGCGACAGTACCGTCGCTTGGCGATGCAATCGAAGCTCTCAACCATGTACACGATGACCTCGCACAAGCGTTGAAGCAGTTTGCGGACTGTTCCGCCGAGTTAGCTTCGAGAGACCGTGCGCTCGCTAACGTGCCGGAGGTTCGTAACTGTTGAGCTAGCCGTATGCCCGCGTGACTTACTCCGTTCCTTCCAGATGCTCGACGTCCCAGACACAATCGACTACGATAGCCTCAGCACAGCACAACGGCAAGCACTGGTCGAAAATGAGCTGCGGAAATGGCAGAATGACGCCCGATCACGAGCACAGTCCCTGTTCCGTAAGAATCAATAGTCTCGACGTATGTCTGGTACGCTAAATGCCGTCATAGACTCTATGGAGATGCTTCTGCTCCTGATATGGCGACATCTCGCGGTCTACGTGGCTGAAGGCTCTGCAGGGGCATCAAGCATGCAGAATTTTGGCTCGTCAATGCGGGTAGCGTCGACCTTCGATCCCGATACGTTCCGCCAAGACGTTTCACGGCGACTTGTCCCACTCGTGCATCGGCTGAGCACCTTGGCGAAGGAAGCTCTGAGCCTTGGATGGGCGCAACACGAACGCTACCTGGACATCATGGTGCGGCGGCTCAAGGACACCGCCGGGCTGCACGATCCACCAGAACAAGGGACCGATGAAAATATGGAGCGGTAGCGAGGGCCTCTATAGGCTGTGTACGCTAGGTGTATGTACTCAAAACTCTTGCTATGTTATTCTGGCACACGAATGCACTCCCTAAGTTATGCTACAACATCGATCGACTAACCCATTGATGTGAATCTGCTGCATATGCTATGGGTATGAGTGCCATCGAATTCAAGATGTTGAACCTCGCTTGGTTTATATGCAGTGGAGCGATGTGAGTCTTGTGGTTTATTACTACAGAGTCATGTAATTTACTGGTCCCCGTTAGATGACAGATGCGACTATACCGCCCTTCTCACACCACCTGTGTGTCTACCCTCACCGAGTCTTTCTTATAATCTACGGTAGTGTCGCTCACGCTCGGCGTGTCCTCTGTGATCGTCGGCACCGGGCCCGTGAACCAGTGGACGCCGCCGTACACAGGGAAGTAGTACCACACGAGGCTGAGGAAGAGCGTGCCGAAGAGGACGACGACGGTGTAGTTCATGTCCTGCGTGTCGGTACTCGGCGTCGTCGGGAAGAGGAAGACGATGCTCATGAAGAGCATCCAGAGCACGCTCGTCGCCGCGACCGGCGCGCTGAACACGCCGAGCGAGAACGGGCCGGCTTGAACGTGTTCTGCCCGAGGTAGCGCGCGGCGATGGGGACGCTGGCGGGCGTCTGTCAGTGGCTCGGCTGTAGGCGCAGACGGCGCGGGCACTCACCCATACGCAATGTACAGCGCAACGATGGAGAGCGAGAAGATCGCGTTGATGGCCTGCTCGCCGGCGAAGACGAGGAGGCCGAGGAGGACCGCGAAACCGCACGTGAACCAGACGGTGTTGACGGGTGTGCCCGTGAAGGCGTTCATGCGGTAGAGCCAACCCGAGAACGGGAGCGCGCCGTCCCGCGCGAAGGCGAAGGACTGGCGCGACGCGGCGAGCACCATGCTCGAGCCCATCATGTACTGCACGACGACGATGATGGCCCACACGGCGAGCGCGCCCTTCTGGCCAAAGCTGTTGAAGAAGATCTGCGCCATCGGCTGTGCGCTCGCGGAGATACCCTCGATGTCGGTGCCCATGCAGAAGGCGAGCGAGACGTTGATGGCTGAGGCAATGGTAAGCAGGCGAAGCACACGTGAGAGGAGTGAACACACCCCAACCGAGGATACCCGCAATACCAATGGCGCCGACAATGGCCCACGGGACAGCAGTCGCCGCGTTCGAAGCTTCCTCACTGATGTGGACGCTCGAGTCAAAGGAGCCTAGGGAATAATGCTTCAGTCTCTGTACAAAGGAATTAAATCGACCACGCCTTACAGATTGTCCAGAGAGGAGCGATGAAGCTCATGATGAACGCAAAGCCGTTGGGCCAGCCATTCACTATCGGGATGTCAGTAAAGATCACTGATACGCCTTATAGTGCACGCACAGTTCGTGAAGTTGCCCAGAGCGAAGCTTGCTGTGTTGCGGTACTCTTTAGGTGTGGCGGCAGGAAGGGCAATGATGACGGCGAGGCAAAGGCTAGAAAATGCATCATTGTCAGGTACCGTACGAGTAGGTCGACACGCGATGAGCTTACAGGACATTCAGCGCGACGTACACGCTCTGCAAGCGCGCCAGAATACGTGTGCCAAGACAGCATATAACTGCGTGAGAGAAGACTATCCCGGCATATACACCGCTATTTCGTCAGGTTAAAGTCAGCAAAGCCCTCGCAAGCGCAAAGCGGCGTTTACTGACAATATCTGCGCGTTGGTCGGCGAGAACGATTGGTCCTTCGAGCCGATTGTCGCTGCCGCCATGACTTGCACCGCACAA
The DNA here is from genome assembly GCA_001910725.1 of Phanerodontia chrysosporium. Taxonomy (NCBI): domain Eukaryota; kingdom Fungi; phylum Basidiomycota; class Agaricomycetes; order Polyporales; family Phanerochaetaceae; genus Phanerodontia; species Phanerodontia chrysosporium. Next base: position 337,668 of record MJGA01000027.1, read on the forward strand.
CCCCAGTCGATAGAGGCGATTGAAGCTATCGAGCCGATGGTGTTCGCGTCTAAATACATCGCATACATGAGCAGTATTCATGGACAGGCAAGCGGGTACTAACATCCGACAATCCATGCGAGCAAATTCCGCCAACGTGGTGAGGATAGTGAGTGTGTCCAGAAGTAGAGCTGAGCACGAGGTGTCAGGAACATTTGCAATTGGATATGATCTAGGAAAGCCGGTACATACGCCGCCGGAGGTGGGAGCCGCCGAGCCGAGTTCGGCCATGGACATGCCCACGAAGAGGATGAAGATGCTTGCGACTGCCCACTGCGACTATGAGCATAGGTGCATGTCGAAGAAGGAGCGGTACGTACACCCCAGACCATGGCTGCAGGCCCTCCATTCGGGACAGAGTAGAACAACACAGAGCTGTGCGGGAAAGCATGAGCGGCGCCGAGACATGTGGTCACGATGCTGGACGTACGCGATCGAAGGTAGGAGGCCGATAATGCTGAACGCTATCCCGAATGTCTGCGCACGTTCAGGGCACGTAGAGGGCTCGAAGACGACACGAGACTCACCTCGAGCCCAGTGAATTCTCTCCGGAACTCCTGCTGTATCCCAAGCTTGCGAGGAGGTCCTCGTCGGCCCGCGCAGAGGCCTCTGCGCGGCTCTCCACGGCTTGCAGACTCAAATTTTGCATCTTGTGTTCGTCGTGGTGCGTCGTCAAGGTGGGGGCAGGACTGTCCTCGGGCGAGGTGGAGGTTCAGGGAGGATGGGCGGGTCAGAGAAGCAGGTGGATTCGTGGGGCCGTGGGGGTGACGTCCTGAGTATCCGCATGGGCTTCTCCCATCCTTTTAGCAGTCTTCTGAACATTGTGCCTCTGCGAGGCGCCTTGTCCCCCGTGCCTGCACGCCGTCAGACAGAGGGCCTCTTATCAAGGTAATCATGCGGGTCTGGCTGTCGCGGGGCACCGCGCCTCCTGTGGGTGGAGATAACGTCTGGATATAAGATGGAGCAGTGCGCTCGTGACTTATCTGGCATGAAGAAGGGGACAACTCACATCGCAGCGCTACGAGAGAAGATGATAGCGGTCGTGTGAAGCTTTGCTGATGCATGGAGCATGCAAAATTTCATTGCACGCCCTCGCATCTCGGTCACCTAGAAGTTTTCGCTGTCAGCTTACACAGTGCTGGGTTAAAAACGACCTACGTAGACAAACGTCGTAAGCTGCAGCCAGCACCACTGCAGCGTGATGTGCGTGAACATGGGATATCGGCCAGTCAAGAAAGGACAATTGCGAGCGCCCAATGTTTGACTTTAGACGCTATCAGCTTCTTTTTCGTCCTTGCCATGATCTCTACGCCCGGTCAAATATAGCCAACCGGCCTGCGTGAGCAAGCTATAATCTCCGTCGACGCAAAGGTTGTGGGACCTGCCAGTGGAAGGAGTGAAATACTTGCGCGCACCGACCCGAACCTGCCTAAAAAGGCATATCTCAGATCAAACTGTTGCGAACTGTCCGGCGAGTGGCGACGAGCCTCAAATACTGCGCGGGGCACTTGACGACGGGCTTTACCGCGTTTCTCTTTCTCCTCTCACCAACGTTTCTTTTCGCTAACCTCTGGCAGGCCCCCGTTCTTCTTTCTACGATGCAGCTCTTTGCGATCTTCGCCGCCCTCTGCGTGCTGCTCGCTGGCCGAGGTGCGCCGCCTCTCCGCTGATTCCGGGGCTGGAAGAACTCACCCGCGGGACCCGGGCTTATCTTTCTAGCCCTCGCCTTCAGCATCTCCGTCGCTGGGGTCGGCAACCTCACTGCGACCGAGTTCCTGACTATCTCGGATAGCGCGCTTCAGACCGCCGTACGTCCTATCGCACCCCTCGCTAGTGCATTCCTTAAGTGAGACTCTCGATTGGCACAGTGCAATGACACATGTGGCGACGCGCGTAGCGCGGTAGCCACCTGCGGAGACGACGGCGTCTGCCTCTGCAACAATGCGACCGCGACTGCGATCTTCAACTGCGAGCAGTGCATGTTCTGGACACTCATCGCAGAGCACCGCGCGATGCCAGAACCGCTCGCGGGCAGTCAGCCCGCGCTCACTGGTACGTTTGTCTCCGAAGTTCGCTCACGTTGTAGAGCTAATGTACGGCGCAGCGTATGCCACAGCGTGCGCGGCCAACGGGACGAACGTCAATGTCCCCGCGAACCTGACTAAGCTCGTGCTGCCTCCCGGTTGGAATGGGCCTGAAGAGTTTGTGCTCTCACCTGGAACAACGGCGGTCACCTTGATCGCTGCTCTGCTGCTCGGAGGAGGCGCTATCGCGGTTGCCAACTCCATGTAGGAACGTGGTGATTTATCCTCAGTAGTGAGGATGGCGGTGCCTGGGTTTGTCAAAGTGCCCGCGTCTAGATGAGTGTTGCCTTGCTTCAATATCTATGCGCGTTCAAGCGTCAGTAGATCGCTCGTAAGACTTCCGGGTTTGACGACTCGGACTGACGGCTTTGCGAAGTCGCTATTTACCCTCTAAGCTTTCTCAGCTTCTAGGTTCCGTCTGCCACACGCCTTGCTAACCGTGCCTGCCAGTGAATAGCCCGTGTTTGTATGTGTGTTTAGCCTGGTACGCAGGTCCGCGTGCAGCATCGTGCTATTGACACAACTGGAGAATAGCCTTCTGAGACGTTATTCAAGTCTGTGAGAGACCCAGCCCAATAAAAACAAAACACATGCTACTTCCCAGCGTAATAAATGGCTATTTTCCCTGTCTGTCCTCAGCGATTGCGAACGCCGGCCTCGTGGCGCTTTGATAGGCGCGCAGGAAGAAATTGCACCGAAATTGGGCGGTTAATTCGTGCTTGCAACATCCATCGTCTTCACGGTTACAGGCTTGTCTACTCGCGAACGAAGTCGCGCAGACCTCTAGGTTTAATACAGGCTGTTGCTTTCGTTGTGCTCTCACCTCGACTTCTGCGCAGCGCACGACTCGTGAACTGTTCTCGCTGGCTGTTTGCCGTCGGCCCGGTGGGCTGTCCCAACAACATGGACGGCCGGAGCAGGCTTCTGGTGGGGTGCGGCGCCCTCCGCGATGCGACATCGCCCTCGCGACCAGCTGGTCCGTCTTCCGGTGGCGGACGTCATATGCGACCTCTGGCAGAACGCACACCCTGCTTCTCTCGGTCTTGGCTCTAAGTGGGGTGGGCTCCCACGTTGTTATGAGAGTCGGCCTATATATCCTAGCCTCCGTTACGCTTTGCAGTCTCATTCTCGCCCTCATTAGCCTGCCTACACTCGTTTAGTCTCTCTTTAGCCCCCTAGCCAACGATGCTTGCACCTATTGCCCTGCTCTCCCTCGCCGCCGTGGCCTCTGCTGCCCCCGCCGCACCCGCGACGCCATCTGTCGACCCATGTGCCGGTCTTGGCTCCAGCGCGTTCGCAACTGCGAACAACTTCTCGCTCGCGGCGTTCACCACGTCCATCCCGAGCGCGAACAGCACCGGCATCCCGCTTGTCCTTGGACCGGTGGATGTCGTCGAAGGCTTCGAGTTCAAGGCCCTCTCGGTGCGTTAATGAGCTGACGGCCTTACCGCCCATGCTGACACTGGCGGCAATGTTGCGTACAGACCATCGCATCGTTCCCGTATGATCAGTGGCACACCATGTCCCTCGACAAGGGCGCGCTGACCGTGCACGCGGACGACGCGCCCGACGCGCAGGCGATGGACATCACCTCCGGAAAGGCGCTTAGCTTCGTTGCCCCACCTAAGGGTGCCGCCCCGCAGGCATTCTGCGCTGTCGTACGTCTGCCCGTACTTGGCCTAGAGTCTACCTTCTGACGTATCGCAGGCGGACACCGACCCCGCGCACGGCGGCCTCCCGCAGCTCGCGGTCAACGGTGACACGAAGTCGTTCTCGCTTTGCCCGGAAACGACTGCGCCTGGCGCACTCGTGAACATCGTCTACAAGCCTTCCGTAGACGCGAAGGACTACGTCTTCGACCAGTGCACACCCGTGCTCCTCAACCTCGTCGGCCTCGACTAAATACCCCGGCAGTCGATGCGCCAAGATATCCCTCTTCCACCTAATCATCATTCAGGAAATCATACCTCATGCCCCACATGTATAGTTTATTATGGTGCTCTGATGAATAATGGTTTCCTTCGTACACTACCTAACAGAGTGCCGCTCGACACTCGTCACCAACTGCTACCAGCGCTAATCAAGTTGAACCATGACCACTATCCGCGACATCGACGCTTCCCTACAGCAGTTCCTCAACGATGCTGAGGTCTGGGGCGGAATGACTTCGTGAGCAAGCTTGCACTTTGTGGGAATGCATGTTTCACGGAACTTCCTAGCAGCCTTGCTGAGGTGAATGCCACATCTCCGGATGCCTCCGCCCGGGCGGATCGTTACGTCGACATCGTCGATGCCATGCTCACGCGGCTTTCGAAGGGCGCCTCGGAGGATCAGAGTAGTGCTGGCTGCTGAGCGCAACAAGGACGTAAGGATCAACAGACTCCCGGGAGATGCCCTACACACGACATCACGTACTACACCACACCCTGCGCGATCGCAAGCTCTGCTATATACGCTGGGCGCGGTATCACGGCTTCTGCTCGGCGTCCGCCCCCGTTCGTTCTTTCGTGTACGTGATCCTCCTAGCGCAGAAGCGCCTCGCTGATCCTGGACTATGGAACGATACAAACATAATCGATCTCTTCAAAACAATGGCCGAAGCGCGGGCGAGCGGGGTGCCACTTGGTGGTTTACTGCCATCTGCCGCACCTGAGTTTCAGGAAGGTCCCACAGCGCGCACTTGGATCTCTCCTTTCGAGGATGCACCAGCTGAATCTATATCCCTTGTCTGGTACTTTGAAATGGACGGTGTCTCAATCTTCCTGCCAGCTACCTGTCTGCTAGTTCCAGGCGTCAGATCTTTCGACGCTAATCGAGCCCGGGCGCTTGTAGGCGTGATCACTCTGACCATGACCACCATCCAAGACATTGAAGACTCCCTCATGACTGTTCTTGCCACCACGGATGTATGGGACGATAACCTTGTGTATGTGTCCACGCGCTATGAGCATGCTACGCCCTCACGAGACGATCCCTCAGCGACATCCCAGATACAGCGTACGCCACTCCTTCAGACGAAATCTTGAATCATTGCGATTCCCGGATCGAGTCGGTCAACGGCATGCTCGGGATGTTATCTTTCTGCACGCGAAATCTCGAACGCATCCGCGCCCGGCTCGGGGTACGGCGCAACACACAGGCAAAGATCAATGCGCTCCCTGAGGAGGTGTTGCGCATGATCTTTCATTGCTGTACGCGGGATTGTTGCCAGTCTCTAGGGGCATATGTGCCTCACCCCGCCTTTATCTTATCTTGGACGTGCTCTTACTGGCGTAAAATATGCCTCGACGATCGTCTACTATGGAACCACATCGCCTTCAACACTGCTTCCCGGACTGTCGCAGAGGAGCTGCTCAGGCGATCAAAAGAATACCCTCTCGCTGTCAATTGCTGTATTGCCTCGCTGCCTAACATGTGGCATATCGCGACCTCGCGCTCCAGCTTCTTCCTGCGGTCATGACCCGAGTCAAAGAGCTCTCCCTCGACACTGGATCAGATGATGTAACCGCGTATGCTATCATGGACTCTCCGGCGCCGCTGTTGGAACGGTTCTCCTACGTCTCCATCGGTGAACTCTACATTGACGGGCCATTGTTCTCTGGATTGGCAGACAGGCTGAGGCATCTGGCACTCGCAAACGTTCGGATGCCTTGGAATTCCAGCTTCTATCGCAACCTATCCAGTCTTTCTATACGTCATTTTGACAGCCAGTATACGCACCCAGAAGATATCGACATGTGCTGCATATTCCAGGGTTCACCGTTACTCGAAGAGCTGGAGCTCGTCGGTGATCGTTATCAACGTCTAGCTCTCCTTCGCCCATCCTGCCCCAGCATAACACTTACGCGACTGCGAATCATTGTTCTCCGGCTGCCATTGCGGGAAACCTACCATCTGCTGTCATCTATACAAGCGCCGCGCACATCTGACCTGAGGATTGTCCTCACAGAGAGTATCCTCGATTCCGATGCTAGTCTTTTGGTGGACCTCTTCGATGCAGATGTCCTGCCTTACAGCGCATTGGATGATATGTACGAGCTTCGCTCACACATGACAGCTCTCAAACCATCGTTTATATCCGCCACTGGGAGGCCGGACAGTCCCGCGCGAGGGCGGCAGTTCAAGGTCGAGTGGTCGCACCACCTATGCACGGACGTCGAATCAGAGACATTCAGTTCGCCAGTTAGGACGTCGCGCTTTCGCGCATCCAGGGCTTAAGACAGTTCGAACACTATCGCTGTCCTCAGATTACAACATATTGGATCATCCTTTCGAAGTGCTCACACGTCTACCCGCCCTCGAGACCATCGACGTCAACAGCGCCACGATCCATCCCTTCCTAAGGGAGTTCGCCGCTGCCCACGTCGATCGGGACTGTGCGCCCGTGACCGCACTGACGCTCCGTAGCTGCAGTGTTGCGGGCCCGCAAATTGACAGACTCGTGAACTGGTGCAATGCCCATCGCAGTCTGCGCAAGCTAGTGTTTGACCAGGCCTGGTTCTATGGCATCCAGTCTCCCAGTGATATTACAAGTTTGGTGCGTAGTTTCCAGAATAGGTTCTCTCACGTAGATATAGACTGGCAAGGTTGCGTGTTCAATGGCAAGCACGATAAGTACCGGGTCCACTGCGATCCTGGTAGATTGCGATATACTGTAACAGATTCTCGGGGACAGGTCGTGTTTTGATCTGGTCCTTTGCTTCCACATGATGATATCAAGTTATGTACCATTAAGAATGACGATACAACCTTTATTGTCCAACTTTCTGTGAGGGAGCGAACGTAAGGCTAGGCGTCGATCGCGCCAGACTCTGCACATGACCACCATCCATGAACTGCTGGGTAGTTTATCTTCCAGCATGAAAGCCTGAGACGAAACGAACGCGTGATCAGAGTGCTCTGGGTTTATCAACGAGAAGCAGTCTGCGGCAGATCTCACAAAACTGCGTTCACTTTGCAGTGTGCATCTGGACAAGCATGTCGCCCCGGTAGCGGTAGAGCGACTATCTGCTCCAGCAAGCGTCATCGACATCTGAACGGCAGTCACAGTACTGACGATATTTATTGTCTCCTAACCGAATCACGTCTGGAACGCTTGCTGAAGTGGTGTGCAGACCAGCATCAGTCACCACGCGAGCTCACATTCGACCGTGTCGTCTTTCAAGCGTGGCATCGTGACCTATACCACGACATCGTCCGTCGCTTTGAAGGTGTGCCCCAATTGAGAGTGCACCGACCCTGGAGACGACTGCAATACACAACAGAGTGGAGGAATGTCTCGATTACCCGATGGACGATGGTACTCTTTAAGCACGTACATGACAGATCTAGCCAAGATTACCGCCTGTGCTGTGCCTTCATGCGGGACTCGATGATTGCATCTGCCTTCTTCTTTTCCCACCACTTGCGAGTCCATTTCACGGTGTCCAGCAGGCTGACGGGCTTTACACCAGCATTCGCCGGCCGTGCAGGAATGTCCAGAGCGCGGCGTACTGCAGGCAATCGGAGGACTGCGCTTTGCACGGCCATGCAGACCGTGCCGGTCAGGAGGTGGACCAAGACACCCTTCGAACGTTAAATGAGCGGGTTGAACTTCTGAACGCAGGTAAGATTCTCTTACAGCAGGCAAATTGGCCATGAGGAAGACACCGAACAACGAAAGAATGCGGAGACCATTGATCAAATGCGGTGTGCTCTCAGCAGCTGCCATGTCACGCATTCCGAGCTGCAACAGCGGTTGAGTAGGGTTAGCTAGAGCGCGAGCGAACGACGTACCGAGAGACCGATGTTCATACCCGCGGTGGCAAGGACGGGAAGAAGGTACGTCGGGTCGGGAACGGTCAGGTCCTGCCAGAAGTCAACACCACTCTGCTTGAGCTGCGGGACAGGCAAGTCGCACATCTTCTTCACGCCGAAGAACATGCCAAGGGTGACCGGGATCTGGGCCAGCGGCGGAAGAATCATTCCCGACATAGAGACCCCGATTTTCTGGTAGAGCATCTGCTGCTTCATGATGGCGCGCTGCATCTGAACCATGTCTTTCGAGATGCGTGCTTGGTTGATCTCCTCGCGCAGCTTCTCGAATTCGGCCTGATGCGGGGCCATGCGTGCGGTGTTGCGGATGCCCTTCACGGCGAAGGGAAAGACAATGAGGCGGGTGACCACGGTCGCGCCGACGATCGTCCAGAACCATGGCATGCCTGTGGAGACTTGCAAGGCCTCCATGCCCCATTGACAGAGCCCGACCGGCGTCCAGCTGGCGAGGCCCATGGCAGCAAGGTCGCCATATTGTAGAGGGGTAATCTGCGCAACAGTGTCGAGCGCGCTGCTGGAGAGAGTGGAGGTAGCATCCGGAGCAATGCCAGAAACGGGCGCCGCATCGAAAGCGTTTGTTGACTCTACGAGCTGTGCAGCTTCGGCAGGCGGCTGGTCGAGGATGACATCGGCAGCCTCGCTCTCTGGCGTCGCCACAGAGGATTGCGGAGATGTAGTAGCTGTAGATTCGGCACTGGAGCCTTTTGAGGACCAGAAGCTGCGGGAGCTACCTGGCAGGGAGTACAGACCTGTCCGCGCAGCTGCTGGCGCCACGCGCTGTCCTACGCGGTCAGAAAGCATTCATCCAACGCTACTGACGTGCTTACCTGAACACTTCCAAGCGACAGCGATCGGACATGGGACGCGGACGCGAAATGGCGGGACAACCTTCAATAAGCAAGGTCGAGTGAGTTCTGTATCACGTCGGAGGGGTTGTTATACGCACCGAGAGCCCACACTAAGAAGCCCTGACCTGCCTCCAACACAATGTGCGCCCCGCAGAATCATAATGCCAACGTGAAGGTGAGGGTTGAAGAGAACGTCCAAACTTCAAGTCCCGCCTGCCGCCGCGGGATAGGCGCGAGACGCCCGGGGGAAAGACTGCAGAGGCGCCCATCCTCTTTCTCCGACCAATATACGAGCCATTTGGAAGAAAATATTTAGTCCATAGATCCTCTAACGACTGACAAAAGGTGCAGAGCAGAAGGTGATACAGCAAGAAGCATGTAATACATACAGCGTCCGGTTAGGCCACGCCATTACGTGACTGACCTTCGCTATCCCTCCTCAACATCGGGCTAGCAAGTCCTCGCTCGATCCGACTCTCGTCCGTCACTGCGCGCGGTATCTCCTGCGCGTGGGACTCCTGCTGCACCGGCGGCGTCCCAGAGTAGCGTGGCGAGCGCGAGGGCGTATGTGCGTTCGTGAGGTCAACTTCGTTCCCCTCGTCGACATCCTCGTCGTCGGACTCCCCCACAGTCGAGAAGCGCCCGCCGGGCGTGCCTAGGCCTGAGGCGCGGCGCGCCTTGCGTGCGTGGAACGTCCGGCTCGCCGTCGCATTCGAGAAGAGCGGAAGTAGGTACCGCTCGTCAAGCGCCTGGAACCACTTGCCGTCCTCTGACGTCCCACCTGCGGTCGGTGCGGCACGCGACGAAGATGCTTGCTTTCCGCCTGGAGACGGGACGTCGCCCGCCGCGGCGGGCGCAAGTGGCAGCACTTCGACGTCCGAGTCGTAATCCGACGATGCTGCAGAGAATATCGCATTGTTGTGAAGAGGCGAATTGTCAGCCTGGCTTGGTGGTTGTAGCTGCTCGGTGCTTGATTGCCATAGTGTATACCAATGTTCGTACGACCCTGGCGGATAGCTGCCGCTTGCTGTGCAGCCATGTATCCGTCGTCTTCGTCAGTGTATCCGCCGGCCCAACGGTTGGTCCTTCGTCGGCCATATCCAAACCACCCAGTACGGGCAGTTCCTCTTCGTCACTGCTGCTTGCGGCATCGTCTTCGACACCAGTACGTATACCGAGGACTTCGAGCATGTACGCAGTGGTGCCACCGAACATGATCACCGTGAGCACAACCACAACAAGAACGGTCGTCCGGAGCGTTTGCGCGTTGTCACCCTTGAATCCAGCGGCCAAGGCGACGCCGACCGCACCGCGAAGGCCGGCCCAGAATAGCATCATTTGGTAAGAATGAGGGAGCTCTTCACTGCGCTGTCCACGTGCATGACGATGGAAGAAGTTGATTGCTTCTGAGAGCGGGAAGACTGCCGCGTAGCGCGTGAAGATGACGGCGACAGTGGTGATGATGACGAATAGAGGCTTGAAGTAGTTCGTCACCTTGGTCGATGACGGCGGACTTGTGAAAAGGGAGAGACCAAGGTAAATGAAGATGAAGTTCTCGGAGAGCTGTGCGAGGGTCGAGAATATGTACTTGGTCGTGCGCTGCGTTCGTCTTGACATCGTATGATAGGCGTAATGCTTCAAAGTGATGCCACAGAACAGCAGCGAAACGATCCAGACATAGACAAGCCATTCGAGAAGAAATAGCAAGTGTATGCCGACAGAGCGACCAAGCAGGACTCGATGCCGGGATAGTGTGACAGTGAGGAATGCTTGAGAATGAGCGACATCGCCAGACCAAAGATAACCCCTAAGGCCATGGATATGCTGAACGAGAGCAAGAAAATCCCGATACCGTGGAAGATTGACCCGACGTGTATTTCGCTACCGTGAAACTGGGAGAGTGTCCTGCTCTGCATGAATGCACCGCGACCAACTCAAAAGAATGGCGATACGTACTCGTACATGACGATACTGACAGCATCGTTGAGTAAACTTTCGCCGAAAATAATGGTGTAGAGCTTCGGGTCGACCTTGTACTGGTTGAATATGGCAAGGATAGTCACTGGGTCCGTGGCTGACAGCGTAGAACCGAACGTCAAACATTCGATGAGCGAAAGTTCAAGTGATTCCAAGCCAAGGAACGAGTAGATGTACACGAGCACTCTACACTGCATGTGGTAAGTAGCATGGCGAACCGGGATGGCTTAAGGACGCACCCGACTCCCACAGCAGATATCATTGTTCCCAGAAATGCGAACGTCAAAATCGAGCCGAAATTGCGGAAGAAATTCTCCTGCAGCCACAAGATTCAGAGGGCGCTGCGCAGCTGAAGCGTACTGACGCACCTGCTTGAGCTCATATCCGGAGTTGAGAATGATTGGCGGTAGCAAGAGATTGAAAAATAGAGTATGTTTGAAGGTCTGCACGAGTCGTGTCAGGATGCCTCCACGTAATGCACGCACAGCGCCAGCATATGGAGCATGAGCACGACGAACATACCAGGCTTCCGACTCACCAGCATTTCACGAATCATCGTTCCTGGCGCAAGGCGCACGACCAGCCCCACAAACATCCCCGCAAAGATGGCGACGAGCGTTTCATGTATGAGCTTTATGCGTTTGATTTGCAGATAGTACGATGTCCATAGCGATAGGATGAGGAGTAGGCAGACGAGGAACAAGGACCATGACGAGTAGTACTCTTCCTCCTCTGCGATGGGCGCCGCGGACTCTGACGGGGCTTGGAGAATGGTTGCCGTGGGGACATCCCAAGACGCCATAGTGCACGAGCGAGACTATGAAAGTGGATGGAACCTGACGGCGGGGTGAGTTGGCGGTGTTGGCGGCAGCATGCCCGCACTCACTCTACAGAGATTGGCGCTGTCCTCGTCACTGATGGTGATTCGGACGTTTTTCGAGGGAGAGTACGGGCCAAACTATGACCACAAGAGCCGTGCAATGGCGAGGACAGGGGAACAGGGCATCCGCCACTTCGGTGGTCGCACGAACGGAGGGTGACGCTGGGTGCAGACGCTTGTTGAGACCAGACGGTGTTGATGCGCCCGCTACCCGAAGAGGAAACATGCCAAAGTGCAGCCCGACCAACTACGACATGTTCTTTCACGTTACACAGACTAGGATGCTATTACGACTCTACGACTGTACCCATCGCCGTTACGAATGAAATATTCTTTTCCCTCATCACAATCTCCAGCGTCTGGGTCCACACCAAACGGCGATCGGAAGGAGTGTGCAGCGACTTCGAACTGAAAGTTACGAGATGCAAGCCAACGAGTCTCTTTCCGATGTGTAAAAGGGTCTTCAGACAGTTCTCCATGTCTTCTACGGAAGGAACGCTGATTTTGGTCCGATAAAGACTCAAAGTGCCCAGGCCGCGCCGATGACACCACGAAGAGAGTGCGTTGAACGACGCATGGTCCAAAACGCAACTGCGCAACGATACCTGCTGGATTTCTCCTGTTGTCTCTGCAGTATACGATTCTGCTAGCTCTGCAAGCAGCGTAATAGCGGCGTTCTTTTGGAATGTGAAGTTGCGTAGCGTAGGCAGGCGCACAAGCGCGCCGAGCGAAAGGTCCGCGCAGAGTCGCTCGCTGCAGTCAACGTAGATTGCGTCAAGACTCTGGAGCGAGGGGCGCAAAATATTGAAGTGACTCGCCAGCTGTGAGCCTGGCGACATAGGAGCCTCGTGTTCTGTGACTTGCCAGTGTAGGACAAGGTTCCGGTCTCCCCCCTCTGAAAATCCCTCCACGGTGCTATCGATGCAGTATGTCAGGCCGTGGACATACTCTGCCTCCACCGTAAGCCTGGAAAGAGCAGAGAAAAATAACGGAGGAAGGGCATGTCGAGAGACGAAAGCAGACGCGCAGCGTGCGGATGTAACGGAGTCTGCGTCGATGTAGAAAATGCGGACGGAAGGTGCAGCGATGGAGCTAAGAACGTGGTAGATGAAGCTGCCCGGCATGTGGAGCTTGATGGTATGTAGTTGCTTCATTTCGATCCGCGGCAAGTCTTTGGGCGTGTCTACGGTGTCCAGGAATTCTGGGCACCATCCTGCGATCTCAAGGACCTCTAGACTCGGCAGAGCCTCCAGAACTGGGCGTACGCCATCCGCTGGCGAGAAAGCCAAATGGCAGTCCTGCATGGTAATCACTGTAAGATTCTTGAGGCACTGGGGAGTCCAGGGGAAGTACAAGCCCTCGAGGCGCAGGCGACTCAGCTTCGGTGCGGAGTCGTTGAAGAGAGGCCCGTCGAACCTGAGAAGATCTTCTGCGTCTGGATTGGTAAACATGATATTACAAGCTACCAATGAAGGAGCAGCTGCGCCTCGCAAGAGAGTGTCGAATCCTCTGTTCGACAGTTCGACGGTTAAGTCTGCGACATGGGGAAGATTCGCCGATATAAAATCCAGAGCGAGATTCTGCAGGAGGTGACCAGTTTCCGACTTAGAGAAGTAGGCTGTATCATCATAACAGGGCTTGAAGACTACAGTCAGTGGAATTCCCTGCGCTCGTTGCCGTAAGTATTCGAGGTGAGACTGTGTTCGTGAACCCGTGATGCTGATGCGACTCCACAGCAAAGGGGAGTGAAAGGCAATCTCCCGCCAGTGTGCACAGACAGCGGACAAAATAAGGGCAGGATGGGGTATGCGATCGTCTTCGAGGTGAATCGATGCCGCGTTGCACAGGTCAAATACGGACTGAAGGATCTCTACGGGCAGCTTGTTAATGTCGGCGCACGAGTTCCATCTCTTGCGGACGGCGGCGCGGACCCTATCGAGCTCCCGCTCGCCATCTCGAAGGCGAGAACGCAAGCGTTCGACAGTAGATAGCTCGAGGTCGCAATGTTGGCGAAGTGCCATGCTCCCGGACCTGGAGTTCGTCACATCCGAGAGCATGTCAGCATTGCTGCGGGCAGAGAGCGACATGTTCAGCAAGCTACATCAACGGAGCACAGGCTTCTCACCTTGTGACAGAGCAATCGTGAGCAACACGAACAAAAAGCTCGATGGCCTGGTCGACGTCGTAGATGGATGTCATATTCAAGTCGCGCCGGCGATTACCGCGCATCAATCAGAACGGTCATGCTAGGTGCACTGAGTGATATTTGCATGCACCTCTCCGGTCTACGTACTACGCACTTCGTACAAGGACAGTACAGTCTACAATTCGTCCTAGCACTTAAACTAGATCCCAGTTGAAAGCTGTTTGTCTCGTCTCGCAACAGATAAGAGTATATCGAGTGCGGGATCCATCCGAGTCGCCATAATTACGACGAAGCTGGCACTCCTGACCATCATCGGAGCAGTGAACGCAGGGTGGAAAGCCCCAGTCAACGTCCAAATTTGAGATGCCATGATTAATCCTCCATCGCACCTGGGTTTGTGGCATCGAATGTGACTCCTTCGGAACGCGAGCTTACGTGAAGACGGTCCAGGATTGCTGCGACGATACAGCTTCAGCAGTGTCTTGAGGTCGCGGTCCGCCAGTGTGCAATGGCGGATAATAATCTCTTTCAGAGATCCCCATTCCCTCGCTATAATTTCGCCTATTCCGTTGGGATCTGCTGAATGAAGTTCGTTCATGAGCGTGCCGAATGCATCTCTGCCAAGGATAATGCTCTCGAGCGACGGATGTAGCTCCAGAGGATGGGTTGTACGGATGCAACTGTACGCCAACGCGTACACACGGACGAGATGACGAGCGCGGGATGCGGGACGTTCTTGTTCTGCATGTATTCCGACGTCCACGTGAAGAACTCGAATATTCTCCGCAAAGTTTCCACTGGAAGGCGGCCTAGCGCAGCCTCGGCGTTACATCCACTGGCGATGTGAGCATGCATGCGCCGCACTTCTCGTGCTGCGTCTTGCAAGTCAAAGAGTAGTCTGTCACCGGCTTCCGGATGTGCCTCTGGGAAACAGCTGAGCGGGTCAATGCAGAGCAACTAGATGAGTAAGACAGACATTTCTATGAACGAATACTTACTCTGGGTGGAGACTCCATGCTTATACCGGACGAAGATACGTGACAGTAGCCTCGGCGACATCAAAGGTGGTGATCATGTTCGCATTGAGACTAAGCGCGGAGTATGTTCATGTTGATAATCAGCGTCGTCAAATGATAGACTGCTGTGACACGATTCGAGGTTGGACTTTGAGTGAATACTGCCTCTATGGTCAACAACAGACGTCTGGACTCGGAGCTATACTAACATGTGTAGCGGGTAAAAAGTCATAAAAACACGCTGACAGCAGGATTTGAACCTACGCGGGCAATGCCCAAGTGATATTTGAACTAGAGTTCAAATCACTCGCCTTAACGACTCGGCCATATCAGCTTGATTCAAATCAGAGTCCAGACAATAATGGTCCCGGAGAACACCTCCTGGTCCTTTTCTCTAGGACGTGTTGTGCCAAGCTCCTCCACCTCAACCGTGTCTGTAATCCAGCGTCCAGTATTTTGAGAGTAACTAATACATTTACGCTGTGTGATGCCTTTTTTGACAGATCAGACTGGCGAAGGACGATAGAGGCAAACGTGCGTGGAAGTCACCATCTGCCTGCCCTAAACTATGACCGCAATCTCCATAAAATTTGAGATCGATGTCTACGCGCTCACCACACTCACTCCCCTGCACAATGTCTGTCGATTTCGCTAAGCTCGAGGCCCACCTCTCTACCCGCTCCTACGTTGAGGGGTGAGTACTTTCTCCTACTCTTTTGTGCTTGCAGTTCTTTCTGTGAACGTGATGAACATAACGCTATGGTCCGTGTTTCCAAGAAGCGACTAGACACCGCTGCTCCAATATGCCGACACCTTTTTACCTAGCCTTCTGATTCTTCCTGCAAGCTTTGCGCATTGAATACGACTATTTTACTAACCTTAGTCTCCAGGTACACCGCGTCCCAGGCTGATGTCGCCGTTTTCAAGGCTATCACCTCTGCCCCGACGCGTCCCTCGTCAGCGTGAACCGGTGGTACAACCACATCAAGTCCTACGAGGCCGAGTTCGACTCCCTCCCCGGCTCCAGCGCGGCTGGCGAGGCCTTCCTTGGCGGTGCCTCTGCTCCTGCTGAGAAGAAGGAGGAAGAGGATGACGATGAGGTCGACCTCTTCGGCTCTGACGAGGAGGAGGACGCCGAGGCCGAGCGCATCAAGGCTGAGCGTGTCGCGGCCTACAACGCGAAGAAGGCCAACAAGCCCAAGGTCGCTGCCAAGGTTCGCATTTTCCCTTCGCTCCGTCTCGCGTGTAGCACGTCCCCCATGTATATATGTCTGCCTATGAACATTGCGTTGACATACCTGTTCGAATAGTCCGTTGTCACCTTCGAGGTCAAGCCCTGGGACGACGAGACCGACATGGTCGAGCTCGAGAAGGCTGTCCGTTCCATCGAGATGCCCGGTCTCGTCTGGGGTGCGTCCAAGCTTGTCCCCATCGGCTATGGTATCCGCAAGCTGCAGATCACCCTCGTCGTCGGTGCGTAGAAATTTAAACCTTTTACTACCCGCTATTGTCGCTTACGGGCTTGTTGCGCTTTGCAGAGGACGAGCTTGTCTCGCTCGACGAGCTCCAGGAGAAGGTCCAGGAGTTCGAGGACTACGTGCAGTCCACCGATATTGCTGCCATGCAGAGTGAGTACCCTTGTCGTTCTGGCAATGTAGCGTGTTATTCACGACGTGCTTGCAGAGCTCTAAGCTTGTACAACGCCTTCCATCTGTTGTATCGTTCGCTGTCCGTCGTCGGGTCTCGTTGCTGTAGTAGAAGTCACCTCATGTGTAGCTGGAAATAAAACAAGTGTACTACTAGACAACATTGTGTGCCCTTTTGTGAAATCTTGCTAGAGCCGAGACCTGACTCTGCCAAGAGATGGCGGCTCGGGAACGCCGCGTGTGTTAGCCGCTTTGAGTTTGGATGTGTTTGGCTGCTGGGCGCCTTGGCAACAAACAATCAAATCTGGGTCAAGCACCCTCGCCCCGACGCTGAACGCTTTCTTTCCTCAACGTTCATATCCCCTTCCCGTCGTCGTCGACACTAAGAACACGTCCACTCCTTAACCTTCACGGTGTACAGTCAGAAATGAAGTCCTTTGCCGTGCTCTCCCTCCTAGCCACCCTCGCTCTGGCTCAGAGTGTAAGTCGCCAGAAATCCGCGCCCGCGAGACATACTCAATTGTTTTCCCTCCGCAGTCCATCCCCACGGGCATTAGCTCACCCTGCTCGTCTTTCTTGACGCAGCTTGACAGCGATAGCAGCCTCTCGTCATGCACGAGCTCCCTCATCTCCGCCACCCAGTCCTTCGGCCCGGTGGTAGCGGCAGCTCATCCGCGTCTCAGGTCAGCTCCGCACTCGACAGCCTCTGCGGAAGCTCCTCTTCCTGCTCCGAGACCGCTATTCGCAGCACCCTCGCCGACTTCTACAGCGCATGCCAGGCCGAGCTCACGTCCAACCTCAACAAGCAGGTCCTCGAGATCTACGACGTCCTCTACACCCTCATCCCCATGCGCGACGCCACCTGCTCCAAGGACGACAGCGGCAACTACTGCGCGACCGAGATCACCGGCTCCGCACCATCCGCGTCCTCGCTCTATTCGAGCAACGGCCAGCAAGTTGTCACCCCCAACTTTGACACCCTCCAGAGCAGCAATGCCGCCTTCCTCTTCCTCACCCGAGCCTCAGCTCTGACAAGCTCTGTGTGCCCTGCACGCGCAGCATCATCACCTCTTACATCTCCTTCGAGTCCGACATCTCTTACGCGCCCGGCCTCCCGAATAGCATCCTCCTCGGCGGCCAGTCCGCCCTCTATGAGGCCGTCCAGAACACCTGCGGCGCCAGCTTCCTCAGCGGTGCAGTCCAGGCAGCAGGCTCCCTTTCCGGTGGCGTCATCAGCCAACACAAGAGTGGCGCCGCGCCCCGCGCGAGCGGTGCACACGCTGGCGGCATCGCTGCCGTCCTCGGTGCCGTCACCGTCGCCATGGCCGCCCTCTAAGACGGGAACACGAGGAGCAGGAAACGGTCTAGGGGTCGATGAGTTGATGCTGTTATTTTTATTCTGCGCGTTCTCTCCCGTTGTTTTCAGAGCCGTATACCCCCCACGCACTTGTTCTATCCTAGGCCCCTTTGCAATCTCGTGTTTATAATCGTTGTCGTGTTGTAAGCTGCGGACTGAGATTGCTTATCCAGTATAAGGTAAGCTTTGCTAGTCACACGCAAGACCAGGCGGTGGGGCAGCGTCAGTATGCTGATAAGGTTGGCAAAGATGACCACCATCCACGACGTGCAGAAAATCCTCGAGAGTTTGGTTCAGGCCATAAAGGCGTGCCCAACCCAGTTCAGGTGAGAGTCTGTTCGAAACAACTGGCTCTAATTGATTGCGACGGACATAGTGATGGCAGCGTCGAACTTACTTGCGACGCGGCTCTAGCCACAACAAACTACCTATTCGCTCTCTTGGAGGAGGCAGTGGACGAAAGTCAGACGTCTCCACGCCGCCGCATCCATGAGGCTTGTGAATCCTCATTCGAAGCTGGATCCGAGGCCAACACCGCATCGATGTCCGCCTCTCTTGCTGACGTCGATGAGGCGACAGAGACAATAATCTGTGCCCTACAACAGCGTGAAAAATCCTATGTCGGGTACGCTCTTTGCTTCCACGTTGAGCTTCGAAACATCATCTCGAAGCTGTGCGAGGCAGCAGCGGGGCAACGAGTCAAGGAGATAGTGCTGCAGAATCGTGACTTCGATGCCCCCACATTACAACAATTCTTCTTGTTGTGTCGTCGGCGCGGCGTTCGCACTCTAACCCTCTCTCGCGCCGTGTACAGGTTCTCTCTAGAGAGGACATGGCGCACAATCTGCAGGTGATCTTGGCATTGGCAGAGACCACTTCATGGCGATGTTTTTTGTGATCTAAGCTTCGATCTTGTGCCCAACACGGACTTGGGCACCGACGACGAATAGTCGGGCTCAGCATTTAGAAGGGCTGAGTCGTTTGAATGTAGATCCGCGAGTGCATACTATTTGAGGGAAAGATGGGTGTTTACAACGCGTAATTATTACAGTGTACAGTAACACCCAAGCTCCTGAATTGATAACCAGGTCCGACCTCCTATAGGAAGATCATCAAAGCATCTTATCTTGTCTGTGTTGACACATGCATGTCCTAGCGCTTAGTGGCTCAATGGAGTCGAACACGATTACCACCCTCGCTGTTGCCGAGGCTACCACCACTTACCTTCGTTTTGTGAAAGCATGGAACTTTCATTCAGAGTAGGCGCACCTCTATATGTTTTCGAAGCTGAGCTCATGCCCTTACCCGAAGTGATCCGCTCAGCCTGTCCCCAAATGCACATTTGGAGACGGTGGATGCTTTGCTCTTGGACTTGCAAGAAGCGGTGCAGCAAGCGCGGCGCATACGTGCTCGCGTAGCTGCAGGACGCAATGCGGAGACCGCGATAGGCCGTCTTCCGGTGGAATTGTTGCAGAAAATCTTCGAGCACCATTCGCAACTATCGGAGTACATGCAATACAGCTTCAGGAAGCCGAGGAAGGGCCAGCCCGATTTGCAGAAGGTCCCCCATCCCGCATTCATTGTATCATACGTGTGCGCGCGCTGGCGCACCGTAGCACTCGGCCACCCTTCACTCTGGAGTTGTATCAATGCCCTGGCCTCCTCATCTCGGCTTCTCGACGTTTTGTGCGAACGGGCTCGCGACCATCCTTTGACTGTGACGTACATGATCCGTAACCAGCTGATTGATACACACATACCTCATGCCCATATCGTTCAGTTCATCTCGAATAACCTGTACAGAACCAAAGACCTCACCCTTCGGCTTACAGATCGCACGGCCACACTGGGTCGTCAGCTTGAGGAGCTAGTGAGCACTGTCCAAGCCCCGTACTCGAACGCTGCGCCATCCAATGCGGCGGCGAATACTCACACAAGAACTGAACGGCCTTTCGTTCGGCGGGTGTACTCCACGTCTGCAGCATCTCGAGTTTCACGCCACCAAGTTACGTTGGCACAGGCCTTGTTCAGCGATCTGACGTCGCTCGTCATCACGCATAGTCGCGTCATTTTCATGGACGAAAGGAGGTACGACTGGCCCTCAAAGCATCTCCTGGACTGGAACTCATGGAACTCCAAGCGAGGTTCCAGACTAACAAGGAGCTCCTTAATATCATCCCGGAGCCGCCTGTTGATTTGCCGCACTTGCACACGATCAAGCTCGCCATGACTCCAGTCGTGACGCATGCCCTTCTTCCATCCATTCACGCACCCTCGGTTCGTCTCCTCGAAGTCGACCTAGGCATCGTCGATGTCGACGTGTCTGCCGCTTTGCTCTATCAACGAGTCGTACTTCCCGCCGCGCCCCTCTTCCACGTCACGCGTCTTGTCGTCGAAGTGAACGTAGGGGAGCAATGGGCGGAGGGAGAGCTGCTATCGAGGGTTTCGACAGATGCCACCGCTCGTTCCTGCTCAAATGGCACGGTCCACGCAATTCTTCGTTTGACGCACAGACCCTCCTTCCTGTCCTCCACGACATTCTCCATCGTCGCGCCAGGACCGAATTGGTCTCACTTGCTCTTCAATCGGACTGCGATATCGAAGGTCACCCGCTCGACGCATTGATTCCATTCCTCCACGTCCTCCCTCACATCACCCTCAAGGGCGCAATCGCAGACAGGGTAGGAACTTATGTCCTCAACGGAGTGAAGACACAGCCCAATTCGTGGCTGCTCCTAGAAGAGCTGGTCTTCGAGCAGTGTTCGCTGCCAGGCGAAAATATCAAATCCTTGCTAACGCAGAGCTGTCTCCTGGATCCTGGTACCCGACTGCGAGTCGCGCTCGTCAACGTCACCGTAGAGGCAGAATCGCCGCTTGTCGCAGACACGCTCCAGCAACTTATCCGCGACGCACAGAGAGATGGCACAGCTTTACAGTGTAACGATGTTGCGTTCCGTTGTCACGGTCCCGAATAAACATCCACTGCGTGTTCTGTAGCGGTACATGTGTCCTTGGATCGGTAGCACGATGTTTCTTTCGGATTGGGTCTGCAATGTGGATCACATTCCGGTGTATATATGCAGAACCAGTGTAGTCGACTGGCATCCCCTAATGTTTACTAGTGATGCCCCGGATGCGTGCATAGCTACCTCAATAGTCTTCCTGACGCAATGGGGAGCAGTGAGGGTTTGGGGTTGTTCGTATCTGTGGCGTGTCCGCGGTGAATGTCTGCGACTTCCACTAGCAACCGAAATTGAACAAACAGTCTCCCATTGTACAGTAATCATTACGAGGAACGTTACGTATCTCAGCCAAGTGTCAGACAGGCGACAAGAACGAGGACAGAGGCAAAAGTGACAACGGGCTAAGATACGTCTGCGGTAGTCCGGCCAGAGGCTAACAATAAAATATACGTATTCCCACCAATTATGTTACGTTCCGAATATACTTAGAATATATACCACTGGAGGATAAATTAGTTAGCGTCGGGTGAGGGAGAGGAAGACGAAGGGCGAGATGCGCACAAATAGATAGACGAATCCCGATGGCGCGCTAGAGGAGGTCCGCGTCGCGAAGCTGGGTGCGAAGGATGCTTTCCCCGACTGCGAACGGGAATTAGCTGGCCATACGATCATCGGCGCACATCAGAGACGTACCGATCCCAAGCGTGAGCGCGGTGGCTTTGGTGTCCTGGCGACGGCGTCAGATGCGGTAGTCAGCAGACACGAGAATGCGGGGGCACGCACAACAACAGACGTAAGATGTACACGGAACGGCCGCAGCGCGGTAGCGTGGACTTGGCGATCTCCTTGAAGTGTGTGGCAAAATCTAGGCGTCCGTCAGCACGGAAAACGGAGGATGTCGTGAAAATGGCTTACATTGGGCGACCGTCTGCAGGTCGTTCTTACGGTCTCCGAAGCTGGGCACGTAGTCGCGCACCCGGACACCGCTTTTGAGCTTCTTGTCCACTGCATATAGTCAGGAACATCAACTGCACGAAACCAGAAAAGATGACTCACGCAGATCGCACTTGTTCAGGAACAGGATTATCTGCGCTTTGTTAAGGAGCTTGTTCGAACATATCATCTTCCAAAGCTGGTAGCTGTCCTCGAGCCGATTCACCCGGCGGTCCTCGGCAAGCTTTTCGTCGAAACAGCTTATGGGCGCGAGGAAGATGATGGCGTCGCAGTCGTCAAAATACGGGAACCAGGCCGCACGCTGCGTCCGCGAACCCCCGACGTCGTACAGACACCACTCTGTGCCAGCAGCTGGGCCTACTGCAGAGTCAGTGGGGTGGTCGAGGGGGTAGAGCTGCTACGCACCTGTCTCGAAGAGTATCCGATGTTCCTGGACGCCTAGCGTGCGTAATCGGGAGCGAACAACGTCATCATCTGAAGGCGTGTAGTCGCGTCTTGCAATTCGATTCACGTCTCGTTCATGCAGAAAGCTGACGGACCAAAATATTCAGCCATCGATGCAGGTTTAGAGGACGGGAACTCACAAGCCGGCAGGAGGTCCAGCCGCAGCTTGCGTCTCCTGAGCATCTCCTGGACGACGTCGTCCGCCCAGAGGGCCTTGATATCCTCCGCACAGCTGGTAAGAACCTCGCCCGTCTCCGTGTCCTCGTTCTGCCCCGTCGCTTGTTGTGGTCGGGCGATCGCTTGCCCGGCCGCAGGGACGATTTCCAGCCGGCGTTGGAGCGCACGAAGAAGTCCTGCATCCGAGACCGCACCTCGCCACCGGAGCGCTGTGCAGGCCAGTCCGATGCGCCGAGCCGAGCCTGCAGGTCCTCCTGCACGCTGCGCAAGGGCGCAAGGCGCAGCTTGAGGAGGCGGTGCCGCTCGGTGAAGCGTAGCGGGGTGGTGGACGTGGTAGACGGCCGCGATGGACGCGAGAGGTCGTCGGAGTCACTGCCGCTGTCTTCACTCGTGGACGTGCTCATCTCCTGGCTGAGGAGGTCGAGGATGATGGTGACATGACGGATAAGGTTGAGCTGGATGACTGTCTTCCATGCGAGACGTTCCTCTGCCCAGGCGTTCGCGGCATAGGCCAGCTGGAAGTCTGCTCAGGGGCAGGCAGTCAGCGTCATAGTGAGCCGCAAGGAAGCGTTCTTACTCTTCAGCGTCGTGGATTTCCCTACAGAAGGATATCAGTTGTCGCGGAACTTCGGAGAAATGCCGCAGGGACGAGAAGCCCTCGCGGAGCCGTCACAGGAAGTGAGAAGCAGAAGCGTGGAATTCGCAGTGTCCATCCAAGCGGCGTCGCGCATGTCGGGTGCGTCGCCATTGCTTCCTGCAGTCCCGTTGCGCCTGGCGTGGCGGCGAGCTGAACTCGAACATGCTACTCACCGCTCTCGCTCTGACCCAGCAGCAGAACCTTTATCGGCCTCTTCTGCTTCTTCAGCGCAGCCCCCTCCCTCCTGAGCTGCTCGTCAATCTCCTCGCTGACCCGCCGTGCGCGCTCCTCTTCCTGCAGCCGCTGCGTGCGCTGGGCTTCTGTTTCGTCGTCAGGTGGTGCAAGCGCGAGAGCGAGAGGATCTATGTCTGTAATGAGACCCATGCCAGCTGGCGGGCAGGTCCGAGAGTGGAGGCGAGGGTGGTAAGTGCAGGACAAGCCGGGCGATGCGGGCAGCTGTCAATGGTGCTAGCGGCAATGGGCGGCTGTCCCTGTTTGATTGCGACTGACGGCGGGTCGATTAAGCGAATCAGTACGGTATGTTTCACAGATAGAGGCGAGGCGGTAGACAGAGCAACATATTACAGAAATATTCCTGTCGAATATCCTGGACGATGAGACGCAGTTGTCTCGGAAACGGCCTCCCTTGATCAAGACGCCCGCCGACTACACGACACCTTCACCCCGATCGGCAACTCTTGTGGCCAGGCACCTCCAACGTTGTCGACGAGGCCCAATGAAAGGCGTGCCGCACCTGCACCATGATGAGAGCTGCAATATACGATAATCAGTGGCGCACGGAGAGGACCTTCTCGTGCACAAGGCACGTCCATCTCCGCTGCGACAACCAGACACGCTTCGGCTGGGTGGGATGAACATCCGGCGCAGGCAGACAAATGATGTGCGTGAACGTACGCCCACCGTACGCCACAGGTTTCACGCTGAGTGCCTCGCGTCATATCTTTGTCGTTTCTTAGTAGAAGATGTGATCAACCCATGCGACGTCAACGTCAAGAACAAGTCGTTTTACCTCTCACACGTCGGACACGCCCAGGGCCGCAAGCTTTCGCAGAAGCTTACAGAGGCAGGTCGTTCCCATGCTCGTGGAGATTCCGAATTGCAAGGGAACCCTTTGGCGCCACGCACGGGGGCGAGGCGCTAACCTACTCCCCTAAGCGTGGACGACGAGCACGCCAGCAAAACGTGCGATGGCGAAGGGACACCACTACTACCAGTACGTCTCTGGGCCCGCCACACGTCGAGCCCGCACTGACACCTTCAAGTGGACAGCGTTCGTATTCATTCTATCCACAAGATGTGAACGAATTGGGTAGGCCCCTGACAGCGCACTCGCGTCCATCACTGCCCAATCGCTGATGGTCTATTCCACCCATGCAGTCGAAGTTCGCGCACGCCAGAGGACGTTTGATGGAGCATATGGTCGGAGCGCGCTAGGCACGCTGGGGTACGCTTTGACAGTGCTGCGCTTGTTTGACAAGCGATTCTACAACAGTACGTGACTGTTTGTCCACGATAACCTTTGCCTGACCATCCGACACCCGTCTACCAGTCGGAATCGTGTACACCGTCTTGTCAGGCATGATCTACATCGTCGCTTTCATGCGCCAGAGGCACTCGCTACATGACTTTGCAGACAGCTACTGGGCGCATCCGTCCATGGATAATCCCATCCGCACCGTCGGGCAGACTGGCAAGCGCATCTTTGGAAGGCCATTTGTGACAGCTGGGTGGATTGTAGTTTCGCTAGCCGTCGTGGTAGCCGCAGTAGAGATCGGCCTGTTAGTACTGATCTTCCAGGTGTGATACCATCGTCAGCTGCACCGTCGTATCATCCAGCTTTCACTGCATCCACCCTGCCCGGAGTCCATTAGAGAACAGTTTAGCTAGACGTAATAATATTTGTACTATATCTAATCATGAAGAGTCATGTCTCTCAATACCTGCGTGCGGTCGAAATTCTCGTGGTATCAGGAGCGCCTATTCGCATTGCTAGACATGACCACCATCCACGACCTACGCGAGGCAGTCGAAAACGTTGCCCGCATCACGGATGCTTGGGGGAGCAACAGAAACAGGTGAGTCGATCTCAGTTCGACATGTATACTGAGCTCACCGCGTCAAATCCACCACAAAAGCCTGGATGCGGAAGCGGTCAGCTCGCTGAGCGATGCGGACATCTGCGACATCGACGCCATTGTAGCTCGCTTCAGTGCCGCACAGAAGAGACTACATTGCATTCGTGTGGATCTCCTAGCGGCCGCCAACTCCGTTCGTCCAGTGAACCAACTTCCGGACGAGATCCTGCGTATGGTATTCGCACATCACGCTTATGACGATGGCTATCTATACGTATTCCGAGGCCATAATGTTCCCCATCCAACATCGATCCTTGCCTCTGTTTGCTCTCGCTGGCGGGCGTTGGCCCTAGGTGACCCCGCCTTGTGGACTCGAATCAACGTCACAACTTCCACCTTTCAGCTGAGTACCTTGCGCACGCGGTTTGGGGAGCTGCCATTATACTTGGCCTATCGCAGACAGTCTACATGCTCCACAACCAAGGCCTGTCCTTCCTACAGCATACGTTCACACAGGTGAAGTCCTTGGTCCTGGACGATCTATCGCTGTACGATTCAGATCCTGTAACGGAGTTTCTCATGGACGGGTATGCACCGCGGCTCGAGGAATGCGTTGCTTTCTCGCAGGGGCTGACTGGAGTCAACCATTGTTTGCTAATGGCGCCCCCGTTTACGCCACCTCGAACTCATTGGAATCACACTTCCATGGAGCAAGCTTCTCTTCAAGAACTTGTTGACGTTGGTTGTGACATCGGGGCAGATTGTTCTGCCAATCGGTATGGATATTTGCGACGTTCTCCGTGCCTCACCAGGGCTAGACATACTGCAACTTGAGATCCCCATAGGGACCTCGACGACACCTGGCGAATGTGTACGCTGTGAACACCTCGCCGTGTGAGTCCCGGGCTTCGCTTGCCAATCTACGCATATTGCGACTCCGACTACCACTTCCATGTATCCTTCACATCTTCTCGTCCATCGCCATGCCTTCGGTTCGCATCTTAGAGCTTCGACTACCTGCAATCTCCAATGACGACGAGTCGCGTCTACTCTCATCATTGTGTAGTCCTGGTATGCCCTCCGATGCTGTCTTCCAGGCCATCACGCATTTCAAGGCTGTTCTGGCCGTCAGGACTCACATCTGCATCCCATATTTCAGGGGTTCGCAGAGGATGGGTCGGTGGTCTTTTTCCTGGAATGGGAAGACATGACGTCGTATCGCGGCTCGGATGTACCTGCAGTCCATTCCGTCACATCAAACCTTTGCGAAAACTACCTCGCACCGACAATCCGCAAGCTCACGCTCGAGTCAAGCTTCCACGAGTGCGATCACCCACTCATGCCGTTGCTACACCTCCAATCGCTCCGCGCCCTGACCCTGAAGGGCCACAGGCGCGCCGCTGTCCTCTGCGCCGAGTTCCTCCTCGAGGCCGCTCTTGCTTTGCCCCCAGAATTGGATGAGCTGGAATTGCGCGAGTTTTCGCTCGACGCGGACGCTCTCGCAGCCCTCCTTGAGTGGAGTGCAAGCGCCGGACATGCCC
Organism: Phanerodontia chrysosporium; assembly: GCA_001910725.1. Taxonomy (NCBI): domain Eukaryota; kingdom Fungi; phylum Basidiomycota; class Agaricomycetes; order Polyporales; family Phanerochaetaceae; genus Phanerodontia; species Phanerodontia chrysosporium. Next base: position 364,287 of record MJGA01000027.1, read on the forward strand.
TGTCAACAATCAGGCTTGTGGACCTTGCGTTCGATGTTGCGTCACAGGAGCATGTACGCGATGCCCTGCGCGACATGCGTCGTACTGTGACGCGAGTCGAGGCGTCATGCGCAAGCTGTTTTGAACAGCAGGTTCTGTGCAAGTGTGAACATTGCCTTGGACCCTATGTACCGTCCCTGACGACATGCCCAACCACAAACTGGGATCTGTCTCATCAGCAGTGAACTCGATGTATATCTGGCTGCTTGAACGAGTGATGTCTAAGCGACAGGTCTAAGTTGCAGTGTGGTTATTTGTAATTATGACTATTAAGATCGGCAGTGTAGTACATACAATGCAAGGTCCGGTTGGAATAGAACATGATGTTTGTCTGATCGCAAGATGATAAAAATAACATGACGCCAATGGGATTCGAACCCGCCGGCGTCTAGGTCGGTTCTCCCACTCCCTGGCTTCCTCCCTGGCCTCCTCCCCCTCTTCCTCCCTTTCTCCTCCACCTTCTCCTGTTCTACTTCACTGTCCACGACTTTCTACGTTGTTAAAACGTATACACAAAAAGACGACGCCAGCAGGATTCGAACCTGCGTCCCGGAACGGGAATTGATTTCTAATCAATCGCCTTAACCACTTGGCTATAGCGCCTTGCTAAAGATTTTACCTATTTAATACTTGTAGCCCATCACGCGCCATTGTAATTCTCTGACGGACGGCGGGTTGAGCGTATGTACAGTTTCCCCGCCCGTCTGACTGCTAGCAATGTTGTCTGGATACAGTGCACCTACTAGACTCTCATGGCAATATACTCGGGTTGACAAATGACCGCAATAAGGCAGCTTTACTAATCAAATTCAACGAAACCCTTAGAGGCCCGGGATCGCTGGGGAGCAGAAAGTACTGGCACAGCGTTGTCTGCTGCTGGCAGATGCTGACCGGGGACCGTCTAGATGCACAGATACAGGTGCTGATGTATTATGCAAACACACATGCAGACTGCGAGTCGTCATACTGACTTGAACTAGTCTTCCCTACAACGTAGCAGGCTACTGGAGTGCCTGAACGATGGGCACAGTTATTAGTACTGCTCACTTCGAGGTAGTGGACCGCACTCACCAAACCAGCAAACAAGCGCGAGTCCGCTCGCGTCTCGTAATTCTCCCGCTCCGCGCTATTGACCTTGACAACCTCGAACCGTTGCTCGTCGCCATTCCAATGAAAGACCCGCTTCACGCCCGCCCAGCGGCACCACTCGAGGCAGCGCCAGCACGGTTTGGCGTCGCCCAATCCACTCTTCGTCACGCGCGCGACATAGATGTCGGCGCCGTTGACCCGCGGGTCGCGCCGTCGCTCGTCCCAGCTCTTTCCTGGAGTCCAGAGCGGCGTTGTGCACTCGGTGTCGGCGCAGCCGCACTCGCTCTGCCTATGCGACGTGTTCAAGTCGCCGTGCCCTCCGCCTGGAGGTGAACGCGACTGACTTGATGTCTTGCGCTTCCTTTTAGACTGGAGTGGTCTGAGGGCTCCTCGAACGGACAGTGTCGCACAAGTCTGGCAGGTGGTTGCAGTCGATGTGGGGGCGCGCGTCTTGTGAAACTCCTGGTTGTTTCGGTAATTTACGCGATTTCTGCGGTTTTTGGCACGTAGCTGATCGTTCCAGGGCTTGAACCTGCGTCTTGAACGATGGAGACATGCCAGTACAGTTGTAAATCGCATGCATCTCGGCGTGCATGGATACGGGCTGTGGCGATGCCATTAGCTCGCGTTCATTGGTGACATCAGCGACCACAGACTCACCTTTCGGAGCCCGTGAGTAGCTAGCTCTCCACCGTCGTAGTGCGGACGGTGATGATTGTAACCAGTCGAGATGACCTTCCCGCCCTTGACCATGACGGCACCAAGGGTGAAGCACATCGGACTCTTTGATGCGGCCTCGACACACTGCGAGAGATAGTACTGCGACTTGTTCATGGTACCAAGTGACAAACTGTACGCTGAGTATATGATCTGTTGTTGCTTGCGGCGAACGAACAAGTTTACGGGTGAGAGTAGGATGGGATTGACTCGCAACCCCTGAACGGATTCAAACATACAGTCATGTGACGTAAGCAGTCATGGCAAGCTCAACGCGAGCGCCGGATCGTACAAAACAGGAGATCGTAGAACGGTAAGGCAAAAGCATCTCAGTCAAGCTGCAACCAAAACACGAGGGGAGTGTAGAAGGGTATCTAAGGGAAGAGGTGGAAATGTAAGAGGGGTGTGAAGGAGGTGTGCAACGGTTAAGATCGAGGTCAACCTTCTAAAAGGTCCCGCGCAACCAATATCCTGTTTGCTAATGCACCGAGATTTGCGTCTGCGATAATTACCTCCGGTGTGAGCTCGACGCCAAAAGCTTCTCGTATGGCCTTGCTGATTCGCACCGCCTGGCCCTGCGACCAGAACCTAAAGTCGTCTGGATCGCGCATGCCGTCTTCCGTGGGAGTGCTATCACCACCATCAGGGCTGGATTCGTTGGGCACCTTTCCGGCATTGTCAGTCGGAGTCCCTGTGGCTGCATCGGCAGAAGTGCCATCCGCGTCGGAAGAAGCGGAGGGGGCGGCGGGAGAAGGGGCAGCCGCATCGGCAGAAGGGACTGCGGCGGCCGCGGCCAGGGACCTGCACGAGACGGGCACGAGGGAAGGATCCGCATCAAGGGCCAGTGTGACAATGTGCGCCAGGGACGAGCGCACAGAATCGAAATCGGCGGTCGCTGGCTTTTCCACTGCGCGTCGTTATTATGTCAGAAGCCATGCCTACCAGCTGCAGGACGATCACGCACCATAAATCTCGATAGGGCCCGCCAGGCTCATGACGTTGTACTTCCCGTCATGGTGGTACCGGATCTCGTACTTGCCCGTCTTCCACGGCAGCTGGTCACCGCGGAAGACCACCTCTCCCGCTTGGAACTCGCCGCTACCTGACGGCGCAGGCGCGCCAGAGCCGAGCGGAATATCGCCGTCCCACTCTTCATTATGAACGGGGACCCACATGCCCAAGGAGGAGACTTTCGTGACTTGAGTCGAAACGTTCGCGCCAACCTACATGAAAACGGGGGTAGTGTAAGGCGGTGCCAGGAATGGAATAATGAGCATACAGACCCTGTAGATACCGATCCAGTCCTTGCGAGAATGGTTCTGTGGTGCCTTCCAACGGACCCGGATGGCCTCGCCCATATGATAGCGCAAGGTACTATCGCTGCTGGGCACGATCGAGATGCTGTACTTCGAAGTGTCGTAACGGGAAATGTCGCTCGCGACGCGTCTGCACGATCCGCGGGACGCGGTAAGTGGTCTAGGTTTTGTTACAGGCAGTGGAAGACTCACGAGATGACAAGCTTCTCACGCGATTGCTGTAAAAGAACCTTGGTTTCCTGCACGACCTCGGAGATCTTTGGCTTGGCTGCGCAGCTGTAAGCTCAAAACGCACTCGGAATAAGAAGTAAAGACACCGACACTTGGCAAGGAACTCCTCGAGCACTTCGGCAGTTTCACCATAAACTTTGTCGAAAGTGCCCTTGACCTCCTTCGCCACTCGCTTGATTTCCGGAGCGTGCCGTCCTGCACGCCTCTCGAGGAGGCGAGCGTTCCGTTGGGCGACCTTCTTGATGACCTTGACAAAACCAGCATCGCTCCTAAGCGAATCACCGTAGAGCCTCCGCATATGTGGGCTGTAAACGAGTGTCAGAAATGAGCTCATCCCGCGTACGCATTCCACACGTGGCTATAGAGCGAAGCACAGGTGAACGCTTACTTTTCGACCTTGCTCATAAACCACCACTGCGACAAGTGGCGGACAACGGCGAGGGTGAACACGAGTTTGCTACCGCTGATGAGCGCGAGCCCGAAGAACGCCGCGCCGCTGATCACCTCCGGGTTGTTCAGGTACCTTGGAACACGCGCCATCTTAGCCTACGACAAGCACGGAACGAACGCCGTGCACGCTTACCGGTATATACCGTTGTACTCAAGATGTCCGGCGGACTCCTCCATGAAGAAGTCGCCAAAGAACCAGCCTGAGCACGTGTATCAAGGCGTGTGAGGACGGTTGACTGCACAAGGAAATCGTGTAACCATACCGAATATCCCGAGCACCTCATATTGCTCCAGAGTGGCCCAAATATGTAACGCTATTAATAGCTAATCATCCGCTCAATCTTGTTAGACAGGTCTCCCGCGATAATTCGTACGACGTACCGCGCCCATCGTATGGCGTAATAATTCATTCCCGACAGTCCAGTTGTGCGGGATGGAGTACGTTTTCCAAGCCAAGCCGATGAAAGACGCTGCGTGGGTAATCAGATTTGACCGCCACAGGGAAAATGAAAGGTACTTACCGTAGGTCATGCACATGGACATGTTATAAATGGACTTCCAGTTTGAAAATGCTTCATACACTGCGCCCTTGCCGCCGTCATTGCGCGGATAGTGATAATGCTTGAGAAAATGGCGGACTAGGAACTTCCGCTCTGACTGAGCGCGGAGGACGAGGCCCAGGCCGAAAGAGTGGAACAGCACCCAGGCGAGGGTGTGCACGCCGAGAAGCGTCAGGGTCGCATTGTACGAGAGCGATGGCAAGAACGCCCAGCCCAGCACATAGGAGGTCATGAGGACGAGTTGGAAATCAGTCGCTCTGCAGTGGGTGGGAGGTCGGTCAGTTTACAAGCCGGTGACAGGCGGAGAGGCTAAGCGGGCATACATACCGGAACGGATCCAGGTTGTGGAAAATGACCATGTCCTTGCGGAAGAACTGATTGAAGAGATCATGCTGCGATACCGGAGATGCGCTGCTGCGGGGCGTGTCCGTGGTGCCTCGACCGGCCGCAGATGTGAAGCTCGCGGCTGAATCCGTTCTAGCCTTCTTCCTCTGAGTAGGACGGGTGCTCTCATGCTCGGTCTCAGAGTCATACTCGGTGTCTGGACCCTCCGTGTCTGTTCCAGTCTCGCCTTCAGTTGCCGACGGAGTTGTGGAGCCGAGGGAGACGTTAGACTGGCTGCGTGCACGCTCCTTCACGGAGGTACCGTCGCTGACTGATTTGCGGGTCGTAGCACCGAGTAGCGGAGTCCGCTGAGCCAGCAGCTTCCGTTGGCCATAGGTCCTCTCGATATCTGCACACGAGGCGAATCGATTAGAACGGGTTATTGTTCCAAGACAAAGGTACGCACGTGGGTTCTCGAAGAACACAAGGAAGCCGAACTGAGCTGCATGAGCGGCCAAACTGACAAACAGTACAGCGTAGCTGCCGACAATGAGCGAGAGACCATAGTAGCCGGCGTAGCCTGGATTGAGATGAGTAATGTGAACCAGACGTAACCAAACGATCACTGACCAACAGAGTACATCGGATGGGGCGCCAGCTCAAAAACGCCGTCGAAGACGAGAGCACCACGCTGGAAGAAGACATCACCCCAGTACCAGCCATAGTCTTTAACGACATGGTGTGCCTCTGTTTTGACCCAGAGGTTGAAGGCGATGAGAGCAAAGCCGCCGATCCACCTATCGCATGCAGTCAGTACATATGATGCTCGATACTGGAGTTGACTCGCCTCATGACATGCGTGGCAAGGGATAAACCCTCGGGAACGCGGAAGCACGCGAAGGCGAACATGCAGTATGCCACAAAATCACTGTGATACGGCACCGCAGTCAGGACACCTTAGAATCTTGCGAAATGCATTCACGCACTTCAGAAGGATAATGTCTACGACTTGACGGAAGAGCAACCAGGTGTTATATTCCAATGGCAGTTCCTAAGCAATAATGTGAGTCACAACAATGCGGCAGTTCAGCTTATGAACGCACATCGAACGAATAATCCTTGCCCATCTTGCCAGCGAGTTGTTTACGGATCCAGTCCCTCATCTCGGGCCTGCGCTTCTCATCGAGCCAGCCAAGCCTCTGGACTTCCTTGACGATCCACTTCTTCTTGCTCTGCTTGGTGAGGACCCAGCCGAGCCCCACGTCATATGCGGCACGCCAAAGCGCAAAATAAGCCAGGAAAAAGAGCCTAGCTGCAGAGCGCGGGAGGACAAAGAACAGCACAATCTGTAAGCCAAGTAGGGCGAGGTTCACAAGGTCGAAGTGAGACTTGGGGTACGTCGGGTTGAATAGCGTCAGGACGTCGTGCGTTGTAGGGACACGAAAGACTAGGGCGCATACGCGTCAATAAAAGCCGCAAAAATACCTGGGAGTCACAGCACCTTCACCACTGGGAGTCTTGCCCCACACAACGTCTTCTCCGCGGGCAGCACTCTCGACGTTCACGTCCGAGACAGTATCTTGCTCGTCCTTGCTCTTTTTCTTGCGCAGGCGCAGTGTCGCCTGGCCGTCGCTCGCCATTTATCCCGAGGTCGCTGGGTGTATGCGTGCGAGGGCTGGTGTTTGTGACGTGGACAAGAGGCAGCAGCTCGCTCGCGCCTGGTCGCGCGACCTCGGCGGGCGCCACGTGATTTCGGGACGCTCTGAGATGCGCGCGTCGGGTTCTCGAAGTAGCTTGCCCTGAAGAAGCGCCAATATAGCGCCTGGCAGTCTTTTTCCCGCCTCCGCTTTTACCGTCCGCCCGCTGACCGCTCTGATACCCCTCGTTCGCGTTCTCGCTGCATGTGTGCCTTTAAGACTTGCATGACCAACCTCAGCACATAGTAAGGTAAGTACACACCTTTGTCGGAACCCTTATAATTCACTCCTCGTTCGACTGTCTCCCATCGGATGAGGAGTTGCTAATGAAGGGAAGAACGAGGCCGTAGATGTCAGCGGCATTTAATTTCGGTTGCACCTAGCTTTTTCACTTGGGTGGCCTTACGAGGTGCCATACAGTCCTCGCAGTACGAGTACAAGCCTTGCAATATAATATCTCTTCGTATCATCCCGGTCCGAGCCTGAAACTGTGGGAACGCGGGTGAGCAATTATGGACGAGTCTCTGTAGCTGAAAGCCATGCAGGTTACTGTCGCCCTGTCGAAGCGAGTCAGACGATTCAGTGCCAGGAGGTCGTGTAAGTCTATAACCAATTGATACATGCAACCGTACCGATACAAGCTAAGGGATATCCAAAAGAGCTACTAGGGAAAACATACTGGGAACTAAGACGGGCTGAAAAAAGGCAGCAAACTAGACTAGACACTTGCGCGAAGCAACTGGTGCCTGCGAGCAATGCTACTTCTGGCTCTGCTGCTGTTCCTCGGCGCTGTCGGGAAGACGGGTGAGTGACGCTGCACGCGGAATGATAGAGTTTGCTTACACCGAAAGGTAAGTGCAGTGCACGTCGCGGCGCTCGCAGTTGACACAGCCCGGCTTCCGGCCGTCACAGCGCACCTTGCGTTCTGGAAAAGCGTGGTGGCGTTAGCATCGGCAGCGCGGTTCGATCGGGTGGAAGGCGATCGTACTGCGGCAGGAAACGCATGCCATCGGGACGCGGCGGGGAAGGCGGTCGTCAGAGCCGTGCTGCTCCACGGCAAAGCTCGACTGGCCATACTGGGGGAGGGTCAGCGGGCACGCAGAACACCGGGGTGCTGCTTACGTGAAGGGGGGACTGGGAAGACATGTGGTGTGACTAGGAGGGATGTGGGCGACGAATGCTGGATGGTCTGGGCAGTCCTCCCGGTCTTATATCCCAACCTGGTTCGTGGCGTCAAACGATTCGGATTCCTCGACAAAGGTCGAATCAAGCTGTGCATGGTCCTCACTGTCCGGCGGAAATGATCTAATTATTTCATTACATCAATCCAGATGTGTGCAAACGTCCATGAGGCCTTGCCTACGCCCTATGACGGCGGGACGAAGGCTAAATGAAGCATATTCATCCTTGAGTATAGCCGCACCCCGTGTTGTATTATGACGCTGGAAGACGTTTGCACGGTAAGAGGATCGCAGATGGGCAGAATCATCTCCATTTGTGACGGAGTTCTCGGGCCACGAGGGAACGACCCTTGGTAGCAGTAAAGGGGTCACCCTACGAGCTTCCAACAAGGCAGGGGCGACAGGTCATCGACGCCGTCACGAAAACAGACTTGGTTGGTCTGGACCCAATGGGGCTGTTCGTACCCTACTTGGTCTTGCCGAAGTTATGTACATCGAGTCCAGAGGATGATCCCATCCGTGGTGCCATAAACCACGCCAGATTCTACAACCAGATACAGCGCGTTCCGCAGGCACAGCCGCCCGAAATCTGCGTGTTGGAACAAAGAACTGAAGTAATGAACGCTCGAGGAAGCAGTTGCGGTCCGCTCTTCCAGCACCCTCGAAGACGCGTGGGGGTCTCGAACATGAGAAATGAAGTATGCCTTTCTCTAAGTTGAAAGGCCGACTGGGAGGTAACCTCGAAGCTCTCGTCGCTATACAGAATCCGCGCTCTGGGCACTCAACGGGCGGATGACCCAAACAGGCCGGACTTGCCAAATCAGGAAGGGGGCGCACATCCATCATCGAGCGCGTCTCAAACGGGTTTTCACCATCAAGCTGCGTTTTACTCGTGCGTGCGGTATTTCTGAGTTTTGGAATCCTGCGTCCGGACATTCCAGCTCACGCGCAGCATCAACGCAGCAAAGGGTCAGATGTCCTCGATATCCCCTTCAGAGGCCGAGCTCAAGGCCGCGCTGCAGGCTCTGCGGACGCAAAACCCGACGCTCGGCATCGCAAAATTGCATGCCCGCCTCCTCTCGGAACATCCAGACTGGACTGTCAGCGAGAAAAGGACGAGAAAGATCCTCCAGAACGAGGGTCTTGTCCTCTCGCCCGACGGCGCCGGCGGTAAAAGTGCGACTGGCAGTGCGCCCTATCCATCCTCCGGGGTAATTGAAGGTCTCGAGATCTCGAAATGGACGTCTAAAGTCCAGGTCAAGTATTTCAATAAGATCAAGGGCAAAGGTCTTGTCGCAGCAGAAAAGATCGCGGAGGGAGAGGTGGTGTGGAAAGAAGATCCATTCATCCTTGCCCCGAATGGTAGGGGCCTCACTGTCAGAGCATGCATCCGTAACATTAACAAAAAATTCCCATCTCCGTATAGGTCTCTGTACGATCTCCAGATGGCGTCGGTCGCGTGCATGCACTGCTCTACGCCGCTGACCAGCTCCGTGCTAACTGTGCCCTGCACCGGGGCCGCGAAAGTGCCCTCGTGCCCCGCGCGGTTTTGCAACCGCCTGTGTCAGTCTCGCGCGGCACGGATCCACACACTGCTTTGCCCTGCGCACAACCCTGCATCAGTGCCCCTGCTACAGTTCGCGCGTCGACACGAGTGGATGGCGCTGCACGCCCTCGCGCAGTGCACCGCGCGTGTGCTCCTCGCGGAGCAACAGGACGCGGCGGCGTTCGCCGCGGACTGGGCCGTCGTGCGGGGCCTCGCGCAACTCGGCATGGAGGAGCGCGCCAAGGGTGGCTGGTGCGTGTTGTCCGTTCTAAGAGCCCTTCCGGAGCACTCACGCCGCGGCCCATAGGCTAGGCTCTGCCGAGCCAGACCGCGAAACTTGGAAGACGGCGCATGAGCTTTTCGTGCGGGCCTTCAGGGATCCGGCGACTGAGCCTGAACGTAAGCGCCTCGCACGGGTGCTCAAGAAACCGGTCGGGAAGGAGGTCGCTGACGAGATATTCGAGTACGATGCCTTCCTGCGCGGCCTGGGACGCATGAGCCTGAGTAAACACCCACCCCGGAAATTCTGTGATATACGGTACTGACACGGACATTAGATCTGGAGGCTCATGGCGGCCTGTACGTGCTGCACTCACACGTCAACCACTCGTGCACGCCAAATCTCTCGGTCCGCCACCTTGACCAGCGCACCGCCCTATCGCGTATCACGGTTATCGCCCGCAGGGACATTGAGGCCGGAGAGGAGTTGTTTATATCATACGTTAACCCGGAGCTGCCCCTTGAAGGCCGGCGACGACAGCTCCTCGAATGGGGGTTCGGCACATGCAAGTGTCCACGTTGCATGATGGAGGAGCAGGACCCCACGCGAAAGGCTGTCACCCAATCGGTTCCGGACGACCTTGAGAATGAGCTCAAGGCAGGCCTGGGGGTCATGTAGGCTCCTGCCGTGCCGTCGATTACATCCACTGGAGATGAAGATATGGAGCTACGCACCGGCTGCGCCGTTCATCGCCCAGAGTTATCCTAGACAACAAATCAGCTGGCCCGAGAGGCGCCGTTCATGTGGCCTTGTGATGCAACTATCTTGTAGATAATTTCATCTCCTTGGTGATATACATCCTGAGTTGCATCCGTATCGTCATGTCCGTTTCGCAAGCGGAAATGCCGTGCCACTTTGGCCCTCATCGCCGCCCGATTGCCAGTCCTGCGCCAGTCATAACTTTCTCTACATCTCGGCACGTTAGGCTATAGCGAACCTCGCGCTTCAAGACGCCGCCATCCTGCACGACACGCCTGATAGCTTCGTCGCCAAGCTGCATGACGTTGGCGATTGCCGTAGAAGAACCCACCGCTGTGCCGGGATCGGGGAACACGTCCTGCTCTACCTCATCAATACCATGGAGGTGATTCACATAAAGCTCTCCCGTCGTAATGATGAGGCTGCGCGGCTCCAGAAATACCGATGCTACTGGCGTGGGATCGATAGGACGGCCCTTGCCGTCCAGGGTTGGCGTTGTCTCCGGCTCTTCGCGGGCGCCGCCGCCGTCCTTGTACCTGTAATAATGAAAGACGGCATGCGAGCCCAGAGACAACGTGGCGACTACTGGATGGTACGAAGGGCCGTCCTCGTGCGGCTACTCAGACGTAAGGAATTAATGCTATGACATGATTGACGTGCGTCAGGATGTCGACGCACCATGATTCCTTGCCCTGGCAGGTACTGTGCCATAAAAAATGCGTGAGGCCACGAGGCTCCGACAAAGAGCGGTAAACATGGTGGTATTCACCTCGTTCAGTATGACATGGTTAGGTCGGCCATGAGGCGAGCTATGGAATGCACCCGTTTGCTGAATGCGCCCAATAACGTTCGGGCTATGAAATAATCAGATAAGCATCTCCGGGCATATGTATAACGGGAGAGCATACAATTCCACGATATACGGCGGCATCGGCTGCGGTAGTAGGCGGTTTTTCATAATTTCACCGCCTATCTGCGAGTTAGCCCCCTACGATCGTCGAGGCAGGACACACATGACACACCCCAAGTTTGCAGCCTATCGAGTCAATCAAAGGCTGCGTTAGGCGGGATCGTCTCTGAAGCTACTTACCTGCGGTTGGGCATGACCTTCCATTTCTGCTGCGGGGACTCCGTAATCTGTGCACATACAACGGAGATGGGTTGGCGTGCTCAGGGTTAATAGACTGAGGCGGTGAAAAAATTGACGAGCCTTGCGTATCATATACGCCTCCTCATCCTCAGACACAAAATCAGGGATGTAATACACCCCCGTCAGGCCCGGAACAGCATACGATTGTAGCTCCATGGGGCGGATATGTCTGTTCAATTCAGCAGAGCGTGATGAGCTGCGACTAGAAAGCGTGGGAATCAAGATGGGCGCGATTTTGAAGACTTTATTCAAATTCAAACCAAACGTTACCTCCTGGCAGAACGCGGCAGCGCGCTCTTCTATCAATCACCCCCACCACGATGTCCAAGTCACTCAGCAATGGGCTCATGAGCCTGCGCTTCATGCAGAATGCGCAGCGCGCGAAGCAGCAAGCTCAGGTTGAGCTCGAACAGGCGAAAATCAAGGACGAAGCCGAGTGGGAAGTGTCGCAGGAAATTAAGGACGCGTGGGGCATAGGTTCGTCGAAGAACGCGAGGTACGCAGTCATTGCTGTGTACACAGCGCACATGTCCGATTTACATATGAGTCGCGTGCAGCACGTCCTCTGTGATACATGAGTCATCCTACCTGCCTTTCCTCTTTGCATCTCAGAGTGCTGGGGCGTCCGATGGAGAGACACTAGCCAAGCCCAAAGGACGCCGGTCGTTTAATACCAAGGGGAAAGAAGTTGAAACGGAAAAGGTGTGTCCATTTAACACATGAGCACTTACTCTGCGTGGCTGATATGCGCTCATAGGTTGCTGACGAGCCTGCCCCGGATGGCGATGCTCCGGAAAGCCAGCCCTCGAAACGAATCACCTCGATATCTGGGTTCAGAGCGCCTAAAGCCGCGTCGAAATCTTCCAAAGGCAAGAGCGTACAGGAGCTAATACGAGAAGACGCTACGAAGCGAGAGCCAGCACCGCTGGAGACTGATACCCCCGTACCGTCGCCCGCTACATCTCAGCCTTCAAGAGCGCCTCCTGCAAGCTTCATGAAACCAGCAGGTGTCGATGCACCATCGACGAAGAACAACGCAGCGAAGAAGAAACGCGACCGAGACGAAGGTGGCGATGGCGACGGCAAGAAGCGCAAGCGAAAGAAGGAGAAGGGTAGTGGTGTACAGATGATTGGATAAGTTAACCGATTTGCAGGCTTTACATACATCGCCTTCGCAATACGAGGCCAAGGTGGTGGGTATACCCCGACTCCAGTCGCTAGAGGTGCGTATATTAATCGGCACCCTATCTTTCTACTCAACATCCGCCAGTACCGCCCTGTATCACTAGCTCTACCCATGTGTCCATTTGCGTGGCATGGGTCGACGTCGGTACTCTCCTGCGTGGACGTGTACATCTTTCTCCCTTGCCAAGCGAAAGTTTCTATCTATTATCGATGTACTCTCACAAAATGGTTACAACTCGGGACTGCATGAAGGTGTGCTATCTCTTGCCGTTCAATAGCACCAGACGAGCGTTGCAGTCTGCTAACATGTACCGAGGATGATCTATCATGTGAAGACCAAACATTACCAATTTCAAGCCGTCGTGGCTCAATGGCTAGGGCGTCGCTTTCCTAAGGCGAAGATTGCGGGTTCGAGTCCCGTCGTCGGTAGTTGGTTACACTTTTTGTACCTTTTGACTTCTGTGGCGTATCGACTCTGTAGCGTTCAAGCGACGATGCCTGCATCTCCTGCAAAATGTATGCGAGCGCATTCCGTTTGTAGCCAGGTGTAGCGAATCCATCGATGGATCCTGCCATTATAGGTACATAACTTTGCCCGGCAGGGATTACCACTTGATGTAGCGATGTCTGGTTAGGGCCAACTGGTTGTCAGAGACAAAAAGATGTTATCCCAACGTCTTACTCTGGACCCTGCTGGCTCTTCGAACCCTTGCGACGCGAGGCTGCGCCGGTCCGGTCTCCGCTTCATGGTCGCCGCTCGGCCAAGGGTCGAGCCTCGCGCTGTCAGACCGATGCAATAGATCGCGATGTCAAACGTCGCGGATATGGAAAAGGGGTTGCTTGTGTGGGGCATTGGCTCACCGGTCAACGTCGGGACGCCTTCGTGCACGGGCAAGCGAGGGAGTAACGTGTCCCGGAGCTTGCGAGTCAGCCTGACCAGTGCGAACGGTGGTGCGACATCGAAGGAACAGCTCTCCAGGCACATGTGTGGCACGCGGATTCAGAGCTGCACCCATCACCTGTCCGTGAAGCTCATCCTGACCCGGTGCCGTCGCGGGAGTGGCGCTACATGCTGCTGCAGTGCTTGATCATCGGTACTCTTCAACTGGAAAGGAAGCAGCAGCAAACAGCTGTACTGTTCCTCGCTGTTTGTTCTGATAACGTCGGCCTCGAAAGGAATGAACTCACGCCGGCGTGGTCCGCGGCGTTGCAGACAAGATCGTTATGCCGATGTACGGAACCTTTAGCGCAGAGGCCCGAGGACCGCGATGCGCATAGTCATGAGTTCAGAACTAGGAAGTATGACGAATATATTACCAGAGCCAGGCGCATTTTAAGTGGTAGATAGGCTCTTGGGGACTTGTGACCGGCCATGGGTCATGACTGCCACCGTCCGCCTAGGATCATCATAGAGTATTACCGCACAATGCCAGGGCCATAGGGTCGAATAGAACCCTGGAATCTCAAAGGCGCCATATGCCAATGGTCCTACATCGGCTATACGAGCTGGATACTGGGCAGGTCGCCTTATCTCCATAGATGAACAAAAGTGAGAATGCGCACATTGATGTGGCGCCCAGCAAGTTTGGACCTTAACTGTTAAGTGGCACTCTCGCGACGATGGACAGCTCGAACTACTGTGCGCTTCCGGTATGTATACACCCTTCAGAAATCCGGCGGACGATGTGCAATTCGGATCGACCGTCTCTAGCCCTACCTGCGATGGGTGAGTAGCGGGACCAGCACAGGTTTCGATATGATGCGATATACGTGCTGTCCAAAAGGGAGTGTAATACGCACAGATGTAAAGATGCGCACGGTGGCGGTCTGGTTGTGAATAGTAGCATCAGAACCCGGTGTAAAAGTCTCACCGCTGAAGATAGCTTCCCACGGCTTGGGGCCTCGAGAAAAGCGAAATAAACCTTCTAGCACCGCAGAAGACGTGAATTTGAATGGTAGAAGGTCTATGTGATAGGATAATGACGCACCGCTCGATCCGGTACCTATTCCTTAGACCGGCACCATCTTGATGAAGGTGTTCCTGGGAATGCCGCTGCCAGACTTAGGACAGGCGGCCGAGGTCACTCCATGATTGCGGGAGACGGGCTGGACGCACCGTCCCGTTGGCCGAGAAGAAGTACGCAGCCTAGGCAAGGGGTTTACGTACTCGATGAGAGCGGTGGCCCAGACGGGACGTGGCTAACGTGCTTCGACCTCGCCTTGCAGCGTCGGACGTGACCAGTCCAGCTGGACTCTCCATGCCACAGTAGTCCAGGCGTATGATCACTATAATGTAGACGTCAGTCCATGTGATGGGAAATGTAGTGGCGTTAAATGCGAACCTTCGGAACCGGAGAGAAGATATGTCAGCGCCATGATCTGTAGTACCAATAGCAGATATCCCACTGAGATACCAATGGAGACTGATGCAAGTGTTGGTGCACCACGACTAGTGACTTGATCGTTGATATTGTTGCCTGACCGAGCCTTAGCTGAATATTGCTCGCCGGGAATACGCATGACGGATGCCCATCTGCAGGCAGAAGATTAGGCCCTCGCATATACTGGACGGGAAAAGTCGGTCAAAGAAGACGAGGTCAAGTAAGGAAATCGCACCTTCTGACGCCGATGATTTAGCCTTTTGCCCTCGAAGGATTTACCTGGCGAGCTGCGACTGTCTGTTGATCGCTGTTCACTGCAGTGCTTTGTGACGCCAAAGCCCGAGTCTTGGTGACGCAGCCGCAAACCGAAGGAGCCAACGGAACACAAGGCCCGATCGAACCTCGCTCATCGCATGTGCACCGTGTAATCACAGGCTAGGCCCGGGACGATGAAATTCTAGACGTCAGGCCCGCAGTTCCATGAGCACCACGGGTTTGTACCCTGGAAGTGTCGACGAATGATCAGCGCTGGTACTACTTCTACCGGGGATGCCAGAGAACTCGCGACATACCGGACTTGAATTCCCTATCAAATGCAAAGGCGTCCGACGTCTCAGTGCAGGGTGCGAACATGAACCGCCTTGAACCGGTTTTTTGCGGCTATACTGGAGTCTCTACATGATCTTGCGGGAGATGCTACGGGGTCGTGTGGGGCGAGGTTGGGCAAGGGGAGAACCTGACACGATAGCGATACCGCAGAACGTGGCGGATAAAACAAGGAAGCTGAGCGCCAAAGATACACTGTGCAGGATCGCATCCAGCCTTCGGTGCTCTTTGCAACTATTGCAGTAAGTATCCCTGCACGCGGCGAGGAATCTGGCGCGTTCCAGAGTTTGCACGAGACGCACTTATCATGTTCCGAGTGCATTGGAAACAAGGAGGCTTCTAGGGGTCAAACTAGGGGTCAAACGAGGCTTGGGAAAAGCGGAAAGCAGCGAAGCGTGGCGCAGAGGTCATCCAGGCCTTGAGACTGGGGTGAGAACCTAGCACGAAGAAGCCCCTACGCGGGGCGAAGCGGACGCACGAAGCGGGACAGCAAGACCTTCACGTTAGAGGACCTAGGCACAAGATGCTCGGGAGAGATATGGTGGAGCGGGAGCAGTTGTAGCCGACACATAATCATGACGGCCCCAAGGACACGAGGGGAACGAACGCGCCCAACGTCGTCATAGAAGTCGCCACCATCGTCAGTCCTACAAGTAATGTGATTATGAGCTCGATGAGCAAGCAGGGAATCCTGCTATGTCTGGATACGCACTACGTGTATGAAAGCCATTGGTCAGCTCACTCTTAGCTCGAAGGTTCCGACCATGTAACAGTGGCTCAGCGTGTTACTGTCACATAACGACATAGCAAACGCATGTTATTCGCATGGTGGCGAGGACCGGCGGTGACAACGGTAACCTCCAAGGCCACCCGTCATGTCAGCGTGTCTAGAGTGGGGAGCCGTAATCAGAACAGAGTGCAGTGGAGACGGGTTCGCACGACCCATGTTCAGCAGCGGGGGATGGCGGCGTACCTGGTTATCATCCTGAGGAACGGGAGATATTCGGTGCTTCGGTGGATCTCATGCTGACCAGAAGTACTCAGGGCTTCCAACGCCTACGGCTTGGAGACCAGGAGAGAGGTACCGCTGCCAGATAGCTTAAATATGCAGGCAACGGCCGATGAAGAATCAGATACCTGCCGGAGAATGTGTTGAAGCTACCTGAGGTGTATAGTATGTCGGAGCACCTGGAACCCCTCGGCCTTGCAAGTTGAGCGGATTTCTCGGAACGGAAGTACTTGCCTGGCTTCGAGAATTTGGAGAAGCGCTCTGCATAGAGCATCCGTGGCCTTGAGTGTGCCAGGATCTGTACACCTTCCACATCAAGCACAATCTGTCAACGCCGGTGGCGCCCTGTGTGCAATTAATTTGGGAGACTGGCCAGTCCACGTCGAGGAGCTGTTGTCCGCACGTCGCGTCGAACAGGAAGACGGTGACCCGGGTTCGGCGGGCAGCGAACCATGCTGCGCGGCGTGAGATAGATGTTGGGACGGTTGGGTCACCGAATCGGACGCCGCGATTACGATAGAGCGTCGTAAGAGGCATCGACTAGGCGGTTCATGGAGCGCAGCTTGAAATCGCGGGCGATGTGGGCGGAATGCCCGAAGGCCTGGATTCGCGAATCTGCTGCAGGTTCTGGAAGAAGAAAGCGTGTGTGGTGAGCAGCTCAAATGATGGGACGTAACGCGGCGGGCGAAGGGTAGAATCACGAGAGCGGGCGAGTCATCAGTTGGCGGTGGTAGTATGTTGATACCCTATTTGGTCAGGACAAACAGCAGTTCTCCCAGGATCGTTTCGGGCTGCGCGTTCCCTGCGAAGCGAATTCCACGTTGCCGTCCCCGCCAGGCGAACGCGAACCAAAGGGATTGGCAGCTCGTTATCTGGCGACGGACCGGATGTCATACGGTCGCTCACCTGCGAATGGCGACTGCACCGCCTCGCCGACATAAATTAGCTCTAGATCTCTCCTTCGACAAGCCGCTGTCCATCTTGGGAACGCCTCCGACCCCGCCAGCATCACGGCGTATATAAGGACTCACTTCTGATTCTTCGGGTTCTCATTCCCTGCTCCCGCGTTCCTGCTCTACGTCTCCCGGCCATGAGTGCTTACAGCTTGCGACCCGTCACCCACTCCGACAGGTCGTCCTCACCGGGCTCCAGCACGGCGAGCGACCGCACGCCCCCGCCCCGCGAAAACAGGATGCACATCGTCCCGGTATCCCCAGTAGACTCTTCACGCCCTCGGAGGCCGCTGTCCCCTTCGATACCGATACGAGGTGATTGTTGTGCCTTGCTATAGCGGTTGTCGCTGATCACTGCCCCAGACCTTGATCTTCCAATAGATCGGAATGGTGCCCCGCGGAAGTATCCCGCGCCGCCGACGGGGCACGAGCTGATGGCTCTTTTCCCCCCTCCGCCGCCTGTCACCTTCCCGACGGGACCGACGAGTGGCTACTTCCAGAAGGAGGAACGCGCGTTCTTTGCGCAGGCCGGGAAGGAGATCGTACGGGTGCGCTTCGAGGTAGACCTCAAAGACGGTGAGGACGCACCCACAAAAGCGCCAGCCCGACCGAGAGAAGCTGCTGCGCACCAAATGCCGCGGCCGCATCCCGGTCCACATCCACAGCTGCACCCGCCCCCTCAACATCCCCCAAACCATGCTCCCCCTCCCTCGTTCTCCCCGTCGAACCACCCTGGCCGGACACCCGCCCCGCGCCGGCCCCTGCTCCCGCCCCCGCCGTCTTCCAGATACCAACACACACACCTCCCCAGCCACCGTTCCCACCCAACGTCCATCCGTCACCAAACGCGCAGCATGCGGTCTTCCCGTTACGTACGTCTTCGCATGAGCGCCCTCATCTTCCGGCAGAGGGTGGCGAGACGCTGCGTGAGGACTTCCGTGATGACCCTGACGAAGCTTGGCGAAGACCCACACCCCATAACCAACGTCGGCGCGCAGGAAAGCATACGAAGCGCGTCGTGGTGGTGAAGTAATGCTGCTGAATGGAAGCCGTACTCATCGAGGGATCCAAAAGCGCTTCCTTCAGCCGCACGCTTCCGTGTCGACGGTGTCTCGCGTTGTGCTCTTCTTGCTACGCTATGTATTTATCATGTAGTAACGGCCTGGGTGCTCTGCTGGTCGACTGTATGTCTTCTTGGCTCCACTGACTCCACGATGGCCTGCAAATTAGATTCATGACTTCACGACCTTGACCACGACCACCCTAGACACTCACCCTCAATGTTATTCCCGTGTAGCCTGTACCATACAATGTATACGACGAGACTGTCAAAGCGTGTCTTCGCGGTAGGCCCGGACTGCCACCTGCGCGATCTCAATTCAGTGGAAGAACACAAGGAGGTGATCACGATCGAGGAACGGCAATCGCCATGGAATGGCAGATCTATCGCATGTCTTTCCGTCTGGGGACTATCCTCCCACAAGCGGGAGGTGCGATGACGAGGTTGGCGCCCAGCGAGGCCTTCCTTGAGGCTCCTCGGCTCACGCACGCAGCGTGTCCGCTCCTGGGAAGCATCCTCAGGAACTCCGGGCGGGCGGTCTTCCTGCTCGGCCGTTAAGTTTTTTCGTGACGGCACCGGCTCCAGACGCTGCAGGCCTGCCGCTTGAGAATCCGAGGTCCTTCAGACTGGGCCCGAGACGCAGTTCACAGAGGGAACGTGCATTTCATTTGCGGAGAAGTGGTGCTGCAGGGCCCATAACAGGACGGAGGATCCATGGGCATTCGTTCCGACCGGCTTGAGCTGTTGAGAGCTGCGCGCTGAGATTGGCAGTCAGGCAGTGATGTCCGTTGAATGTAGCATAAGCACTCACAAACGGGCAGCGTCCGATGCGCCTACGATAAGAGCAATGACCTTCTAGCGAAACGTAATTGGGAAATATTCGGGAACCAACGGCAAATCCACGCACACATCGGAGGCCTAGGGTTTCGAGGGAGAACCTGGGAGCTAACTCGTCCTGAAGCTTGGCGGAAATTGGGCATCGTGCCCGCGGCGGGTTCGCTCTGCTTCGGCAATGCCATACGGTTGTGGTAATGCAAGGCAGACTAGCCGTATTGAGAGAGGAACGAAGGATCCTGTCATCTTGTTCGCGGTATACGCTCGTGAGAAAGGACGGCGCTTGTATGAGCGATATGAATCTCTCACCTTCGACGCCCTGAAAAATGGCGCTTGATCATCGTGTGCTACGCTGTGCAGGGATATGCTTTGTTCCCTGCAAGTCGCGTTCGGCTGCTCAGCTGTCTGAAGAAGTTGGTTCCGTGTCCCTTAGCGTTCCTGGAAAGAAAGCAGCGCACGATTTCGCGTAATGCGCTGATCAGCTGAAGCGCGATCTACAGTGCATCATCAAGCGAGAGCAGTCGCTTACCTTGTCTTCAGATCATATTCCCCGTGAGGTCCTAGAAAGATAGAAAACAGATTAGCGTGGACCTTGGCGAACGGAGCGGAAGCGACTCGCCCGTATGGACGGTTCGGCGGAGCCTGGGTCCTCTCGGAGGCCAGTGGTTTTTCCATCAGCGCGTACGCGAGGTGAGTCTATCGTCCCTGACATTTGACGACTAGCACCTCTACCATAGTCATGAGGAACGCGCAGGGAAGTGGAGCGCCGGTGCCGTCTGGCTCAGGGCGGGAGGTGCCCTGCGAGATGCTGACGCGTATAATCTTTCAGAACTTTGCGCATACACGCAGTAAACACGCGCATATACGCACCAGAAAGTACACGTTCCTCCGCAATCGGGACCATACGTGCCCGGTATTCGCAGGTGCTGCAGCTTCTCCGCGGTTGCATGGGATCTGTACGTGTTCCAGGGATTGCTGGTAACGGACACTCACTGTCGCATCTCGGGTCGGTAATTGACACGCCTGAGACACGAACAGGGAGGGGCTGGACTTTTGGCAGCTGGACGTCGGCTGAGGATATCGGGCCCTCGAAGCGGAGCGAATGTAATTACAAATATCTTCGGGGAGACACATGAAGGTCAGCTAGGTCGCCGGTGTATCACAGAAAACGTACCAGGGTCCTAAGCTAGGGCAATATTACGGCTTGGATTAATGTCTGTATGCTGTGGCTGGGTCGTATTCGCCTTAATGCGAGCGTTGGACGCGCCCGACCCGGCGTAGATTGCGAAGACGCGCCAAGCGTGTTCCCAACTCGGGTGGTGATGTTTGACCTCACATGCAGGATGCATAGCGAGGTGTGGTCGACGGCAACGGTCGTGGTGGACGCGGAAGACGAGGTTGGGCGCGTCCAGATCGGTTCGGGCTGCATTGAGAGTCCGCGGCGCTTTGCTCAGATCGTTATCGACTCCTGATTACGACATCGACGTGCTCGAGCAAGTCGACTGCAATATACCGCGAGCACCATTTCCTACACCACGGACGTCGTAGAGCCTTTGCGGTTCGGCCTGACACTACAGTCGTTACTCACCTGGCTGTTTGTCGTCTTCATCTCCTACGTCTTTGTCGCCTCTCTGCAAGATAGCAAGATGGTGAGCAGCGTCGTGCACACTGTGACGAACATGTCCTAGCCCGGAAGAACTGACCTGTTTTGGTGAACTCTATCGCGACCTGTTACCTCGTCTGTTTTCCAAACATCCGGAAATGCATGTCCTGCCTATGGTTTTGCGACTGTACACACAACGCCGCAGTCAAAGCGCACCGACAGGCAGGTCGAGGAGAAGATCAACCAGTTCTGTTTGGTAACGGGAGCATCGTGAGTCCACTCTACACGCGATATGCACCATCTCGGGCATCGATTGATTCAGTGCTGATAAGTATCGTCGCAGGCAGCGGGACGCGAAGAAGTACATCGAGAAGTACAAGGGGGTTGAACCCGCCCTCAACGCATTCTACAACGACATGTCGACGCGCACGACGTCCGCACCGTCCTCGAGCAAGCTGGGCCAGCTATTTGACCAGTACAAAGGTCTGTCAAGGTTCACAATGGACATCTCTTAGTGTTCGCCTGACCTCGGAGGGCTTCATACAGACCCTGATGGCGACGAGATCACTGCGGAGGGGACACTCAGGTTCTGCGAGGACCTTGGGGTAGATCCAGAAGATGTCGTCCTGCTTGCTGTGGCGTATGAGTTGAAGTCGCCAGGGATGGGAGAGTGGACCAGGAAGGGCTGGATAGACGGCTGGAAAGCGGTTGGGTGAGTCCCCTACGTCTATTACTTTGAGAGACGTGCGCTTACCCGAGCGACCGTAGAGCTGACAGCATCCCGACGATGAAGACCGCGCTGTTGCGGTTGCGGGATAAACTGGGCTCGGACCCGGGATACTTCCAGAAGGTTTACAACTACACCTTCGAGTTCTCCCGCCCTCCTGGCCAGCGCAGTTTGGGCATGGACATGGCGAAGCCGTTCTGGAGTCTTCTCCTGCCTCATGGCCTGCAGGGCGGCGCATTGTCCCACATCCCGTCGACTCGGGACGGAGACGGAGATGACCACATGGGAGGCGTAGAGGAGGGCTGGCAGGACGAGTATATGCAGTGGTGGTTCGACTTTCTGGACGACAGGAAGCTGAAGGGTGTCAGTAAGGACGTGTGGCAGATGGTAAGCACCTCAGTGCCCTCCCGTGCCGGCAGCTGTGTTCATGTAGACCACCGCAGTTCCTGGAGTTTGTTCGCACCATCGACTCGAAATTCGAGAAGTACGATACCGAAGGTGCGTGCCATGTCAACTGTCACTGAGCCGAGCACTCACGTTGCACCGCGTGCAGCTGCTTGGCCATCCACTATCGATGATTTCGTAGAATATGCAAGAAACCGGTTGGCGACAGGACAGTAGCCCGTCTGCACTCGCGCGTTATCCCGTCTGTAGTCTGTCAAAGCGGAGTTCGGCGCCACTGATATCCCGCGCGGGAGGCGCAAACACTGCTTCCCTGAAGCTGTTCCATAAACGATGAAGTCGACTAACCCGCCAAAGGGTCTGTCATGTATTGGTTGCCACAGAGATCTCGTTACGAAATGTGAAGTTACGATTGACAGATTGTACTCATGGTGTGATAGTGGAACTTGCTCAATGAAAAATACCCCTGCGACCTTTCAGTGACGGATCGCGATTTCACGATTGACATTGCCTTCAAGGTATTGCCCACTGCCGCTTGCTACTGAATTTTTGCCATCCTTGACTAGCGGGGGAACCATGACGCTGTGAGAAGTGTTTCCCGGTCATGAGGACCACGCCTATGAGAATCCAGCATCTGTCAATACTCGAGATCACAACCGATCATATGTTTTTACGGCAGGACTGCCGTCGCGAGCAGGGCCGGGAGGAAGGGCGAGTCCTTCATTAAGGAAAGCCTCGGCGAGCCCGAGTGCGCGGTTGCGGCCGCCATGAGTTTTGTGGCTTCGCTACGGGGCTCCGGTTAGCATGCACGCCGAGGCTTCGCCCGAAAAGCACGCAACGCACCTGCTGCTCACACGCACGACCGCCTCGGCCCCGTCCTCGGCGAGCCAGAGGATGTCGACATACGTGCCCGCGGACGTCAGGCCGAACGCCTGCAGGAGGGCGTCCTGCAGCGCCTTGCGGACAGCGAGGCCGTCCGGGGTCGGAGGGCTGACCGAGAAGCGGATGTAGTGGTTGCTGTCGCCGCCCTGCATCGCCGCTGCACAACGCCGTCGCTCGTCGCTCGAGACAAGCGTGTCGGAACGCGCCTCATCTAACGCGCCCGCGCCCGCTTTTGGGGCGGCGGCGTGACGTTACGCTCTCTGTCACTAGGCGCCAATCACGGGATGACGCCTTGGTTCGCCGTAGAGTGCACCCGTCTCCGCGCAACTCTCCTGCTTGCTTTTGCTTTCCCCGCTGTCTTTGCTTGTCTCTAATCCCCTCTGCTGATCTACCCTGTGTTGGACTCCAGGACGGTTGAGGCCATATGGCCAATGATGAGAAAGGCGCGAAGAGGCTGCAATCGCCGGAGGGCAAGTGTTGTGGAGTTATGCAAGAGGCGACTTCGAGGAGCATGCAGAGGAGGACCCAGCGCAGGAACAAACCCCACCCGTGGATAGTGCTCAAGCTTGCGATTGCGCTTGCTGTAGGCATCATTGGCTATGCGTCTTATGTGTACATAGGCCGCTTCTGCGTGCCCATGCTCAAGCGCAACAGCGCCATCCTCGGCGGGCGGAGGTTTGGAAGTGCGTGTACGCTCTCTCCGCTTCCACTCTATGAGCTGACATTCGCATTAACCAGTCCCCTTCCTTGTAATCTTTTGCATTTTGCTTGTCATGATGCTCTGGGCGTATGCTGTGGTACGCTACCCGTGCTCGAACCATTCAATTCCATTGAACATAGCTGTAGGTCGTCTTCACAAGCCCGGGAAAAGCAAGAGACGTAAGTGTACCTGACAAATAAAATGCAAAATATATCTTAGGTCCCTTCATAGTTTGTGGAGCCGTCGCCTGAGCCGCCGCCGAGACAGAATCCAGTGCCACAATGGTGGGACTCGTCGAGTGAGCTCGAACACGGCGCCGGACAGTTCAACTACGCAGGCAGCTCTGCTACCGGCGGTGAGCAGTCAAACGGCAGCACGACTCTCGAGTCGCATGCCGCTCCATCCGAAAAGCCTGGGAGGCAACGCGGTCAGTAGACCCATATTGGCACCTCGGACATGCGCTGACAGGCTGTCAAGATGAGAACGCCGGCGATGCCGACGCCATCCCTCCCGTCCAGGCGGCCCGCGCACGCAATGAAGTGAACGCAGGCAGCCACGGTGATACGAGCGCATTGCCGATGAGTTACACGAGACGGCCGGCCATGACCCCAGTCTTGCTTCCAGAATACAGGTACTGCTTCAAGGATGGCATCGTAAAGCCACCGAGGGCCCACCACTGTCGGGCGTGTGGAACTGTCAGTCGAAGTTGCTCTAGAACCTGGACCGTGTGATTGACTCGTCGGTTATAGTGCATCCTGAAGTATGACCACCATTGTCCATGTAAGCTCGTGCCTCGCCGAATAGGACACTTGACTCACTGTTACGTAGGGATAGGACAGTGCGTGGGTGCGCGGAATCACAAGTTCTTCGTCAACTTCCTCGAGTGGGCTGCGCTCTTTTGCATGTGGACCTTTTCCACGCTCATCGCAGGCGCAGTGCAAGAGGGTCGAGACGGCGATCTTGATGCGCAATATATCGTCGTCATCGCATTGTACGTCGGACGTCTCACTTCCCTCCCGCCGGCGTCGGTACGCTGACCTGGGTCGCAGATCTGCGCTGTTTATCCTCTTCACTACAACATTGCTCGCCACGCATGTCCGATTGATCCTGCTCAACGCGACCACGGTCGAGACACTCAACAAGCAGCGAATGATTGAGCGCGAGAAGTCGGTGCTTGCCCGACACTTCTCTTGGTACCAATTCGGGTAAGCTCTGGCTTGGTAGGCCCGGTTCCATCTCGTCGCTCACGCCCGGATGCAGCGCCAAGCGGAGGTTGAGAAAGCAATGGGACCATGAATGGGGCAACCCCTACGCCGAGGGCCATCTTTGGTGGCTTGGCAGCTACCGGGCAAACTGGGAGTCCGTCATGGGGCATAGCAAATGGGAGTGGTTCTGTGAGTGCCTCCGTCTTTCAGGCGACATTGTCAGGCTCATGCAGTGGCGCATGTTGTAGTGCCTATTGGTCGCAGTGACACTGACGGCCTGAACTGGCTGCCCAACCCTCGTTTCGACCCGGATGGCAGGCCAAGACCGCGTAGCCAATGGCCTGCTGAACTACGTTGATACCCCGCGCCCGCCGCCAATACCTTTCTTCTGGTGCAGTGCTATGCGGCCATTTCAAGGGACCTACGCCGACGGAGCTTAATAGCTCTCACATGACAGGATGATACCATCGACTGAGTCGTTAATGTCCGCAACGAATCTATCTGGACCTACGTATGATACCGTACAACCTCCGCCATAATCTGCTGTATTATTCTGCATGTAGCGATCTCCGCAACAGACTTGCTCACTCACTCGCGGTCGATGTCGTGCTGCTGTGCGCCGTCGTATGCAGCAAAGTCCAGGCTGCCTGGATCGCGTCGGCACTTGGGCCTGGTGGCGGCCGCGGTGAATAGGCGCTATGATCCGTACCTAGCTCCGGGGGGCGGTTGCCTTATTTAGCCGGAGGACTGACCTGACTCTGTGAATGCGGAGCGGCCTTTGCGATTGACTTGACCTCACACTACCATCACCGCCCTCTCGCACATCTCTCTCACCCGCGACCTATACCACAGACAGCCATGGCTCCCACCGCTACCTCCCAGACTCCCGCAGACACCACCACACACGGTTCCGCGAAGAATGGCCACAAGAATGGCCACGGAAACGGCCACGGGAAGGGGAGCGTCCACCTGAGCTCGGCGGATGTGATTCACCTTGAGCACGAGCACAGCGCACACAAGTGAGTGGCATGTCCGTTTGTGGAAGTGATGGGGCACAGAGGTCGCCTTCCTTGATATTATAGCATTTGACCTGGTGCACGGCTGCCCGAGTCCAAGTCCGAGCGGGTGTCTGGATAGCGCCAGGATGTCGGCCCCGGTTGACAGTAGTAGTTCGCTCTTCCTCTTGTATCGTCTGTGAGACGCTGGGACTGATCGGTCTCTGTTTGCTGCGCCCAGTTATCATCCGCTCCCGATTGTGTTCGAACGCGCGAAGGGCGCAAAGTGAGTGACTTTCGCCGACGGCTTCGCAGAAGCTGGATCTGATGCGCTTGCCACAGAGTATGGGATCCGGAGGGCAATGAGTACATTGATATGCTTTCGGCGTATTCGTGCGTACCGATTACTTCTCAGCATGAATGATAGCGCATAACCTTTCGTTTCACCCTTTGAACAGTGCCGTGAACCAGGTGCGTGATCTACTGCGAGGAATAAGCCATACAGCTCGTTGACGATCGACGCATATAGGGGCATTGCCATCCACGAATCGTCGCGACTCTCGTCGAGCAGGCGCAGAAGCTCACCCTCTCATCACGCGCCTTCTACAACTCCGTCTTTGGCAGATATGCGCAGAAGGTCACCTCCATGTTTGGCTTCGACATGGTACTCCCCATGAATACAGGTGCTGAAGCAGTCGAGACGGCCATCAAGCTCTCCCGCAAGTGGGCATATGAGAAGAAAGGTGTTCCTGAGGGTGAAGCTATCGTCTTCAGCGTCGAGGGCAATTTCCACGGCCGGACTATTGGTGTTATAAGGTTTGTTGCATCTACAGCTACATGAATGTTGTGACAGTTATTGATTTAGTCAAATAATCCCAGCATGAGCACGGACCCGGAGAGCCGCACGGGATTTGGACCCTACTTGCAAGGTGTAGGTCCCACCTTTGTTGACAATGGTGCCGTCAAGACCATTCGCTACGGCGAAATCTCCGATCTGCAGCGTGCCTTGGAGCTCTACGGCCCCAAGGTCGCGGGCTTCCTTGTCGAGCCGATTCAGGGCGAGGCTGGGTAAGTGCTGCTACCTGCATACCGGACCGCTGCTCATCCCACGGCAGGATCGTCGTCCCGCCAGCAGGATACCTGGCGAAGGTGCGCGAGTTGTGCACGAAGCACAAGGTGCTCTTGATTTGTGACGAGATTCAAACGGTATGTTCCCTTGGCTGGCTCCATTAAAAATCACTGATTGTCCCGCAGGGTCTCTGCCGTACCGGCAAGATGATGGCGTACGAGTACGAGAACATCCGTCCGGACGTCGTCCTTCTCGGGAAGGCACTGTCGGGCGGAGGTACGTGTCCCGCCCACTTTCGTGCAACCCCGGGTAACTGATCTGCGTCTCAGTGTACCCCGTGTCTGCGGTCCTGGCTGACCGGGACGTGATGCTGTGCATCCGCCCCGGCGAACATGGAAGTACCTACGGCGGGTACGTAGCCGTCATCCTTCCGCGGTAGACGCTCACTAATTTTCTGCAAAATACCAGTAACCCCTTGGGATGTGCGGTGGCGATGACGGCGCTGGACGTCCTCGTCGAGGAGGACCTCGCGCGGAGAGCGTACACGCTGGGAGAGAAGTTCCGCGCCGGCGTTGCCGCGATCAAGTCGCCCCTGGTGAAGACCGTCCGCGGTCGCGGACTTTTGAACGCCGTCATCATCGATGAGGAAAAGAGTACGCGCGGACGGACCGCTTGGCAGTTCTGCCTGCTTCTGAAGAGCCGCGGGGTGCTCGCGAAGCCCACGCACGTCAATATGTACGTTACCATCGCCGTAATGTGTCTGAGATGTTCGCTCACTCTTCTCACAGTATCCGCTTTGCTCCACCTCTGACTATTTCCGAAGACGACCTGATGAAGGCCATCAAGATTATCGGCGAGTGCCTTGAGGATCTTGACAAGGTTGGTGTCATTTTTCTCTCTCTTCTTGCTTCACCGTGAGCTGACGATCTCGGGATAGCTTGATGAAATACCGGGTGAGGTCGATAGCGAGAAGGGTTTCAAGGAGGTCCTTGACGACTAGGCTCGTGCATGTCGGCATACCTCCTGGTTCACATTCCCTGCCGATATCCCGGCAACACACTGTACTACTAATGGGATCTGTCTCTTGTAGCATTTATGTACATTCTAATCAGCATGCCTACCATTGCTCCATGGCGTACGTGCTACGCGAGTCGATGTACGCTGGCGTCTGTGGTGACACGCGCACCGCATGGCGACTCGGACCTGATTTACGCGAAAGAAGACAGGCTTTCGTGGCAGATCGAGATGCGCAAGTATATGCCGATGCTTCGCAGTGGGGCGATATCTGCCGTGAAGGATACGACAGGCAGCTGCGGAGCCGCCGCCGCAGTAGCAAATCTAGGCGGCTGAACGTAGGATGAACGTGCAGGCCCGGGGCTGCGATGTGTATGGTGCGTGTCCGCTGCATTCCGTACGATAAGCTGCCGCTCATTTCTCTCGAGGCGGTACCCACCGGACACGTAAACGGGGTCTCAGTGCGCGGGATGGGAGGTGCCACTGCGACGGGAGCTTCGGTACACGGTGAGTAGCTCTCGGCACGTATCGAGGATGCACCCGCTGCTGAACCGTGTAACAGTGCTATTGTGGAGCAATACAAACGGAGATAGGCGAGGCTGTGGCAGCTCGACAGGCCCTCCCGCGCGGGCGGCCGACACCCGCGACGTGCTCTCCGAAATTGGACCGCCCGTTGGTCTTGAAAGCTCCGGTCCAGCGTTTGCGGGAGTCGCTGTGGCTGATGCGCCCATGCTTGCTCGCGCGCTCTTCTCGTTCAGTGCAACGCAGGCCGCAGTTTCAACCGCGCGAGAGGGGCGCCGCGAGCCTTGGCCGGATCACCAAGCACACGCAATCTGGGGACGCTCTGTGGTGGCTCAGGGGCGACGGACAGTGCTGTCAGATAGCCTGGCCTATGCCATAACTGCGGGCAGCAGGAAGAGCGGACCCTCAGGCTTGCAACCCTCGCGAACCATCGCAGCGCAGCCTCGGATACGATCGATATACCCACTCAGTGGGAGCAGAAAGGTTGGTGCCCTCGGCAGTTCGCTGTTGCCGCGGTCTGCACATGACAACAACGAGTTTGACTCGCATGTCTGACACGAGATTGATGCAGGCGAGATGCACGGTGACGCAAGATGTCGCCGTAGGGAGCCGACATTATAAAAACTCATCCATCGTATCGCGTTTGGAACGGAGAATGAAATTGCGTCGCGACTTCACAGACGGTGGAGGGCTTCACAGAGGTGGTAGGGGGTGAACACGGGCTGCTGCCGGAGACCACTGGCTGGAATATCTATATCGCCCTTACGGAGCATACATCCAGACTGGTGCGTCGTTATTGTCAAACCACAACGATTACCTTTCTCGGCAGCCGCTCCCGCACCGACGGAGCACGATCGCATGCATCTCCGACCGACCGCATAAACCGTGCCTCGTTCTGTGCCTCGCCCAGCACTGTCAAGAACCATATATCACGGCGTCTTTGCATTGTAGGTGTGGTATTGCTGCCGAAGCTCGTCTCTATACTGATATCGAGCCTCAGCGACTTGCACGACCCTCGGGCTTGTCAATTTGAATACTGCCAAGTGAACGCTGCATGTCATGTCCCATGTACGACCCTCGAATCCCAAGACTTAGGGAAGCCAGCCCAGAACCTTCCCTGCGTTACGGTCGACAGTCGCAGTGGGAGGAGGCTTCCCCGATTGCCCGCGGTTATTACTGCGCAACGGCCTCGGTCGGACGCGAATCCTCTATCGTCTGTTCCAGCACCCGCCGAGCGCCTTGTACCAGGGCGGCATGCAGAAGAAGTGACTACCAAGAGCATGCGCAGAGGAGACCTGTGCAGGGCAGTATCCTTTGGCTCCTTTGCCCCGGATCTGATATACAGGTTGCCGCGCTGTCTGTTCTGGGCTGTTCGCATGTAGCGAATCAATGCTGATTGGAAGGTAGCCCATCACCACAACTCCAGATTTTGCTTGGGTTTTCCGCGAAGGGCTATACTCGACCAGTGGCGCCTGCGCGCAAGTCTATATAGGCCGGGAAGGACTGCCTAGGGCAACACTCCTCCCTGCACTGTCGGCACCAGACCCCTCATTAGTGCAAGCTACATCACGACACCATGAGTGAGACTCAGGTGAGTTTTTCTCGAGCTATTGCTGTGCGTATTAGCTCATCCCGTCGGCGTAGGTCAGCAATCCCGCACCAGGACAGCAACAGGAGGGCGACATTCCTAGGATACCTAGACGGACGCCGATGGCTTGTTCATTCTGCAGAGGTCAGCACATCGCGCGCATCGTCTCCGGCAGCGATTTGTCATTACTGACCCGCAATGCAGGTCGTAAACTCAAGTGTGATGGGCGCACGACATGCGCCAACTGTGAACGCCGCGGTATCCCTTGTATCTACGTACCGGTGTATGTATGCTCCCGCAACGCAATCACCGACTGCGGTCAGAGTGCTGATGCTGCATTCCCGCACTAGCTCTTCTCAGCAGAAGTGACCCTTACCCCACAGTGGCGATGCTCGCAGCTAGCCCCATGGTCACTGGTTCCTTCGTGAGCGGCCGGCCGCCGCGTTAGCTTTCATGTATCCTGTATTCGGGTGTGTCTCACTTACTGCAGCACTAGCGTAATTTATAATTTGTCCGCGCGATGTCCCGCGGGTGGCCGCGCCGATAATGCAGGAAGGACCCTTTCATCGGACCGTTTCCAGACCCAACGACGTCATTTCTGCACTGGCACAATGGCCTGGACTCTGAGGTCAGGTCGCCGAGCGGGCGTAGAGAAGCGTGCACTGCTAGCCATGGTGCGTCGGGCATGGTGTCCAGGCCTTCCTCCGCTGCTCGCCTGCGGTAGGTTGGCACGAAGAAAACAGGGGCACAAACCGGGTGACAACCTCAAGGCAGAGCATGCGCCGCCTCGTATATAGCTTCCGATTCTAAGGCGATCCCTGTGTGGAAGGCGCGTGATTGCGGTACCTGACTTCGAGGTAGCCAATGCATTCCCGACGCGGACACACAGCGCAAACAAAGCCCGGTAGGCTATGCACTCGTGTGACAAATATGTGTACAAGGCGCACTCGCCTGGGAGGCTTTTATTCCCGATGATGACGGCCAGAGAGATTCCGACGTCTCATTGAGCGGCTATAGTACGAACTGAAGCATCGATTTGGCGGGACATGCAGTTCCGGGCATGCCTAACTCATGGCTAACTGTGTGCATGTCTGAAACCACCTGACAAAACGACTCGCCGTCACGTTGATTGTGCGCGTCGTTCTTGAAAGCTCTCCAGTTTCATGCCCGGCGAACGGTCCAGCGGTCGGAGAGTTTGACAGCGGTCGAGAGGCAGCGGCTTGGGCGGACATACTCTAAAGTGTTTAAATGCAGGTTAGGACTGTCTGTGAAATACAAGGTATACGTAAACGATATCACCGCCTACCGCGCCGCACGGTGCAATCCGCTCACATTGCACAGGCCTGCCAACGCCCGGATATAACTTTGTTTGCCACTCGAGCGCTATCCGTTCGTGCCACACTGGCGGACCCGATTACATGGGGCACTGCACGGCAAGGCCCGAGATGCGGGACGCCTGAGTGTTGAAAATAAGGGTGATATTCTGCGACGCAACGCGTTCGAACATCAGCCAAATCGCAAGGCGGAGGGAATTGGTAACGCACCATGTGCCGATTCGATTGGTGCTTGCGATAGGTTTAGTCCGACTACTTGACATAGGGATTTCAAACGCACCAGTGTAGACAGGCGTGGGCGATGGCACTTGCTCACCATGAGGTGATACATGAACTTCAAGTGAATCATTAAAATCTTCGAGCGTACCTTTGATCAACGACTGCCAACGTTCATTCAAGGCTATCGGACCCTACCAAGTGAGGCTAGAACTCAGGAGCAGGCAATGACTGGGTGGCCATAAATGGACTAAGAACAGGTGGCAATTGCTTGTGAGGCGCAATGTCGAAAACGGGCAGTATGCCCCGTGTTGGCGTAGTAGGTGCTACTGCCGGTGTATGTCTACTATCTCGTCGAGACGCGGTCATCTGCGCTTTGTCCACGGAGAGGGGTACCTTTCATGCACTCACCCGCGACCATGCCCGGTATTGAGGATTGCATCTGAGCGATAGAGAAATTATCAATCAGTCCTGAAGGTTGCGACCCTGGCTTCTTCGCTTCTCAAAGGTCCTGGCGACTCAAGGCCCTGACTATCCTGAAATATCAGTTGAACCGTTCCCAGTGTATTCCGCACGGGTATCCGTCTATCATCAGGGCTCATCGTAAGTACGTGTCCTCATAATCCGTGTTGAGTCCATTCCGTGTCGCGTCCCGCTCCTGCCGCACTATCTGCACCACTCGACGTCTCGCAACACCGGCAGTGGATCATTGGGCTGCGCCTCTGCTTCCATTCAGCGCATCCGGGGTCCGCGCACGCCCGTAGAAGAACTCGCTGCTCGGAGAAGGAGCCTCGATAGGCGAGTTGGCGAGCACGACGCTGGCGGTGATGCTATTGCTGCGGCTGACCGACGGCGTACCTGCGACTTCGCTCATCGTAAGCGTGTTTGCGCGGGTAGGTGGTCGTGAGAGCGTGTGCACGGAGCGGTCGCCGCCGAGCGGCACGCTCGCGAGGCTCATCATCTCGCGCGAGCCTAACGACTCGATGGTCGGCATCCGCTGAATAATCTTGCCCACCACAGGAATGTAGTCCGTATCGTCATCGTTCAGGGAGTAGTATTCGTCGTTCGGCGAGGGGATGGTTCCTTCGGCGAATCGACCGTCCGCGTCGTGTTGCGCTAGCTCGAGCCCAGCCTCGGTTTCCCGCGCGACTTGCTCCATCATGGCGCGGAAACGCTCAACGAAGATCTCCATCTCCTCCTGAGACGCGACATGCCTCTCTGGCTCCGCGGCACCTTGCTCACCTGTCCCCGGCGGTATTCCAGGCGTGTCGACGGGAGCGTGTGCACCTGTCGTGTTGCCGTAAAGCGAAGATCCCGTCTCCGGTGCAGGTGAAGAAAGATTCTCCGCTGACGAGCCTGGTGACGCGCTGTCGAAGTCTTGGGCGAAGCGAATGGTCATACCGCCGTGGCCGTCAGAGGATAGCAGTGAACGATCCGCGCTCAGTGGGCGGTTGTGTCTTGGCCGCCCGTCTACTGACAGATGGTCCGAGCTGATGCGGGACTGGGATCGTCGCAGTGTACGAGACCGGGAAAGGGTGGAGTACGCTGTAAGGCCGCTCTCGTGCGTGAGGTCGCTTTCCGAGTTGGTTGAGTCCTTGCGCAGCATTCGTGGTGCAACAACGGGTGTCGTGGACGTGGAAACCATCGTGTGCAGACTTCGGGTGGAAGGTGAGCTGAGCGTCTCCGCTCCCGTGCCGAAAGTCATCGAGTGCGAATGTGTTCGCCCACCCCTCCGTCGCCTTGGGGCTCGGATGGCAAGGTACCGTTGTGATACGCCGTGATAGGCAAGCTGCGATAGGTTTTCAGCGTCTCCGAGCCAGTGAATCCTTAAGTCTATTGCTTACGAGTATCAACGCGGTGAGAACCAGTCGTATGATGGAGCCAGCAAGCCATGACCCCCACGCTACAGCATTGCTGCCGTCACATTGCAATCCCGTGCCCATCCAGAGGACGTCGATGTCCCAGTGGCAGCGCCCTTGCGCTGACAAACCAGGATCAGCTGAATGTCTCCATTGAGCCACGAATGCTATGTTGGCGACGGCCGGTACGAGTAGCAAGACAGACGCTGCAACGCTAAGGAGAGCAGAGATTCGAACATGTAAGGAATGTGATTCGTGTTGTCGTCGCGCGCCTTGAAGAATAAATGACAGAAGGAAAGTTGACAGTGTGGATGCAAGGGATAGCGCGGAGGCAGTGCCAAGCACCAGCAACGCAACTCGGCGATCCCGTGCTGAATAAATAGTGAAGGCGACAAAGTAGCGGACCGTTGTATACAAGCCCCATCCGGCTGGTGTGGCATGCTGTCAGCTCTCCTGTACGACCCATCATTACAGTCTAGAGGCGTACCAATGATGGCCTTCAGAACGCGCTTCGCCCATCGCAAGCGGCGCAGCTTTGCACGCACATGGCGCTCCCAATGATGCTTTCGCTCGCTCGCAGTCACAGGGTCGCCTGAGAGCGACAGTCCTGTCGTCCATGAAGTCCGATCCGACTCGGACAACACAGGCTGTTGGGAGAGGATGTCCTGGTAGGCAGCAGACGGTACATAGGGGCTGTTAAGGAGAGGCTCGGTTGGGTGTGAGCATTCGGAGGTAGACGTGCGTAAAGTCACTCCAGACAACGAGAGCTCATGGGCGCTGTGACTGTGCCTGTGCGGTTGCGCGGTAGGGGGAGGGGTATCATTCGCGAACAGGGCTTGGTGAAGGTATAGCGCGGCCATGCACTCTGGTTGCAGGGTTCGGTCTGTGAAGATGGAAGTCGTTCAGGAACTTGCGGTTGTTGGGTCGGGTATCCTTGCGCACCTCAACCGCTGCGATCGAGCACTATCCCTGAGACAAGTGTCTGTCTCAGCACACTGCCATATGAGCGGGAGGAGCTGGACTACGGTGGCCAAGCGCTCCGAGCGTATATACGGCCTGTGAATATGTTATCGCCATCAGCGGGTGGCGTTGCGTAGTGATGAGATGAACCCTATCAGACTGAGACACATCCTGACACTCACAGTCATATACGGTAATCGTCGTAGAACAACTGCGCGGACCTCGTCCTGCGAAGCTTTCTCAAGGACGTCGCTTAAAAGACCAGTACTCGAGGGGTATTTCAGTTCGGTGTCTTTAGTGCACCGGTTCTGTACACGGAGTTTAGCGGGAAGGCACACCATAGTACCTGGCCCCTACCAACGTCGAGAGCTGTCTATTCTCTCCAGTTTCTAGAAGCTGATCTAGGGTGCAATGCAGCAGATGCTGGACATCCCCAGTCCGACGACTGGTCCAACAACCTAGAGCGCAGAAGCCATCAGGCGAAGCATCTAAATGGAGGGCCTACGACAGCTTCGAGTCGGGGGGGCCTCGGGTCTGTTGCGCAATATTCCAGACGATGAGAGCGTCGGTGTCCACAATGGCGAGCAGGCTCATAATAGTGGAGATTATGGTTTGAACTTGAGGTAATACAAAGGCGTGCTCAAGTGATTACGAAAGGTAAGTTGCACTTACTTACCTAGTACAAGCAATTCTTATCTCTCTGCAAGTAATGCTTGTCACGCTGTCTTACCCCTTTCTTACCCCTTATTGCGTCCGGCAATAAATTACACCTTTCCGCCGCAACCCTGAGTTGATTCGATATCATCACCACTACTCTTGACAGCTCAGCTCGCCATGTCTGCCACGAACAGATCGTTGTGAGCGGGCCGCGCGGTCTGCAACGACGACATCAACCGAGACAGTCGCCATGTCGCGGTCAAGAGGAAACGGTGCTTCATCTGTCTACACCGTCTCCAGCCATCAGCAAAACGCCGACGAAGTCAACGATGGGCACCGAGCCCTCTTGGACAGCCAGCGACAGGGCCCTGCAGCGTCGAAATACGGATCTGTCGATGTGCAAGATCCCAGTGCTGCCCTGACCCCACGTCCCAGTCGGCGATCCAGCCCCGAGGTATGGAGACGTGATTCCCAGCTCAATCAGGTGCCAGAGGAGGAGAGCGGTATTGGGGACGTCGTGGAAGATGATCCAGAAGCTATTGAGTGGTCGCTTGAGGAGCAGGGTCTGTACACCGGTGTGTATTGTAATGCTGCTTCAACGATCAGCAGCCTGACGTCTGGACAGGCTCGTACAGACGTGTGCTAGCGATGTACACATTTGTGCCCCTCAGCTCGCTTTTGCTGCTCGGTTTCCTGGCGTACGCTCCTCGTCTCTTTTGGAAATACCAGGAATATCCATCAGAGCCACATCCACCATACTATACTCCATCGGTGCAATACTTCCTCGTCTCGTCCGCGCTATGGTCGCTTGCCTATCTTATACGCACGCCCATATTCGCGCTGGTCTCCTACCTGTTCGACGGGCTCTCCCCGATAGTCGTCACGCTCGTGTTCAACGTCGTGCACGTCCTTCTGTACAACGTCTTCCGACTGTCATCATTGCCCATCCTTCACATTCGCGCCGGCATGACGCACGACCGTACGACATGGCATGACCCCGCATTCTACCGCGTCTGGTGGGTGACCCTAGGCTGGGCAACCATCGACGTTACGGTTGGCATTTGGCAGAGCTACGCGCAGCTGGCGCTCTATCGCAATGTCATGGTTCCCGAGGACCGCGTCTCACAAGTCCTTGCGCAAGGCAGTGCGGGCGGTAGCATGACTAACTTACTCTCGCCCGACCTCGAAGAGGCACTTCCACTCAGCCCGCGCACGGAGACTCCGAAGGCGGGCTCCAGCGTCCCGAAGACACTCGAGGATGCGATACGTGCCGCTGTCGACCAAGACCTTGAGCAGCTTGTGAACCTCAAGGACCGCGAGGACGTGGAGGAAATTTACGGTCTGCCCCCAATCGTGCGTGTTTTCTTTCCCACCACTGGTACCTTTGCTAAAGACCTGTGGTAGAAAATCCCTGTGTTCGTTTCATGTCTTCAACGCATTGACTCTATCTTGCTGTCCACCGGAATCACGCTGACGCTGTCCGCGTCGTACCTCAACTCCTCGCTTTCGCTATCGATCTCCAGCTTCGCTCATCCACCATCGAATGATCGCCCATTCCTCATTGCTTTCCCATGCATTGTCTTGCTGAATTTGTTCTTGAACCTCATCTACACGCCTCTTATCTTGCCCCGCATCGGTGTGCACACTACTGCGTACATCGGTTTCGTACTGGGACTCGGAACCTTCTTTACCGGCCTTGGCTTGTGGGGTGCTCTAGCTTAGCTTGAATGCTCACTCTGTACTTTACGCGTCGTGCGGTATACGAAATTGTGACGAATGAAGTTTATTAGGATGAGATTATAGCTAGACATATGACACGACGCGGCGGAGATCTGAAGGAGATGCGTAAGTCAGTGCGACGTCTTAGGCATCGTTGAGACGGAGAATCAGCTTCTCGATGCGTTTCAACAGGTATCCAGCCCCCCTCACTTTTGTACACCGGAGGGTTTGGTGTAGGCTGAATACATTCATGTCCGCCCATCGAATGTATTTTCATCCAATAAATGTGAAAGAGAAGACACTCACAATACAATATGACTTCATGGTCCTGGACATTCGAGCATACATACATCTAGAAGACTAGTCAGTAAGGGGAGTTCGAGAAGATCAAAGCGGCCAAAGTAGGTCAGACAAGGCTGAAACTATATGGTAGTATTGCTCCACATTGTGTGTTCGGACAGCAGTTGGAATGGTACTATCGTAATCATCACCAAAGTAGAAGTAAGAATAAGGTACTCACGACGTTCAATAAACTAAAGAGCCATGCCGAACGCGAGCAAAACGTCGAGGTCGTTGAGGAGGACGAGCGGGCGCGACGCGCGAAAATTCTGCTCTTGTAGCGCTGGCTTCGATCTCCGACTGAAAGCGCGATTACGTCATGCTGATCTGCAAGGCTCTCGGTACACGCGACGATGTTGCCACGACCGGTGTGCCCAGCACTGCTTGTCCACGGCGACCACGACCTCGTTATCTGTGGAATAAAACATGGCACCCTTTGTTGATCCTGGAGGCACGTCACAGAAACAATCTCGGGGCTTGGAATGTTAACACTGAGGATACAGAGCCTAAACAGTCTCCCAAGCCTCAACCGCTCGGTAACTTTACCGTCTTGTTTCTCTTCACTACATGCACAGCCTGCATCATCTTTCTGCTCTGGAAGAGAGCATCTTCCCTGCGGACAGTAGTCGCACACCAGTACGTTCTTTCAATTCTATCATCTTGAGATCGTCGCCAGACAACGCGAAATAGAATGCGCACCTGGACCGGCGCCGGGGAGGGCGGCATCCGTCTATCAACGGACGACGGGCCTCCGGCAAGAGAATTTATAGACGAAGATAATGAAGATGAAGACGATGCATCACATGATGACGAGCCGCTTCCCGCTGCCCCATGGGCACCGTCCGGGAGACAGGTACCGCCTGCATTAGACGGCCATCCACGAGCGGAAGACGCGCCATTGCAGAATCCGCTACCTTTACCACCGAAGCCTTGACCAGTACACACTTGGCCCGGTGTGTTCCCTACCAAGTCTCTCCACCCCTCTCGTAACTTACTCATTTAGAGCATTTTGTAATGACGTGCATACCACTTCCCCGTAATGAATATCTAGGTACCACGGTCTAAAGCCCATCAGACGTCCGTCGATGTGTGTCGTCAAACGGCCTCAGGCACAACGCTCCTCGGTCGTTCAGAGACAGTCTGCGGGAGTTTTCGTTGCAGCTGACCTGAGGTGTATCCTTTACTCGCCATCAAGAGAAGGTCACAGGGCCGCCAGCGTTGCAGGGACGGCTCCGCAAGAATACATGTCGCGCATACAGACTTCAGGTGCTGCATGGCTAGCTGCACCGCTCAGACAACTTCGGAGGTCGCCTGCTCTCCAACCGAGGATATCCCGTCCCACGTACCGCGGTCACAAGGTCAGCATCAACGGCTTGATGACAGCACTGGACGCGCAGAGATCACGCGCCGCGGGCCGCCTCCAAAATACTCAACCCAGCACGCCTCCATAAAGCTCAACGCTGGTGCGTCGTGCACCAGTGTCCGACACACGCTCGCGCTCTCAGCATGCTGTCTCCCTGGAGGCTCGGCGCTCTCGTGGCGCTCCTCGCCGTCGACTCTGCGCTCGCGATCGGCCAGAGCTCTTGTGTCGCGTTCAAGTCCGCGCCCTCAACGTTCCCTGTAGTATCGCGCGGCCGTGGCACGCCCATTTTCTTGTCCGAGGACGACTGGCCCGGTGTCCAACGTGCCGCGTTCGACTTCGCGGCGGACATACAGCGCGTCACGGGCGTGAAACCGTCGCTTGCAAACATCACCGCGTCAGGACATACTCGCGCGTCGAACGCGATCATCATTGGTACCCTTGGCCGCTCATCGCTCATCGACACTGTCGTCAACAACACGAAACTCGATGTCTCGTCTGTGCAGGGCAATTGGGAAGCGTTCTTAGCCAAGGAGGTCAAGAACCCGCTGCCTGGCATCGATTCAGCGTATGTGTTGATCGGTGCTGACAAGCGTGGGACCATTTTCTCTATCTACGATCACTCTGAGCAATTCGGTACGTCTTGCGGTCCTGCTCGAGGATGTAAGTCTCCTAATTCTTCAACAGGTGTCTCTCCATGGTACTGGTGGGCGGATGTCCCGACTACGAAGCATTCGGAACTGTTCGTCACGTCAGCGGGCTGTGCGCATGGCTCGCCGTCTGTGAAATACCGCGGTATCTTCTTGAACGATGAGCAGCCCGCTTTGCAGAACTGGGCTATGGAGAAGTTCACGAACGGTACTGGTGCCGCTCTGACGGGATCGCCGTTCAACCACCTGTTCTACACGAAGCTGTGCGTCGCATCTCCGAATCCGCAGGATTGATCACCTGACGTCCAGCTGACAGCTTTGAACTCTTGCTTCGTCTGAAGGCGAACTATCTTTGGCCTGGTATGTCATGCTTCGCAATACTAGGTTGAAGTGTTCATCCTTCATGTGCTGACTGTGCTTCCTGCCTCAAGCCCAATGGAGCAGGTACGTCCGAGGCCAGCACCCACTCGGTCCGCTGGCTGACAAAATGATCTACCAGTGCGTTCGCGGTGGATGACCACCTGAACCAGGTCCTTGCGGACTGGTACGGCATCGCGATGGGCACGAGCCACGAAGAGCCGATGACGCGTAGCATCCCTGTCGAGTGGAACCTCTTCGGCCAGGGCGAATGGGACTACGGCTCCAACGCGGACTTCATCTACAACTTCTGGGTCAACTCGACCGAGCGTGCGCGCCCGTACGAGAATGTCTACACCATGGGCATGCGTGGTAACGGCGATCGTGCGTATAATGTTGTATGGCTGAGAATGTGTACTGACGTGGTATTACAGTGCCGCTGTCCGAAGGTCAAAACGTCCAGCTTCTCGAGAAGGTCATCTCCGACCAGCGTACCATCTTGTCAACGGTATTCAATACCTCGGACGTCTCGGACATTCCTCAGATGTGGTGTTTGTGTGAGTTCCTACTCGTAAGGGTCTGCATATATGCACGTGACTGAATAGTGTGCTATAGACAAGGAAGTCGAAGGCTTCTACGATGACGGCATGCGTGTGCCAGACGACATCACTCTTCTCTGGACTGATGACAAGTAAGTTACTTCTAGGCATTGGCTAGATGAGTATTGAATGCTCTGTAGCTGGGGTAACATCCGCCGGTTCCCTACTGTTGAGGAGCGCAATCGCACTGGTGGTGCTGGTGTCTACTACCACGTAAGTACACATTCTACTGCCAGACAAGACATTCAATTCAGGTCCTTCGCAGTTCGATTATGTTGGCGACCCGCGTGACTACAAGTGGATCACGGTACGTACTCTTAGTCCTTACTCTTACAATCCGCTCTGATACTTATTTGGCGTTTTTGGTAGTCCACGCAAATCTCTAAAGTGTACGAACAAATGTCGCTTGCCATTGCTCGTCAAGCCGACCGCATCTGGATCGTGAACGTGGGCGATCTGAAGCCCTACGAGATGGACATCGAGTTCTTCATCACTTACGGCTGGAACGCGTCCGTATGGAACAAGGACAATGTCGCCTCCTTTGTCAATAGCTGGGCCGAGCGCGAGTTCGACCTGTCTGCCCACGACGCCGCTACCGTGGCCGAGGTCATCGCGAACGTGACCCGCTTCAACGCGCGTCGCAAGCCCGAGCTACTCAACTCGACCGTCTACAGCCTCGTCAACTACCGTGAGGCCGAGGGCGTGCTCGCGGAGCTGCAGACGATGAACGCGACTGCCTCGCGCCTCTACAACTCGATTTCCTCCGACAAGAAGGCCGCGTTCTTCCAGCTCGTGCTGCATCCCGTGCAGGCAACCGCGACGCTTGCGACCATGTGGATCGCTGCCGGTATCAACAACCTGCGGGCGTCGCAGGCGCGCCTCAGCGCGAACGACTTCAAGACACAGGTCGAGGAACTGTTTGAGGCCGACTTTGCACTCGAGCAGGAGTACCATAGCATCCTCAACGGGAAGTGGGACCACATGATGGACCAGACACACGTCGGATATGCGTACTGGCAGCAGCCCATGCACAACAGGTAAGGTTCTCTTGTTCCTGGTGAGGTGGGTGTTCTGACCTCTGTGACAGCATGCCTGCCGTCACAAAGATCCAAGCGCGGAAGCAAGCCCTCCCCGGCCCCATGCGTATCGTCCCGGAGGGAAGCCTCGGTGCATGGCCAGGCGACAACATGAACGACTGCGCCCAGCAGTACTCATGCGGACCGCCGACACTCACGCTCGATCCGTTCGTGCCATTCGGCAACCGGTTCGTCGATGTCGGCGCCGGTGGACCCGCGCCCTTCACGTTCACGGTCACGTCGAATGTCTCGTGGCTGCAGATCTCGCCCAGCAGCGGCTCTGTGAGCCCGAGCAGCCCCGAGACGCGTGTCTTCCTCAGCGTCGACTGGAGCAAGGTGTCCGGCGTCGAGTTCGCGAACATCAACTTCGTAGCGAACGCCTCCGGCCAGCCGAGCTCGGCGCAGAATGCGTTCTTCGTCGCGAACAAGACAGTTGTGCCTGAAGGGTTCAAGGGTGCGTGCTGTTGGCCTGCCACTGAGCATGAGCTTTACTGATGTTGTGGCAGGCTTTGTGGAGGGCGATGGCGGCATCTCAATCGAGGCAGCCCATACTTCGCGCAACACGTCCGTGAGCGGCATCACCTGGGTCGAGCTTCCAGGCTACGGCCGCACCGTGTCTGCCATTACGCCGTGGCCGCGCGGCGGCAACGAGCTGAACTTCACTGCCGGCACCGGACCCCATGTGTACGTCGCATGTTTCCTCCGCACTCTCCGACTCGGACACTGACCCCTGACGCCTCGTGCGCGCCGCAGCGAGTACGACTTTGTGAACTTCAACACGATCGGCAGCGCGGGCAACGTCACCGTGAACACGATGGTCGCGCCCACGTTGAACAACTACGACCCGAGCCGCCCCGTCGCGATCGCGGTCTCCGTCGACGACCTGGCGCCGCAGACGACGTACTTCTTCCCGCAAGCCGCGCCCGGCGGGCTTCCGCCGCAGTGGGATGGCACGGACGGCTTCGTCGCTAACAGCTTCATCAACGTTCCGAATAACTTCAGCATCACTCCTGGCCCGCACACGCTCAAGATCTGGATGGTCGAGCCGACTGTCATTGTGCAGAAGATTGTCATCAGTACGTGTTTTCTCCCATGTGGGACGCGCAAGTCGCTGACGGTAGCTTATAGACACTGGTGGCGTGCGCCAGAGCTACCTCGGTCCCCCGGAGAGCATCCGTGTCTAAAATACTCGGACATGCAGTTTATCTACTATCATCTCAGTGGAGTGTACACACATGTAATATTCAATGCATCATTATTCGAGACTTATTGATACAGTGGGGAGATGGATACATTAGTCCGCAACTCTGGAGACTGGAAGTAGCTTTGCTCGTCACTCGACGATCCTTTTGAACTTGCGGAGCTCGTCCGCGGACATACCCCACCTCTCTGCAAGAGCGTCGTCGCCACCTGCTTTCTTGGTCTGCTCATGCAGGTATGCTGACAGTGCCCGCTTCTGCTCGAGTGTGAGCTCGCCTTTGCAGCTGGTGATGTACGTGAACAGCACACTGAGCGACGATCGTGAGCGACTCCTCTCGGTCTCCACATCCGAACAGCGATGCTTACTGTACAAGCTTCTCCTCAAACTCCGCATCGCCGAGCTTCTCGCCGTCTGCGCCATGCGGAACAGGGCTGACGAGCGCATCGAGCAGCGCCTGGAGGAGACCGCGGTTCTCGAGTGCTTCGCGGGTGAGCTCGGATGTTGAGAACGACGACGGGTCGGCCGCCATTGACGCGTGCGAGTTCGGATGTACGGGGTCCTGCGTTTGCTGCCCGCTCTCTGTGGGGTGCAGCGTGACGCTGCGGTTGTCGTTCGCAGCAGCGGCAGCGGCTGCCTGTGGGTTCGGCGGGTTCTGGCGCGGCGCCTCGGGGGTCGTGGGGATGAGAAGCGCGTTCAGCAGGAATGCGACCTTGCGCCGGACAGAGATGTCCGAGTCTTGCAGTGCGCTCCGGAGTGCGTCCCACCCGTTCGCGTCCTGGAACTGCCGCAGCGCAGGTTGGCTGTGCTTCGTAAGCCCAGAGAGAGCATAGACGGCCTTGGAGCGCAGCTTTGGCGAGCCGTTGGTGGGGTCAAGGAAGGAAAGCAGGGCGTTCATGGGTGATAGTGCCAGGTACTATGGAAAAGAGTTAGAGATGTTTTGCGTGAGACCAGCTGAGAGGCAGCTTACAGCGTTTTGCGCCGCTGGGTTGTTTTGTACTGCAGTGCCAACTATCCACAACGTCTGGGTCTTGATATCGTTTGATGATGACGAGGAGGTAATCAGGTTGTGCAGAGGCTCCCACATGTTGAGCTTGACGAGGTCTGCATGCTTGTGGTTAATATCCGATATACAGGACTTGGACGAGGTCTGACAAACCGTTTGCATTGTCGATGTGCTCGATGAGCTACATACAATCAAGATGTCAGCAGACAGACGCAGGTCACTAATTGCCTGAAGACGCACCATCTCAAAGTTATCAAGAGCCTCCAGCCTCTCATCCTCTGTGCGCTTTTCGTCCACAGCGATGGCAAGGTTCTCCCTCATGAGCTCAGAATCGGGCTTGCCCAAGATCATATCAATGATCCCAGGGTCCAGATCCTTGCGAGGCTGGGATGGTTGCGCCGGCTGCGAAGGGGCATCGCCGGTCGAGTTTTCGATACTCCATCTAAGAAGGGACTGCATGCCGTTCTGTCAGTCAAAAGCAGGTTCAGAAGACGGTTGATATGGCAAAGCCAGAGAGAGATGTGGTGTGCAGAGATACAACGGTGTGGCAGGGAGAGTGACTTACGGACGGTGCTGGTGGAGAGAGGATTACTTTGAGTGCTCTGT
Organism: Phanerodontia chrysosporium; assembly: GCA_001910725.1. Classification (NCBI taxonomy): domain Eukaryota; kingdom Fungi; phylum Basidiomycota; class Agaricomycetes; order Polyporales; family Phanerochaetaceae; genus Phanerodontia; species Phanerodontia chrysosporium. Next base: position 408,237 of record MJGA01000027.1, read on the forward strand.
GCAAACTCGAAGCAGCTCGAAGGTGTGCGAACCGTTCGGTTTGATTGATGCGCCATCAAAGCATCGCTGATCGACGCGCATCTCGTCTTTGGCTTGAGTCGCTGTGGGCGTCGACTGGAGCACACAAACCCTCACTCGTGTCGAGCACATGTCAGAAACACAAACAGGTCAGCAACAGGATGACAACCATTGTTGCAGTAGCGTCTCATGACCACTATTCAGCTTTCGCAACTCAGGACAACTCTTGTCCGGCTAGCCTATTCGACACCACGATGCAGTCACGTAGAATCAGTTAGTTTTCGTGGCTCAGGCATGACTTCTGCCGACTAAGGAAGCACTGCCGCACCATTCATGGCCAGCCCTGTTTGAGGGCTGACTGAATGTAGCGAAGGCTGTCAATGTCTCGGTAGAGACGAGGCTGGCAAGAAGCCTGCTGACAGTTCTGGGGATACAGGACGTGCCGTAGACTCCCTGTAGGTTCCAACTCCTCTGCTTGCGCTGTCATCTGCTCTCGTTGCTTTATTTGTTGTCGCTCTTTTCTCCCACTGCAGTCTCTCGTTCTACAATAATGGCCCCCGTATCCTCAGCCACCGTTACATCCTCCGACTCTGGAATCGTCAACGCAGATTCTATACATACTACTATGGAGAAATTCAGGGAGCAAAGTCCCCAGCTCTTCTGGCTTGTCGTCTGCGTCTTTACTTTCTCCTTCGGACTCTCGGCGATCTACATCTGCTACAAGATCGTCATGCTTATATGGAAAGGCCCCACCTGGACGGACGACCCGCGACTCATACCCCCGCCAAAGGACCTGGCAAGGACATACTCAAGTAGGCTCCCGAGCCGGTCAAATACTACACTCAGTCGTGCGGATACAGCAAGGTTCAAGGTACGAGACTTCACCCTGGCTGTGCCGGACCAGGCTAACTGATGACGATCGTCCATCAGCGTCAGCTCTTAGAGCAAGACCGAAAGCTAGACCTCATCCCTACCGCCGTGGAGAAGCCGGCTACAATGACGAGGCGGTCTTGGACGCGATCGTTGCTTGCTCGCGCTTCCCCTCGGGGTTCCACTCTGGAGATCTGGCTAGGGGACCACCTCGAGACCAGCAAGGATCTGGGCGGAACCGCCACGACCAGCTCGTCCTTCTCGTCCTTGTCTGAGAAGCAGGACCTTGCTGCGCCTGCGCCATGTCTCGTGAAAGGCACCGGCCTCGCCTGTCCTCCTCCAAAGGCCGTCGTACAAAGCGCCGTCACCGAGGCACCCGTCGACAGCAAGCGTCTGTCCGACGCCTCAGAAGCCTCCGTGTACTCCCAAGAGTCCGCGACGAGCACGCTCGCCGAACGCACGCACGGCAGCCCGCCGCGCGAGCCGGACGACTCCGTCCCCTCCATCATCGTGCAGTCCCCCGACACGCCCGCGCGCACATACGCGCTGCCCGCGCTGTCCGCGCCGCCCACCCCGCGCACGCCGGACTCGCCGACGCCCGCGCCGCGCCGCGCGTCCGCGCAGGACCTGCTACAGGTGCCCGTGCGCACGCCCGGCGCGAGCCGCGCGCGCCCGCGGCCGCCGAGCTTCGCGAGCTCGCGCGGCACGTCGCACGCCACCGGCCGCCGCTTCGCACTCGCGCCACCGCCGCCGCCCTCGCGCAGGACGGCAGCTGGGCGTGCGGCCGGGAAGGAAAATGCGGGGAGGCCTGCGGGCGAGCGCGCGAAGGCGGGTGCTCCGGCGCCCGCTCCGACCAGGGCACCGCTTGCTAACAAAGGGAGCATGAAGGGCACCGCGCCGTCGTCGGCTTGGAGGTTCTAGTGTGATGGTGGGGTGGGCTCTTGTGTTCTCTTTTGCTATGACGACCTCGGGGGTCGCTCTCGGCGGAAGGCTCCATTTCCCGCTGTGTACTGTTGCAACGCTGCTCCTATGTGCTGTATACTGTTGTCGATGTTAGTTACCACGCTATTGTCTCCACCTGCTTTCGATGCACCATACTCTGACACATGATATCTCGATCGGCCAGGGTTCTTTCATTGTGCTGGACCTCATGCAGCCGTGACGGGCACATCGGTGTGATGATGAGCATGAGATTGGGTAGTCCTATTACATGAAAGTTACAGAATACATAAGCAGATGTGCATGCGACAAGACCCGACAACAGCAGTACAAAACAAAGGACGACAATCGAAAGCATGCCATGGCAGACCACCCAACACGAGTTACAGGTCCATCTCCTCCCTCCATCTTCTCCCCTCGCCGGCGCCCTGTACGCCTACCGTATCCCAAACTTGCCCGAGAACGAGGCCGCCGCCTTCGCAGGCAGCGCGGGCGCGCTCCAGACCTTCCACATCTTCATCGCCTCCTCGGCGGGGCAGATCGTGAAGACCATCGTGCCGTCGGGGCTGAGCAGCTGTGGCCGACGGCGCCCGCGTGGGCAGCGACGCTGAGCAAGCGGCAGCCGCTCGGGAACGCGTGCACGGTGATGCTGTTCGTGTACGGCGTGGGCACCGCGACGGGGCGGCCGCCCGCGGCGCGCGGCGCGCGGGGGTCCCAGCTCGTGCCGTGCGTGCTCAGCAGCTCCTTCGCGTGCGGCGACCACTGCAGCGACGTGACCGCCGTGTGCAGCGGCAGCACGTGCTGCGGGTGCGCGATCGGTGCCGTCGCCTTCGTCGTGAACACGCGGATCTTGCCGTCTGGGTATGTTGAGCCCGTTGCGAGCAGGTCCGGCTGCCACGGACACCATGCGAGAGCCTGCACGGGTCAGCGAGCGCCACACACGCGCAAAGGGGAGCGCACGCTACCTTCACCGGCGCACCGTGCTTGATGCGCCCGCCCATCTTCTTGCAGTCGCCCAGCGGCCGGTTCGCGCGCACGTCCCAGATGTATACGACGCCCTGCTGATCGCTTGTCGCGAGGTAGTTTCCGTCCGGCTGAACCGCACGCCGTGCACCTTGCTGCGGTGCTGCTCGAGCCGCGTCGATGCATGTGCTTCTCGCGAATCGTAGAACTCGATCGTGCCCCCGTCCGAGCCCACCGCGACCACCGGCCCTCGCCAGTCCATGCCGCCAACGGCATCCCAATCCTGGTCCCGCCACTCCCGCACCTGCTCGCCCGTGCCCGCATCCCAGAGCTGGATCGAGCCGAGCGTCGTCCCCACAGCGATCTCACGCGGGCTGTCGACGCTCCACTGCACGCTCGTGGGGCGCCCCTGCGACGCCTTCGTGATTTTGCACAGGTGCGTGATGACACGGCTGTCGAGGTCCTGGTAGTAGACGTCCTTCCCGCACGCGACGGCGATCTGGTTGCGCCGCGACCAGGTGAGGGGATACGCGAAGGGGTCCGCGGGCACGCCGGGCCCGTCGAGGGCGAGCACGAACTGCTTGCGGGCGCCGAGGTTCGCGACGCACGACGTCGCGGACACCGTCGTCGTCTTCGCGAGCAGCTGCGAGAAGTTGGCGCGGAGGTGGTTGTAGTCGGACGAGTCGGCTACGGCGGCGTTGGGGTCCGTGAAGCGCAGTACGCGGTCGTCGATGAGCCCGAAGACGTTGGCGATCCGCCGCGTGCGCGGCGTGATGTTCAGGGGCGCTTGGATCTCGGGTCTGGAGGAGATGAAACGATCACCCTGGGAGAGATTCGATGAGCAAAGCACGCGGGGGACATTGGGCTGCCACGCACCGAGGGCTGCACGCGCACAGCCGCGGACGAAGGGCCTGCAATACCTCAGACTGCAAGTCTCCGACACCGAGGACACCCTCCGCCGTTTGGACGAGTACGCGTTCGTTACTGACGACGGTGCCCATGTTCGTTTTCGGCGGGGGTAACGCAGAGGTCGGTGGGGATGTTGCCCTCCATGAGTCGGGCGAGGAGGTCGTCGTGGTATGGTCGAGAAGATAGACGCCGACACAACCCAGTGATGCGATCTCGACCCGTTCCCACGCATGGCGACTGGCGACGGGCGTTGCACCGACAGCAACAACCGACATGTCTCACCGATATTCCGCTAGCACGTACGTTACGACCAGGACGCATGCTGCACCATGCTTGATAAGGACGACGAAGTCTACACGACCGTCACTGCCTGCTGCAGCAATATATTTGGTGAGAATATTCACCCTTCTCCCTCCCTTCTAGATGACTGGCGGGAGTCCTTCCATTCGATTCAGGACACTTTCGTTCGAGACCATTTCTGAGCAATCCTGACATGGCCCTTGCTGAATCCTCGTCCGCACACAGACCTTGCCCTATATCCTATCATCGCCTCGCTTACCATCGACGCTTCGACCTTACCTAAAATGTACAGTGCTTTGCTTTGCTCGGCGGTACGACACATGTCAGAATACTGCGACGCCTCACCATC